>OX439475.1:32402438-32831255 GCA_949320105.2 Crepidodera aurea
GGTGCATTTTTTCGGATTCTAAATAAAATAGTTTAGTCTTAACGTAAAGTTTTGGAGTGTATTAAATACCATATAGGCTAGCGAAATGGCCTTTTGTAAACCTGTATTGCAACTATATTTATATAGCCGTGAAAGTACATATAACAATAGTGAGATTAGTCGAATATTTTAAAGAAGATCAAAAATCAGTAAATTATGTTTAAAATTAAAAAATAAAGAGGGAACTCCGGCTATGACTAAGTTTTTCATCTGTTACAGTTGCTGCTTAAAAATATTCGTATATACCCGAGATAAATTGATAATTTATGGATCTTTTTTTTTCGTTTAGACGCTCTGGAATCCTCCAATGACATTTATTTTGGTTATTTATACATGCAATTCACTCATTCATACGTCAGTTAAATGGTTATTCATGAAAGCAGACGTTTTTGCTGAAAATTGATACTAATCTTAAAATTGTTACATCAAATGCATTTGTCATGTAGCTTTCAAAAATCTGCATATTATTTCATATTTTCAAGCGAATATTTCTTTCAACCATTGGCGTAGTTACTGTTTAAATTATTAGTGTTATCTGAAAAACCTTTCTAAAAGGGAACAATTTAAATGTTTTATTTATTAGGAGGTTGTTGTGATGACCATGACATGGCTACGCTCTGCTGGTATACAACCTGACGTAGGATCCGGTAAGTCGAGGTGTGACTTGTGGCACGAGGTCCTTGGGGAGGTCCCACCGCTACAATCCAATACAGATTCGATTGTACCAAGATATGCCTTTCACAGGCCCTACAGGGTAATAACAAAAAACGTATAATAGGCTACATTGGCAGCAGGTGCCTTGTGCATCTACACCGATGGGTCTAAAACAAATGAGGGGTCAGGCTGTGGAATTTATTCCAGATCCCTGAATCTTAATATAAAATGGGCAATGGGTTCAAATGCCAGTGTAGCTCAAACAGAGCTCACTGCTATCTCCATCGCCGCAAAAGAGACTACCAGAAGAAACATTACTGGTAATAATATTTACATCCTTACGGATAGCAGACAGGCACTACTAGCTCTGAATAGACCACGCATTACGTCAGGTCTAGTACTAGAATGTCACCAGGCCCTGCAAGCTTGCAACAACAACGTGGTCACTTTAGCTTGGATCAAAGGCCATGGAAAATCAAAAGGCAACCGTATAGCTGACTCATTAGCTAAGAAAGCATCCTCCCAAAAACTCTTGGGACCTGGCACTTTCATATGCTTATCGGCATCAGCTGTGGCGGACCTACTAAAGAAGCGCTCCCTTGAAAAGTTTAAGGGTAGATGGGACGACGAAACAGGCTGTAAGCTAGCCAAGGAACTTCTACAGTATCCGAACAGCGAAACAGCCAAAAAATGCATGACTATGAACAGACAGAACCTGAACACAGCCACTGGTATCCTGACTGACCACTGTCATCTATGAAAACACCTCCACAGGATGGGGTTATATGATTCTTTGCGAACGCCCGACATTTTCTTTTCGGCGAGCAGAGGTTAACACAAGCCAACATGACGAAGCTACCTTCAGGCGACGTCATCACCTACTTTAAACAAGTATGCTGGCTGACGAGCTAGAAGGAAGGCTCAATCTCAGAAGGATGCACAATGGGCCAAATGTGGCCTACGTGCTGTGGGGTGCTCCACCCTTCTAGAATTACAGATACATAGAGATACAAACAAACCAAAAAAACAATAACGTGATTTACCGATACTAATTGGCGTACACTGACGTCAAACCATCGAAATACTGTTGACATGTCATATTGTGTTTACTTATGATATAAACTAAATGAGATTGGAAAAGATATTTATTAAAGGGGATTCTAAAAATAGTGATATGGTAAAGTATTCCTTGCATAAATTATTAAACCTTACGCAATAATTGAGGTTATGAGTTCATTTCTGTAGTTCATAATGGTTTGTTATTTTAAATGTTCTTCTTTTTGAATAATAAAACCACTTTTTTATAGATTGTATACACTAAATATTAGTCAATAAATTAATCAATTTTCAACCATCGCTCCGAGAGAATTTCCATTACTTTGAAGTTAATGCAGTCTATTTTAACCCATTTATGTTCCACGCCTACGCTATTGGTGTCAATCTTGCAACATATTTCCCACCATATATTGCTGCAATCCATACCGTTCGTCCTTCCATTAAAATCTGACTATGCACAAAAACCCATTCCATCAAAAATTAACTACACAGACATGAATAATGAATATAAAAGCGAGGCAGTGTATTAAAGGGCTAATATGACCTAGAACAGCGACAAAAAACCGTTCTTGCGCTTGTCCTTTATTAAGTTGGCATCAGTGTATAATGAAAATCGTCCAGGCCGTGGAAAATGTTGCTAACGAACGCTTCGTCAGCCAAACCGCGTCAAATAATGACTTGTACGATAATCATTTGTGACTGATGACTACGAGAGAATTAATTCAAGCCACTCTCCATTAATGAATCTGTCAAAGTTGCACTCTGGGCTTCTGTCTTTCTCTCACCGCGTTTTAAACTGTTTTAGGCAAGTATTTTGAGTGTTAAATTGTACACATTTTTATATCAAATTGTGCTTTTGATATAGATAACAATTGATTAATTTTTTTCAGTAAAACTGTGACTGACAATGACAATATACGGTCAAAGAATTATCAATCCAATTCGATAATTTTCCAAACAAATTATTTTAAACCATGACAAAAAAGGATAATTAAGATGCTCAGCATGTTCGCGACTGGAGATGGATTAGTAGGTAGGCTACCCGGGTTCTAACGCAATAAAAACTTGCCGGGTTCTAACGCAAAGAAAACTTGCCGGGTTCTAACGCAATGAAAACTAGCCGGATTCTAACGCAATGAAAACTAGGCGGGTTCTAACGCAAGGTACACTAGTCAGACGCAAGGTGGCGCGAGGGCACAGAGGGAGAGTACCAAAAGAGCCTTAGCCTTAGCCACCTCGGCTATTATTGGTCCGATTTGAACGGGGAAAACGGCATAGTAATGTATGTGGTATACAGATTAAATATGTAAACAAAATCATGCGCACTGACGGTACCAACAGGGCCTTAGCTAATATCTCGGCTATTATTGTGCCAATTTGAACGGGGAAAACGGTATGATAATGTACGGGGTGTTGTATATGTAAACATATGTGTGATACGTTGATTAACTAATGAATTACTTTCAATTTGTGTGTGTCTGAAGGACTGGCGTCTCCATTGCCAAAGGACAAAGCAAAAAAAATATGTTCTCTGCAATTCTGCCAGAGCAGGAGGAAATGGCGCCCAGGATTACTATAAAAAACAACTTGAAATTGCAAAAATGTACACCGAAGTTACAGGTATGTCATACAAAAATGAAATCCGGAATGCATAGCGAGATGAACGTATGCGAAATCTGTGTATAATGTTTTCGTCATTAGATTTACCTTTTTTGTTTTCACTTTAAAAATTAGTCTCAAATGTGGAATTTCAAGTAGTTATTTTTATTCAAAATCGTTACATCCTGGCCTATTTTCGCTTAGGAGAGCTATTTTGCGGAGAATTACATAAAGTGTGACTTCAGCTATCAATTCAATTTACTTTAAAAGTTTCTCCTGGAGAATGTGTCGAATTTTCCATTCAAATTCGGGACAATGTCGTTCATATTTCTGTAGCAATTTCGAGAGATGCTAAATCTGAGACTATTAGCGGCCTCATTAGGTTTTGGGTGTTATAATGGAAGAAAAGGGTGACAAGTACGGGAAGATAACCCTGTGGTCGAAGTTTCAACTAAGTTTTAGACGTTAAATAAGGTAGGGTGTTGGTAGATAAGATGAAATAGCTGCTAAGTCTGCATTAGCGCTATAATTTTTTGAATCAATAACAAAACTAAAGATCTAGCGAGATGAGTAAGACAAAATGAAACTCTAAAGCAATGTATTAAAATTTGATCACTTCTCAAACGTTATATGACCCAACACGTATCAATTAAATTGATCTGTGAAAACAGAACCATTTCATCTTATGTATCTAATCTACATGGCGATTCCGGTAGAACAATATCCAATTTTTACTTGAAATGATAAATAAATTACCTTTATCGCTATTAAAAATGGTTGATGGATAAAATAGGACTGTCGACTGGTTCTTATAGGAATTATATTATATATATTATAAACTGTGGGTCGACTATAACTTTGAAAGCAAATGTTTAACCAAAGCGATGTTTTAAATTTAAACAATTTACCGGCAAATTCACATTTTAATTTTAAATTTCCTCCAATATTAACGCTACGAAATTCTTTTTAATTATTCTATAGCTGTTAAAATATTTGCACTCATACCGTTTTCACCCTATATATTTTGGTTACTCATCCGAACCACCAGATTTTCGTTAACATTAATTCAACGCCAAAGACGAGATTTTCCCTGACATGTTAGTTTATATGCAAATTGTAAATATTTTGAGTAGAGTATTAGAGCTCGTACCTGCTTGTAAAGGTAATTCAATTTAAATTAGATGCCTTATGTTCTATCTGCTGTATATTTTATTGTTCCTACTGTTATAAACAGGCCCGGGTTTAGTAAGTGCGTAACAGGGATGGATATAATTTTTAAGTTTGTTAGTTGCACAATTTACCACTAGGTATTGACAAATTGGTATGAGTTTTAGGAACTACTAACGTCTCAACGAGTCTCAAACACGCTTACCTGTTACTGCATAAATCCGTCTCTGGAACGATATTGATTTTAGTAGCAGCGGTATATACACAGTATATGCACAGTTACGATCGGGCCGGACATAGTAAATTTTAATTAGCGGAGTTTCTCAAATTTTACTTATTAACTCAAGGTCTCTTGAAGTTGCATGAGGTAGCCGATACCCTATAGATATCAGAAAGCATTGTATTAACCATTTCGCATTTAAGAGAGAGAAGAAGAAAATGTTCTGTTCGAGGTGGGTACCGCTGTTTGAAGCACTCTACAAAATGGTTGTGAAAGAACTTGATAAGTATGGTAATTTTCACAAAATATATTATGTGACCTACATTTTACATTATACAGTGTGCGCCAATTATTTCCACTGGATCTCTAGCACCGAAACTAAAAGAGATATCAACAAGATTTTTTGTAGGGTTAGACAGTGTCACTCGGACTACAATTTTAAAATATTTTGATGTATACAGGGTGGCTAATTTTTGTGGAATGAAAATTAATTTGGTTTTTTTAAATTGAACACCCTGTATACGATTATGTCTTCTGATTCTACTTAATATTAGATTTACGGTAGTTTTTTGTATTTGTAAATCCGACGCGGCGTTGACAAGTTATTCCTATTTTAAGCAGATTTAATGAAAAAACAGCACTTCAGAAATATTAGCACAAAAACCACATTTTTTAAATAATTCCTTAAAAAAGCTACTATGATGTAAATGAAACATGCACCTATCACAATAATCACACAACATCTTCACCTGTTGCACAGGGTGTTTGCCGATGGCTTGCCAATAGTCTAGTTTTCAAATGGCAATAACTTAATTTTTTCAAATGGGATACCCTGTATATTTTTCTTCAGTTAGAAGCTCTCCCTAATACGCATTAAAAAAATATAGGGTTTTGCACATCTAACTTTACTATTTACTTTAATAGTTGACGTAAAGTAACAAACAACATATTTTACACAATTTTTAATAAGTACAAAATTTTATAAAGTTTAATCGTAAGAAAACTACAATAGTGAAAGTTAAAATTTATAGTAGGTGTTCAAAATGTCTTCCATTTTCATTTATACATTTTCTTGCCCTTTTTTTCATTGATTTACGCATTTACGCACATCTCTTAGCATTGCAGGGGTCACCTGTCTAAATGCTGCAGTAATTCTTTCTTTCATGTTTTCTTTTGTGGTAACCTCTTCTTTGTAAACAATATTTTTAATAAAACTCCACAAGAAAAAATCGCAAGGTGTAAGGCAAGGCGATCTAGTAGGCCAATTTATAGGTCCTCCCCTTCCTATCCAACGATCCTGAAATTCCCTATTTAACCAATTGCGAACATCTAATAGGTAATGTGGTGTGGCACCATCTAATTGAAACCACATTCCGTTGCGATAATTTTGAGGCACATTTTGCAAGTTGCGAAAATCATGTTCTAAAAAATCTAAAAATATAGCTCGATTTACAGTCCCATCAAAGAAATAGGGACCAATTACATAATCACCTATTATTCCCGCCCACACATTCAAAGACCATCGGTACTGTGATGTGGTTCTAAATAAATGTTCATTGTGGTCCGAATAATAATGGAAGTTGTGTCTATTTACACAACCGTTCTTATGAAACGTGGCTTCGTCGCAAAATAAAACTTTGTTTAAAAAGTTACGCTCTGTATTTATCTTGTTTATTAACCATCTACAGTATTCCACTCTACGAGCGAAATCACGTGGTAACAATTCTTGGTGAAGCTGGATATGATAGGGGTGATATTTATTCTTTTTTATTATGCGTCTAATTGTAGGTATTGGAAATATCTAACTGATTGCTTAATTGCCTTGTGCTTATATTGGGATCTTCAACTATACTGATCATTACTTTATATTCGTTGTCAATAGTAACAGCTGTAGTTTCACGTGAATGTTTTTTATACTTGACGGTTCCTGTTCTATCAAATCTATTCTTTAATTTCTCAAAAGTATCCTTTTGTGGATGACGTCTTTCTGGGTATCTTTGACGATAGACCCTACTAGCAAGAAACGCATTTTTTTGACATTCACCCAGTATCCATATCATATCAATATTTTCTTGAACACTATAATTCTTATTAAAATCCATTTTTTATACACAATACCGATTAAATATAGTAGACGTGATACAATACAAAATTTTATGTTGACAATTAATGCCATAACAAAATATACCTACTGTCATTTTCATAGGTAACTTGATTTCTTATTAAAAATTGTGTAAAATATGTTGTTTGTCACTTAACGTCAATTATTAAAGTAAATAGTAAAGTTAGATGTGCAAAACCCTATATTTTTTTAATGCGTATTAGGGAGAGCTTCTAACTGAAGAAAAATATACAGGGTGTCCCATTTGAAAAAATTAAGTTATTGCCATTTGAAAACTAGACTATTGGCAAACCATCGGCAAACACCCTGTGCAACAGGTGAAGATGTTGTGTGATTATTGTGATAGGTACATGTTTCATTTACATCATAGTAGCTTTTTTGAGGAATTTTTTAAAAAATGTGGTTTTTGTGCTAATATTTCTGAAGTGCTGTTTTTTCATTAAATCTGCTTAAAATAGGAATAACTTGTCAACGCAGCGTCGGATTTACAAATACAAAAAACTACCGTAAATCTAATATTAAGTAGAATCAGAAGACATAATCGTATACAGGGTGTTCAATTTAAAAAAACCAAATTAATTTTCATTCCACAAAAATTAGCCACCCTGTATACATTAAAATATTTTAAAATTGTAGTCCGAGTGACACTGTCTACCCCTACAAAAAATCTTGTTGATATCTCTTTTAGTTTCGGTGCTAGAGATCGAGTGGAAATAATTGGCGCACCCTGTATATGCCTCAAAAGTAAATTGTAAAATTATTCACAGAATAATATATGTGAAACATATCGCCAACGTGGAAATACCTTGTGAAAATTACTGGTTAACAGAATTCATTCCGTGAATAAAATTGCACAGGTTTAGTTATGTGAATATCCTACCACCTGGACTGTGCACTATCGGATTTCTATTTTTAGAACTCGGTGCCTCAGAACAACGCTGATGTTAGCAAAATTAGTTGAGTAAAATTGTTTTTGTCCCTAACCTAAGTAGTTTTATGATGTGTTACGTTTAAAGTGAACCCATTTTTTGTTAGGTATCTCAAGTATAATATTATGTATTATACACTAAAAGGACTACAGGCAGTAGTTTTTGTCACACTTCTGTCATATTTCCATTGGTAACATTTTATTATTTTAACAGTAGGCTACGTGCTGTCACTTAAAAGTCAAATTACTTATTTATTTAAAACGTCAAGTTATAATTGTTAAGAATTGATTAATTTAAAAAAATGGATTCAGAAAATAAAATATTAGAGGTGCCGGAGGTGTTAGAAGTTGCGGAAGTTGTGTCGTTCAATTTATTACCAGAAAAATTCAAAAAGTTATATATAATTGCATATGAACACATTTAATATTTTCCTAAGCAATAATAAGCGGTCGTGGACTAAGTATAGTATTCTATTTATTATTAAATAACTCATCTGCTCCTTTATGCGATTGTACATCTCAAATTCACAGATTAATGAAGGAATCACAGTAATCATTTCGTAAGATTACACAATGAATCTAAAGTTTATTCAACGTAAAGAAAAGTAAAGTAAATAGCATGGTCTAGGCGTGACTCGGCAAAGAACCGCTACGATTGGTTGGTTTGCGGAGTGCGAGTCTGTTCAGGTATGGACTTGCCTCGCTATACTTATGGGTTTGGTAGGGGATACTATTGTATCATTATTATTATTACGATCTATTGATATTGTTCGTTAGTGTGTTAGTGTGATTATAATAAGAACTTTTGTGTATTTTCGTTTAGTTATATATGATTTTTTTTTAATTTGTGTCGAGTTTATGTGTTAAGCAACTATTCTGTTTTTCGAACAATTAGATTTTTTTGTTTGAAACGATTCAAAGGGATTTGAGTGGTAAGTTTTTCTAAAATAAATATTGCTTGATTAATATATTGCAACAGAGACATTTTAGAAAAAGGTATCCCTTTTAAAAACTACTTGATATTTTTTATTAGAAATAAATTTAATACACAAGGCTGCTTATAAGGTTTAAAAAATATCAAGGTTTAAGCAGCCTAAGTTTATTATTATTGAGTAGGTATATCGTGAAAATTTCACAAAAATCGGACTAAAAATAAAGGCTCAGGATGCTTTTAAAATGTTTCTCAAGGTACACGGTTAATAAGCCGAAAATTAGTATTTTTGTTTGGCTTCTAGTTTCTCGATCATTTTCTTTCAAATTTGGTTCTGATTCTGAAAACATCTTTCACTTTTCAGAAGAAAGTAAAAATTATTAATCATGTCTGAGACAGACAGTGCCGATGAAATTGCTTATAGCCCCACAAGAAAGCGATCAAAAAAAAGCCATCTGACTTTGGAAACTAAAGAAATAATACTAAATGTGCATAAACATGAATTAAAACTGAATCCCTCACTACCATTGGTCCATATGAACAATAAGGTAGCAGAGATTGTGGGCGTCAGTAATAGTAGTGTTTTCAAAGTTATAAAAGAACATAAAACTACAGGGACATTATGTGGACCAAAAGAACAGAGAGATCGTACAAGTACCCTGGACTGTGTTGACGATTTCGACAGAAATGCGATAAGACGACAAGTGCACCGTTTTTTTTTTTTAAATGAAATTCCTACTATAGACAAAGTGTTAAAGGCAGTAAACGATGACATGGACCTGCCAAATTTTAAACGCACTACTTTTTATAAGTTATTAAAGGAACTTAACTTCAAATTTAAAAAGCGTGGAAGAAATAGTCTTCTGCTGGACAGAGACGAGATTATATTATGGCGCAGAGATTACTTAAAAAAAATTAGAGCATATAGGAATGAAAAACGCCCAATTTACTACCTTGATGAGACCTGGCTAAATGTTGGTCATACCAAATCAAAAGTATGGGTTGATGATACTGTGACGTCATCTAGACAAGCATTTCTAAATGGGCTTTCCACAGGTTTAAAAAATCCTTCAGGTAATGGATTTTTTATATTAAAAATCTATACCAAAAATATGTATTTTTAACTTGCGACATTTTTAGGGAAAGGAAAACGATTAATAATTTGCAATATGGGAAATGAAAAAGGATTTGTTCCTGATGGTCTCTGGGCTTTTGAGTCAAACAAAACTGGAGACTACCATGAGGAAATGGACGGAAAATCGTTTGAAAATTGGTTTTTAAACATACTGCCCAAGTTGGAAGAAAATGCCATAATTGTACTGGACAATGCTCCGTATCACTCGCGTAAACTGGAAAAACTACCAACAACTGCTTTCAGAAAATCTGCAATTCAAGATTGGCTGCGCTCAAAAAATATTCCTTTTGAAGAGTCAATACTAAAAGTTGAACTGTTAGCAATAGTTAAACAACACAAAAAACAGTATGATAAATACATAGTAGATGAAATGGCCAAAAGTCATAATAAAACCGTGTTAAGGCTGCCACCGTACCACTGCGAGCTCAACCCTATAGAGCTGGTGTGGGCAGATATGAAAAATTATGTTGCTGCAAGAAATACTTCTTTTAAGTTTTCGGATGTTAAGAACCTCTTTAACGAAGCTGTATCAACAATTACTGCAGAAAAGTGGGAAAAATGTGTCCAGCATGTAGTACAAGAAGTAGAACCAAACATGTGGAAATTGGATAATATAATTGAAGTACAAGTGGAACCCCTTATAATAAATGTCGGCGATGCTGATGACAGTAGCACTTCGAGCTCTTCAGATTAAATTTTTATGTACTTTTATGTTATTAATTTATTATATTGGTACATAAGTAGGTATGATTCAAAATTGTTATTTATTATGGATAAGGAATTCTTGCTTACGACGTACCTATTCTAATTGCGGCCCTGTCTAATGTACTGCCAGATATCAGATCACGTTTTGACGGCGTGATCTACTTTTCTTTAAGTTGAATAGACTTTAGTGAGTTTCCATAGTATTTTTACAAAATCCATAAAGTAATAGGATTCATACATAAATATCTGTATTTTCACATCATTTTTCGTTGGTTACAAATGACCAAAGTAATAATAATACGAATAATTTTTACAAGCGATGTGAGTCAAATAGGTAGTCACCTGTTTGCAGACCAAAAAATATACCACTAACTTCCTGCGCGATGGAATAGTAGCACTTAAATTCGTATTGCATCCATGTACATCGTTTTATTAATTACCAACGAATGTCTAAAGTTTAAAAATACATCTTAAAATAAAACTTACCGAATAAAGAAAAGACTGCAGCGACCACCAGCAACGACGCAATTACCAACTCCGAGGATAAGACTGGAGTCTTAATCAGGATCATCCTTCTTACATTTTTCGCAGCCTGAAACAAGACAGAATTCTATTTTGTAATAAGAACTAAGAGGTTTGTGATGTTTTGCGGGTCTAGAAAATAATTAAACTATTGTTGTTTTATATAGCAAATACAAGGTGAACCATATTTATTGGAAGAGTGAAAGTTATACTAGAATTTTACCATGGTGACACAGCCACAACGTTTTAACTTCATTTTGTATGATAAAAGTTTCAAATCTGAAGTGCGTTCTACTTTTGTCTCATTAAAAGATCTTTTACAGATAATAATAAAGTTTTACATAAAATAATTAGTAAGGACTAAAAGGAATCATAAATTATTACGCTTTTAAAAATGAAACAAATAAAAATCTTTTCTGCAATCGCCCGAATCCAGTTATAAATTCATACGTTGTTACTTGTTAAATATTAATATAAAAACATTCAAATATATTCAGATGTAGCTTTCATTTCATAATGTAATATATTTTCTTGAATATTTTTAGTTTTAATTTAAATTTGAACCACATTTTTTCTAATTATTATTCACAGCCTCATTCAAACTCTAATTTTACTCACACTCGCTAGTGTTCAAACGTACCGAACTATTTGAAATTCTGTTCGCCTGGGGGACATCGATATCGATACATATTTTATTTCGCATCAATACGAAGTAATTGCCCGTAATTTAATTGAGAGTGTAAACTCTGAATCGGTTCATAACTACACGGAAATATTCGAACCTTCGGTATCAATCTGTTGTGTTATTTAATCAAAACTCGATCAATGGGAGGATAATTTTATTTTAATGTTTCGAGGTTTGTTCATAGAGCGGGGATTTTGTAATGGCCGGATGATTGCGGTGAATTTTTTGAGAAAGAAGTAGGGATGGTTTGTGGAGACTCAGACCAAAGGATTGATCGATTTAGATTTTTTTAGAAGTGTTAAAATTATTCGTGTAACATTTAAAATATTATAATTTCAACATTTATACACCATAGTTCCCACAGTTGCTGTAGTAATCAATGCACACAAATCGCATTAATTCAAAACTAGATTACAGACAGAAAGTGCAAAAAGCATCAAATCTAAAACCGAGTGTACCAATAGTACCGATATAAGACAGTTGCCACTATCTTTGGATCCAGCAAAGTTGAAGAACTACGAGGAGAACTCCTTAAAACCAAATCCTTCCAAAAGAAAGGTCAGTGCATTCCACCTCCATGCACGACTAGCCAATCGTAAACTTGACCTTTGAGCACACAGATAAACCCATCTACCTAGGAGTCACACTTGATATATCCCTAACTTACAAACAGCACTGCGAAGAAAACCGGCAAAAGGTGGCTGCGAAAAACAATACCAACAGTAAGTGAGGCGCTATACCCGAGGTCCTTAGATCGACGGCACAAGCACTATGTTTCTCTACAACCGCCAGGAAAGTTGATATAAGCCTCAACGAAACTTGCCGACTTGTAACAGGGTGCATGAAGGCTGCACCGCTAACCAAGCAGCGGGTTTTACAGTCCCAATTCACGCAGGGAGGCACATGTATTTAACGAGAAGTTTAAGAAAACATTCAACAATCGCCATCCCCTTTTCGGGCAACATCAAGAATCCCAAAGGCTAAAATCTAGGCGTCTATTCCCCCTGGATAAACCACCCGCAAGCTATCCTCTGTCAGAAAGCCCGCCGAGTGGTGTTTCTTACAACTTCAAGACCTGGAGAACGCTAAACCGCATCAGAACAGGAGTTGCCCCGGTAAAAACCAACCTGATCAAATGGGGCCTTGCGCAACCAACTGACGACAAGTGCGAGTGTGGGATGATACAGGATATGGAACACCTCCTAAAGTGAGTCAACTGTCCCGTACACTGTAACCTCGACGATTTATGGCAAAGCAAATCCGAAGCATTGGACGTGGTCCAATATTGGGCCGAGAAATTGTAAGAATATTCCGGACACGAAAAAGTAAAATAAAGTAAAGTAAGTTTGGATCCATGATCCAGGCCCAAGTTGGATCTTTGCACAAGTATCCCTAAAGAAGTCTTGGAAGCACCCATAGGTTTTCTATCTAGTTAATCATGCAGGGAAGAATGTATTCGAAACGTTGCCGTTGCCATAAATGACTGGCATGGAAAATCAAATAATTTTTAAAGTGGTGCATGAAAAGTAGGAAAATAACTCTTCAAATAAACATAAAAAAAATTTTTGACGAACGCCAACAAAAACGAATGAATTTACTAAAATTATAATTAGCAGATTGTTTACAATGGCAAAATTACCTTCGTGACATTTGTTGACAGCAAGACACAAATTATTTATCTCGATGAAAATTGGCTTAAGAAGGGTCATACCGTTTTAAAAATTTAGCAGGATATTGATATCGAATATTCAAAACAAGTATTTATGGATAGCAGGTAAAAGGGTTGAAAAAATATATATGGGAAATGCCGTCTGATAATTGATTACGTTGGTTCCAAGTCCAAGGATGGTTAGATGATATTTACTCAATCTTGCAAAATATTCCAAAAATGTAGGACTTTATATTCCAAGGGCATTCTTGTGAGAGGTATTTTACTAATAAAGTTACGCGGTCAATACAAAAAAAAATACTGGCATGCCAGTAATACATCAACTGGCACGCCAGTAGCTGTCACCATGTAAACCAGCCATTAAACAACTTAAAAAACAAAACTGTACACTTTAATTATAGACACCTTAATGCACCACTGCATACAATTGCCCAAAAATTATACCAAAATGTAAAATATTGTGCAACAAGTGGGGAAAATGAGACTTTTCTCACGAGTGTGAAAGTTTGTGGCACGAGCGCGTGGGGCGAGTGCTGGAATCCCAAGAATCCTAATGGACAACAGAAGAAAAATAATTTGTTTTACTTATACAGGGTGCGCCAATTATTTCCACTCGATCTCTAGCACCGAAACTAAAAGAGATATCAAGAGATTTTTTGTAGGGGTAGACAGTGTCACTCGGACTACAATTTTAAAATATTTTAATGTATACAGGGTGGCTAATTTTTGTGGAATGAAAATTAATTTGGTTTTTTTAAATTGAACACCCTGTATACAATTATGTCTTCTGATTCTACTTAATATTAGATTTATGGTAGTTTTTTGTATTTGTAAATCCGACGCTGCGTTGACAAGTTATTCCTATTTTAAGCAGATTTAATGAAAAAACAGCACTTAGCACAAAAACCACATGTTTTAAAAAATTCCTCAAAAAAGCTACTATGATGTAAATGAAACATGTACCTATCACAATAATCACACAACATCTTCACCTGTTGCACAGGGTGTTTGCCGATGGCGTGCCAATAGTCTAGTTTTCAAATGGCAATAACTTAATTTTTTCAAATGGGACACCCTGTATATTTTTCTTCAGTTAGAAGGTCTCCCTAATACGCATTAAAAAAATATAGGGTTTTGCACATCTAACTTTACTATTTACTTTAATAATTGACGTTAAGTGACAAACAACATATTTTACACAATTTTTAATAAGAAATCAAGTTACCTATGAAAATGACAGTAGGTATATTTTGTTATGGCATTAATTGTCAACATAAAATTTTGTATTGTATCACGTCTACTATATTTAATCGGTATTGTGTATAAAAAATGGATTTTAATAAGAATTATAGTGTTCAAGAAAATATTGATATGATATGGATACTGGGTGAATGTCAAAAAAATGCGTTTCTTGCTAGTAGGGTCTATCGTCAAAGATACCCAGAAAGACGTCATCCACAAAAGGATACTTTTGAGAAATTAAAGAATAGATTTGATAGAACAGGAACCGTCAAGTATAAAAAACATTCACGTGAAACTACAGCTGTTACTATTGACAACGAATATAAAGTAATGATCAGTATAGTTGAAGATCCCAATATAAGCACAAGGCAATTAAGCAATCAGTTAGATATTTCCAATACCTACAATTAGACGCATAATAAAAAAGAATAAATATCACCCCTATCATATCCAGCTTCACCAAGAATTGTTACCACGTGATTTCGCTCGTAGAGTGGAATACTGTAGATGGTTAATAAACAAGATAAATACAGAGCGTAACTTTTTAAACAAAGTTTTATTTTGCGACGAAGCCACGTTTCATAAGAACGGTTGTGTAAATAGACACAACTTCCATTATTATTCGGACCACAATGAACATTTATTTAGAACCACATCACAGTACCGATGGTCTTTGAATGTGTGGGCGGGAATAATAGGTGATTATGTAATTGGTCCCTATTTCTTTGATGGGACTGTAAATCGAGCTATATTTTTAGATTTTTTAGAACATGATTTTCGCAACTTGCAAAATGTGCCTCAAAATTATCGCAACGGAATGTGGTTTCAATTAGATGGTGCCACACCACATTACCTATTAGATGTTCGCAATTGGTTAAATAGGGAATTTCAGGATCGTTGGATAGAAAGGGGAGGACCTATAAATTGGCCTACTAGATCGCCTTGCCTTACACCTTGCGATTTTTTCTTGTGGAGTTTTATTAAAAATATTGTTTACAAAGAAGAGGTTACCGCAAAAGAAAACATGAAAGAAAGAATTACTGCAGCATTTAGACAGGTGACCCCTGCAATGCTAAGAGATGTGCGTAAATCAATGAAAAAAAGGGCAAGAAAATGTATAAATGAAAATGGAAGACATTATGAACACCTACTATAAATTTTAACTTTCACTATTGTAGTTTTCTTACGATTAAACTTTGTAAAATTTTGTACTTATTAAAAATTGTGTAAAATATGTTGTTTGTTACTTTACGTCAACTATTAAAGTAAATAGTAAAGTTAGATGTGCAAAACCCTATATTTTTTTAATGCGTATTAGGGAGAGCTTCTAACTGAAGAAAAATATACAGGGTATCCCATTTGAAAAAATTAAGTTATTGCCATTTGAAAACTAGACTATTGGCAAGCCATCGGCAAACACCCTGTGCAACAGGTGAAGATGTTGTGTGATTATTGTGATAGGTGCGTGTTTCATTTACATCATAGTAGCTTTTTTGAGGAATTTTTTAAAAAATGTGGTTTTTGTGCTAATATTTCTGAAGTGCTGTTTTTTCATTAAATCTGCTTAAAATAGGAATAACTTGTCAACGCCGCGTCGGATTTACAAATACAAAAAACTACCATAAATCTAATATTAAGTAGAATCAGAAGACATAATCGTATACAGGGTGTTCAATTTAAAAAAACCAAATTAATTTTCATTCCACAAAAATTAGCCACCCTGTATACATCAAAATATTTTAAAATTGTAGTTCGAGTGACACTGTCTAACCCTACAAAAAATCTTGTTGATATCTCTTTTAGTTTCGGTGCTAGAGATCGAGTGGAAATAATTGGCGCACCCTGTATACAGCTGGGAAACAAAATTTATAATTTGTAATCATATATTTTCTTGTTTTTGTTGTGTTAAGTTTTCATTAATGGAATAAATAAAACTGTATATCTAACGTTTTTATTTTTATTTATTTTTCCAGTACTTTTTAAACATATTTAATGGTGAAATTAATTTTAATCGACAAATCCAAATATCCTTAATTTGTGAAGTAAATTAACGGCCATCGGCTAACCAAATTTCTCCCACATTTAAGCTCTAATGCCTAGCTCAAATACAAACATTCCGGCAGTCGGTGATCGGGAATCGACAAGTCACAGCAGGCGCAGACATCAGACATCCGACTTTCGACCAAACGACACGTGTGAACAAGCAATCTACGGGTAAACACACGATACCCCATCGATGTTGCCGTTCAGAAAAACTTTAGGGTGAAGTTTGTGTCTTTTCGTGCTTCATTCAGCTTGTTATTTTTTTCTAATAATAAAGAAACAAATGTAAACTTATAACCATTAATTTTTCATACACTATAGAGATTTTTTTTAATGTATACCTGTTTCCTACAGATGTCCTTACATATGAAGTGTAAGGAAGTACATGAAAAAAAATTATTACAAAATTTTTTTGGGGAGGCGCAAAAATTTAAGTCCATTTAAAAACGAAAACAGGTAAACAAAAGTTTTATTTTTTGATGGATTGATGTCAAAATTTGGATCAGATGTCATATTTTCTAGAAAATGGTGTTAAATTTTGACATGACCTAAAAATTGCGTGAATAGCGTATAGATTAAATTTTGTAAATTTCTGGAAAATGTGAAGGATTCTGAAAACCTGTGCAAAGTTTCTGAAATACTGTGCAAGTGTCTGTAATACTGTGCAAGTTTCTGAAAAAATTCTAGAAAATTCAGCAAATTTATAGAAAATTGCGCATAATTGCAAAACAATTCTATTTACTTCTTTAAATTTAATTTAAGTTATCGCAGAAAATTCCCGTTTCGCTAGAATCTCGCTTTCCTCCGGCAATACTGCAATCCACCCCCACTCCCAACCGACGCCCGGCTTTTATTCGCTTTTTATCGTCTATCAGCGGCGACTTGATTTACTGTCAATGGGTTTACGATAGTTTAATCAGTGCTCTTTCCACGGCGGATACGCTTTAATTAGGTTGATTGGTTGGTTGTGTGTGTATTTGGTTTTTCTTTTCGGTGATCGGGCCTGCCGCGCCGGTAGCTTCTTATCGCCGAGGGTAGAGGGTTTATTTTTTGATAATGATTGATGAGTGGGATGGATAAGAGAACGTTAGCGGTATTCGCGTTTTTTTGTGTTTGTTTTTTTTTCAGCGGAAGGGTGGATGAATTTTAAATCTCAAAATGTATAGAGTTTTGTTTTTACGGGACCTGAAGTACTTAAAGTATGAAGAATAATTTTATAGAATACACTAAAATTCAGAAGAACTATAGTCTACAAGAAAAAAGTCAAAATAAAATAAAAATTCTAAAGTTTTAGAAGTATTTACGTTACTATAAAAAAATCACCAAAGTAATTTGAATAAAACAATTTTGTATGCATGATTATCGAAAAAGATCCCTTATTTATCAACCATCTATTTTAGGAAGTACAACTTACATAAAATTATTCCTAAACGGAAGTCACGAATCGTTAATCAATATTTGAAATTATGGTGGATGAACTTATAATTATGGCGATGACAAAAATAATTTTGGTGGATGAACTTATAATTATGGCAATGGTGGTGGAACAATAATTTTGGTGGAGGAATTTTGATGGAAGTATCTCATAAATTTATTCCTAAACGGAAGTCACACATCGTTAGTCAATTATGGTGGATGAATTTATAATAATAAATAAATTTGGTGGAGGAATTTTGATGGACAAATAATCGTTTTTAAGTTCAAATCAGATGTGCTATGTGCTTTATTGTCTAAAGAAAAAACTTATTGACAAAGCTGCGAAATAACAGAAAAAAAAGTAGAAATAAAAGGCTAAAGACACCAACACAGTTAAAACAAATACAGATTAACTTAATATACAATTTAAAAAGAGTTAGATAGATAGATAAATAATATAGATAATATATAAAAACTCGTTGACAAAGCATCGTTACAGCATAATACTAATACTAATAATAATAATAAAAACACTAGTCAAAACAATGACTGATTTATATTTTATAAATTAATTTCACTCAAGGCTATCCTCGAAAAACTCTCTAAGCAAATAATATGATTTTCCTACCAGAAGGTTTTTTACTTCCCTTCTAAATTTACATGTGTTTTAAATTCTTTTTTTATTTAATGGTAGATGATTGAAAATTTTCTTACTGTTATAAAAAATGAATTGTTTGATTAGGGTGGTAGTAGGAATGGGAAGTGGGACACAATATGTACGTCTTGTATTATGATGAGAGTTTGCGCTGATTTGATTTTTATATTTTTTGTGCATGATCACTGACTTTTCCAATATGTAAATGCAGACCAAGGTTAACATTTTATGATCTAGAAATAAGGAGCATTAAATTGAACAAAATAGGATAATAGTTAACTATAACATTTAATTTGCATTTAAAAAGTATTGAAATATCAATTTATCTTACATCCAAGTTCACTTTGCACAGAAATCTAGGAGCTCTTTTTTGTAACACAAAAACTCTAGTAAATAGTTCCTGGTTAAAGGATCCCCAAAAACATTTTGCATACCTTAGATGTGATTCTACTATTGTAAAATAAACACTTTTAGCTATTTCAAAGTTTAGACTCTTAGAAACTGTTCTTATTGCAAAACATCCAGATGCTAACTTATTACATAATAGGTTTATATGTGAATCGAATTTGAAATTTTCATCGATGCAGATTTCAAGAAATTTAGTATTTATTAGCTTCTGTATGTTTTGTTGACCTGATATATTATATTTGAACGTTATCAAACTAGTTTTAGATACATTGAAGCTTAATAGGTTAGAATCAAACCACTGTTTTATTAAAATTATATCTTTACTAATTTTGCTAGCTAGAATGTCTTCATGTTTGTTGTGCCACATTATGGTCGTATCATCAGCAGAAATAGTAAATGATCCAATAATATTAATATCGGGTAAGTCATTAATATATAATAAAAAAAAGTATTGGCCCCAAAACAGAACCTTGAGGCACATCACTTTCAAGAGAACGACGATCTGAGTGATCTTTTTTAACAACTATGCGTTGACATCTGTTTGACTCAACAATATTCTATGATTTACACAGTCAAATGCCTTAGATAAATCACAGAATATCGCTGCAGCAACTGACTTTTCATATAGCTCTAGATACAGTTTCTCTAGAAAAGCAAATATGGCGTCAGATGTATTTGTTTTGGATTCGAAATCAAATTGTCTAATCGAAAGGAGAGAATTTATCATTTGACTTTTTCAATGCTTTTTGCCAACGTAGGCAGTAGACATATAGGCCTATAAATTTTGTTTTTAATTGTATTAGTAAATTTAAATTTTATAATAGGAACTTACTTCGTCCTGTTGTTTATTCATTTATTGCATTGGATATTTGAGATTGCATATATAAATTAATTTGTCAGATATAACACAGAACTGTTATTATTATTTTTTTTACGAGCCTTAACTGCTAAGGTTATTTCGCTCGGTATTCAATGTTGGAATGGTTAGTTCATATTTTGTTGAATACATTGATGCTTTTCAGCGTTTTTATTTTATATTCTTTATTTTCTAGTATGTTTTCTGTTTCAGGGTTCCAATTGAGTATTTGTCTAGCTTGGGCATATTCAGGACATTCCAAAAGGTAAGGCGTGTTCTACAACGTTCACATCTGGGAGGTTGGTTTCCTGCTAACAGATATAAGTGTGTCAGGTTCGTATGTCCTAAACGCATTCGGCATAATACAACTTGTTCTTTTCTTGACAGTTTTTTTGGATAAAACCATTTCTTTATAGAAGGTTTCGTTGATGTTAATTGACGGTATCTGGCTTCCCAGAGATTTTGCCATTTATTAAGAATGGCTTTTTTAATGAAAAGTCTCTATCTATCAGATATCAGATGCTCTGAGGAGTAAATATGCTGTGATTCGAAACAATCCTAAAAATGGTTTCTTTCAAGGTAAAGCGTTGACTCAACATTATCAGCTTGTGGGTAGGGGGCTTCAAATAGCTGCATAAATCGTATGAACCAGACTAAGAAGTCCTTGGGTGGTTTATATGTGTATATAGAATAAGACAGTGGATGAGAAAGACACAGAACAGCTAGCCGAATAAATATAAAGAAGAAAAAAAGATCTAGCGGCGCTACTCTTCAAGAAACTACTGTACAGAGGAAGAATAAGCAAAACATTTGATAATAGTAATAGGAAATGTGCTATACGAAAGAAGCACTTGATGAAGGGAAGCAAAAATTATAGCTGAAAATATAAAGAACTCTGCAAAGGTTTTATATAAAAGAAAGTGTAATCGCCACATACCATCTTAATATTATTCCTGTTTTCTTTAACATGTATCTCACCGAATTTTAATTTAACGAGAATCTCCTCTTGGTCCTATTAAAACTAATAATTTTATTTACATGTAGTGATCAAAAATTACCTAAACGATTAAAATTTATACAGCATTATTTTTAATGCTATAATAATTATAATTTTGGTTCACCCCCCTAGTGCCTAACCACTGGCATCAACCCCTTCCTCGACGGCAGCGGATTGTCGTTAGGAGCTACCCGCGCACATTTCACCCCCATTCTTAACGAGATGGGTTGAAATTATGCCTCAAACAGGCTCCGACATTACGGGCTGCCATCTCAAAAATACGGGGTCATTTTTAATGACCGTCAAAGAATTAGGAAAATCGTCTGCATTTGAACATGCCTAATGGAATATCATAATGGGTCAGAGATTTATCATTGTTTTTTCATTACAATATCGTCGAAGGAAAGGAATGTCTTTTTCAGGCGAAGCTTCATTAAAAGGCGATAAGATGAATTTTGGATACAGTATCTTGCTAAGAATGATTAGTGAATTTTTAAACCCAGATATCTTTCCTGTTCTTCAACACAGTCTAAAATAGACCACGCAAGATATATTAATAATGTTAATGTTAAAAATTTTATTAAAGAAAATAAGTACAAATTGGTATGGTATAAATACAAAAAATACAATAAACATTACAAATAACCCACAGAAGTTGTTGTGAGCCTCAACAACTTATACGTGGTAAGACAGCACATGATTACCACATACGAAGGTTTAAATATATTAATAGCAACTAATTTCTGTCATCCAGACCCCAGAACATCTTCAAACCTACAAAAGGAACTAACAGCGGACGTATAAAAAATAAATGCCAGATTACAAAATTTGACCAGCCAGTTACACATTTAAAAAAATAAATTAATAATAAAAAGCAATACGCTTAAGGGAGCAAACATACACATTTAAATTTTTTAAAAACCTTAAAGTTAAAATATCAAAAACAGGCCATTGAACAACCTAACCTTAAAAAATTGACAAACCGATATTGGGATCCAAATGATACATCAAAAGACATACAACAGAATAATTATTATTTAAATTTCAAGCGAAACTGATCCATATTTACACATAAGTCCCAAAAATCTACATTTTTAGTTTTTAAGTTTGAAATGGTAAAAAAAGTAAAAATGGTAGATCGGTAAAAACGTATACCGCTAAACCAGCCCGTTAAAATATTTACGAGTTCCAAGAACCTTTAACACCCAGTACAGGATTTTAGAAACACGTTACTATCGTGAACTAATAAGCGAGATCTAGTTCGATTGTATATTGGTAAACATTGGCGTATACAACCATGTGATCTATCACAATCATTGGCATCGTTTATTCTGTGTAGAATTTATCAGATATTCTTATTAAATAATCATGAATAGTTTCGACTACTTCCTGTAAATCACCAAAACTGGGACATGCCCCAAGATGAGATGACAAAGATGTTTAGCTTTGTGAAAGAATTCAACACAAAGGTAAATAACAAAAGCGAATGGGACAAAGAGAACATCCCAAAACTTAAGAGAAGTGCCATTAAATGGTACACAGGTGGTTCTAGAACAACAGAAGGAATAGGAATAGGAGTATATGGGCCTTGAACCAAATATTCCGAAAGTCTAGGCAAATCTCCAAGCATTTTCCAAGCTGAAATATACGCCATCGGAAAATGGGTCCAGTTCAACATAGAAAGAAATTTTCACAGACAAGAGATCATCATCACGTCAGACAGCCAAGCAGCCATTAATGCTTTGAACTCCCACGTAATCAACTCCGAGATGGTTAGGGAGTACCTAGAGAATCTAAACGAACTAGGCAAGAACAACACTGTTACCCTCCTATGAGTTCTGGGACACACTGGAGTGGAGGATAATGAAATAGCAGTCGTACTCGCAAAAAAAGGGGCTGAAACACCATTTCTGGGACCTGAACCCTTCTGCGGAATAAGCACCAATACAATACTTGATGAACTTGGAAAAGAAGTAAACAAAATATCCCAATACTGGACTACAAGGAATGAGGCAGGCCAAGACACTACTGGGAAACTATAACCAGAAGAGATCAGACGATTGCATCAGCAAAAGTAAAAACAAGCTCAGATTACTAACAGGTATCCTAACCGAGCACTGACGGCTGAGAGGCCACCTAAAGAAACTCGGATTAGTAGACAAAGAAGAATGCAGAATCTGCAAGGAAGAGGATGAAGCATTCTCTCAGAATGCATTACCCTGCAAAATCCAAGGGTACGATACCTCAGAGAATATCAAATAGAAGAGGAAGATCTACCTAACCTGAAGCCTACCAATATCCTGAACTTTTTGCAAGCAATAGGACTGGAGGAACTGCTCTAATCGTTGAGACAGCCATAACGATTGGGCAGCAGTAGGGGGCACAATAGATCTTAGCAGTGTATCGACACCCCCATCAACAGATACATAGATAGATAGATAGTAGGCATGGATGTTTGTCCTTGAAGATCTATAACTCTCTCCCCAGGGATATCCAAAGACACTTGTTTTGTAATATTTGTAATTTGTATAATATAATAAAAAGAATACAGGATATGCCTAATTATTTCATTAGAAAGCATGAATCATCTACAAAAATTCACTCATCAAGTTTTTGTTTTCCCTGTGATTTTACTATGTTAAAAAAGAACTATTTTAATATTTTGGTTAGTTTTGAAGTATGGAGGCGACAAAGTCAAAGGTAAATTTATGTTGCTCTAACATTTTTTATGTTTATCATGCCACGAATTAGAATTTTAAAGCACTTTTTTATTACAAAGCATATTTTTACTATTTTTTTTAAATAAACAACTTTTTTGTTAACATTGTTTTTCTTGTACCACCATAAATATTCTGAAACTTAATGAAAAAATTTACAAACAAGAAACAACCGAAATTGCAACTGCACTAAGTTTTTTAAGAACTGTAAAAATAAATTACTTAGAATGTAGACAAATGGGCAAAAGATTAAAGTGCACATTCGTTGAATTAAGATAAATATATTCTTTATCTGTCAACAGGACGTGATATTTGGTTTCCTGAAACAATGAAATGTTAACAATAAAAAATGCATCAAATGAAAGCTTTGATTAAGGGAATGAGTTTGTAGAATAAATTAAAAGATTTTCAAGAACATTATACATTTTCTTTATGTAGCAGTGGCGTACTCTATACTTCAACCGTCATTAAAAACTCCATGCAAACTAAATTTTGAATGGAAATCTTCAGAAAATCGTCTATAACTTTTTCAAAAAAATTATACGGTTTGATACTAATACTACATGATCTTTAATGAAATTATATATATATCAAAGTTAGCTGGAAACATGAAATTTGGTAAAAATAATCTACAAAAGAAAAAAATAAACACGTATTTTACTATAGCTCAGGAAGACAGGAAAAATCCCTTAACTGGAGACCAAAATTCCGAGTGATAAAGTATATATTTGGAGCAACTAAAATAATCTATGCTCAGATCAAACTGCTCGATATGTAAACATGAAATTTGTCAAATATCAATTATCACGTATGAACTCACCTAGACGCGATATATCAATAAAAAATAAATAAACAATGAAGAACTTCGATATTCTACTCCCAAAGGTTTTAAGTTTGTATAGGAACGGATATTGACTATTTATTTGGGTCTTGATTAACTCTAAAAAATTAAAAAGATTATACAACTCATCATAAATCAATGAATCAATAGCAGTTGTAATTTTTACTTAGTTACCATGTATTGATAAGCGATTATACCCTTGACGACGTGGTATAACCGTTTTTTTCTAATTTTGACATGTAATGTGACACTTTTTAGAACTGATTGACGTTATCAAACGTCTTACTTTGTGTAACTAGTTTCACAAAGTAAAATATTATGTAACTGGTGACAAAAAATGGATTTCACAATTAGTGACAAAAAAAATTCAATTTATTTAACTGTTATAACACAAGATAAGAACATAAATTATAAATTAATTATTATAAATATTGATAACACAATTATTACAATTGTTTAAATTATTTCCCGACGACAAACTTGTTCCATGGCTCGCACTGGCTGTTATTTGGGAAGTGGGGCACACTACATTAGATGTTTCACCAAGTATATCTTGTGAAACACGTTTTTTATTTTCTATGGAATTCTCAACATATCCCTCCGCAGCAGTGCTTGATTTCCAACCACCGTGCCTCTTTAATTTTAAAATATCAGCGCCACTGTCAGCTAATAAAGTGGCAGAGCTTCTTCTGAAGCAGTGGCCAGTATATAAAGCAAGATTTGAAAGTCCAAGAAATTGTGCAATAACTTTTGGCAGACTGCTAAACCTGTTAATTCCCACTATTACAGTAAATAGAGACAATTTACCATTGACTAAATGGAAAAAATTAGGGTCAAGCTGAAATTTTGCAGGTATATAGTTTTTTGTCAAAGGGACGAACTCAAATCCAGTTTGTTTTTTGCAAATAACTCCCTCATTTTTAATCTTACAAAAAACTTTCAAGAGCAGTTTTGTAACAACTTTCAATTCTTGACTTTTTTCATAACTGCATTATTTTGTTTATAATAATTGTTTAAAAAATTGCAAAAGTGGTTTTTTCGTTTTTTTTTTCAGTTTTCTACCGATTTCATAAACAAAATAATGCATTTATGAAAAAAAGTCAGTTTTTGTAACTTTAAAAATGAGGGAGTTATTTGCAAAAAAGAAACTCACCCCCAAAAACCACCCTTCTGCAAGGGGTTGAAGGTCGAAAACTTGGATTTGAGTTCATCCCTTTGACCAAAAACAACCTACAAAATTTCAGTTTGTCCCTAATTTTTTCCATTTACAAGTCTAATTTTACTGTACTTCACAGGATTTCTGGTACATACAAGCTCCTGCAATTCCAATAATCATGATAACCTTAGCCATTAAGTATTCTTTGTCATCAGCTTCTAACAAAAATTTGGCAAAATCTTCTTTGGTAAAAACTTTTGACTTCTTAGCACTGTAGCCGTCCGATTGCTTTTAATATACGCTATCAAATTTGTGTATTTTTTAATATCAATATTCTTGTTTATATTTAGTTCGGATCTTAACAATGAGTAAAGGGTCCGTCCATACTGTGGATACTTTTAGATCTTTCTTACCATCAAAATATGCAAGTAAGACTTATATGTTTTATCTTCTTCTCATCGCACCAAGTTATAAATTTTTCGTAAACCAAATGAAAGAGCATTACCTGTTGCCCTTTCAACATCGTTGACAGCTCTTCAAAACTTGAATCACTCATTTTGTAAAAGTAAATAAAAACCGTGCGTTCTAACTAATTTATTTACAAAACGTCAAACTGACATGAACTGATATCAGTCAACAGACTTGATTTCTGTTTTCACAATTTTTATTAATAATATTCTATATTTACTATTACTTTATTCAAAATTAGAAAAAAACTTGTATGTAATACGTTAAGAAATGCAATTTTGTGTAAGTTGTGAGGTTTTGCTATATAATCGTTATATAATCGTATCGAATACCACGCGAGCATTCGAAAATAATATTTTATACTACTTATAATCGATTATTTTCGAAGCTCTTGTGATATTACTACTGATAATAAACTGTGGACTACGTAAACAATGAAATATTGTACTCTCAACCTAATACTAATAAAAAACGTTTTAATATTTTTCTTTTCTTTATTCTTCTTGGGTTCTAGTTTTTGATTTCAAAATCTTAGACGAGTATTAAAATCAAGTTAGGTGATTCTTTAAAAATCATTTGATAAGTTAAACTGTAGATTATATTTAGACAACTTAAAACATAAACTTAGAAAAACCTTTCGCTACGACTCTGTCATCATTTTCTTAACCTCATAGTGATGGCGATCAGCGTTTACCATCTACCACCATCAAGCGCCAGCCGCCACCCCGTTCCCCTACGCTTCATTGCTTCAAGGATATAAATTATCTCAGCATCAAGACTAATGGCAAATGAGGGCCTTCGTACACTCACTGGGAAAACAGAACGTTTCTCGGGGATTAGAAGAAACAATGCAATCGTTGTACGACAGCGTTTTTGAGGTTGCTACTAAATGTGATGTGAGCTAGTACATTAGTATTGGTGACAGGGAGCAACGTTTATTGCTTTAAGAAGATATTTGGTTGAAGAGTTATTGATATATAATTTTAAAACTGTGCATTATTAATTACGAAATGCAATAATGATGATTAGTTAGTTATATTGATGAATATATTGTACAAATTAGTTCAGTTCGTCTTTTTGTGTTTTTTTCAGATCTTTTAACCTTTTTCTCCAACATCGACTTTGTGGAAATTTTATTCCATTCTAAGAACTAGGACAAACATAAAACATGACATCGATGTTTCAAGATTTTAATCCTTATTTAACATTAACTAAAATTAAACAAATAAATCCAAAAAATAATAAATCCTAATCCTTGGCGGTCTCTTTTAAAATTATTAACATCAACAAGCTTTCTACAACACTCCTAGTTCCTTCTCTCAAGCATAAAATTTTCCCCAAAGCGACCCCTGTACCGCCTAATGAGGTTTTACTTGAAAAGCTTTTCATAGCTACTTCGCACAGTACCGGCTTCAGTATAAATCTAATAACTGGTAAAAAAATAACATATCAACGATATTATTTAATTATATTTGTGGGCTTCTAGGTTTGCATTCAATAAGCAGATTTTAAGGAATCTGTAGATATAGTTTCTGGAATAATTTTTATTTCTTTTATATTATCTATCTATATTATCTATCACAATCAAAATCATATCAAAAACAACTGCTTCTTGGCCCACTTGCCCCCACACGTATTAAATTACATGGGTCCTGATGCGTGTTGGAACCCAAACTTTGTCGGAACAGTAGAACCTTTTGATTCTGTTTGACAAGACATCACAGTTTCCACAGTATACCAAACGTAATGATATTTTCGTTGTCAATATACAACCTATAAAGTTTTCTTAGCTTATTTTTTGCTTGACCTAAGACAATGGAGCTCCTCTTTGCACACTGAGTTCATCCTCTGGTCCTCAGCTGTTATTTGTTTACGGGCTTTGCCTTCCTAGATGTGTCATTATATTCTTGGTTACAATCCGACCAATCGAGTCACAATATCTGCTCCCCACAACAACGGGATAAGCAACTACCGGGTTATAAAATCATGTGCCCTAAATAAACGCACAGATCCCAGAATGACGGTATTCTGTATTGTAGATATTTGTCCTTCTTTCTACCTAGTCAATAGCATCATGAACTTACTGGAAAAACAACTGGTAGGATTAAAAAAGTTCGTTATATTGTATCCCTTTCATCTCATTAACCTCTTCCAGAAAAAGTTTACTTTAATAGGTGCCGATAACTAAATATTAAACAATTCATTTCTCATATGGTTAAGCATGATAATGTCCAGTTTGTAAAAGCCTGAAGGAGAGGAACGGCTTTTCGTCTATACCGCAGTTGGGTCGTAAACGATAATATAGAACTCGTAATACTGCATTGATTCTATCTGCTGATAATGAACGAGTTGTCATCTCTGGTACTTAATGACAGGCTCTTCAGTTAGTATAGGGAAGCCTATATCCATCACCCTCCTACGATACACCAGTACAGTATACCAGCAATGTCTTCAACTTTCTATTTAAGTGCTTCATTGCCTCTATGGCATCTAAATAACTCTATGAGCTGCTTCCATCTTCGTTATATCTTCATTATATCTTCATCGTCCACTATAAAGATGAACCATGCCACATTTATCTATCCCAAATAACTGGGTAATCATATTCCACCGGTTATCTCTCACATTCCTTACAGTATACGCTTCGAAAAAGTGGAAAGCAGAAGATTAAGGAACTCAGAGTCTCATTGAAATACACATGATACATTCTCTGTCCGAACCTGAACGGCATCAGTTATTTAATGCATCTCATAATATAGACTAGTTTACGTGATGATGTATCCAATAAAACTATGTGTGTTTTCACGTTGTTTCTAGAGAAAAATCGGGCACCTGAGGAACTTGAACCTGGGAAAAGTATACTGCAGCCCTCCATAAACCTATGTGAAATTGGATGTCCTGATTTAGGAAACTATTAAAACCTCTATTTCAATACGAAAGCGACTGAAAAATTTCTTCCCCCAACAATTAATTCTATCTAGTTCAAGAGGAGCTGAGCTCTTGGCTCCTTGTAGGTTAATCCAAATTTCTTTCGGATTTATCAACTGACGATGTAGGTCAGGTTGTTGAATTCTTTTCTAAAAGGCGGTGTAAGTAATTGTATGTAAATCTCTCTCTCTCTCCAAAAGGATACAGCAGTCAGTAGTTGGTCTACTACTGAAGTTTTCCTTTTAAAAAGGGGAGTATACCGTTCTTTGAATAAACCATGTTCTTCAACTTATACGTTTGTTTCATTAATAAATTGATAACAATAGACTCAGTTTCAATACAATTACTAAAAAGTTAAATCTATGAAAACAATAAACAATAGCTGCTATTTTGTTTGCCCATCCGGTCCTGCAATTCTTGCTGCTAACAATGACATGCCTTGGTTGGTAATATTGATATCAATAAGCGACTTATGTAGGAGTCTCGCTTTAAATTTCAGACGGGTTTTGTAATATCCTTATTTATTAAACTGCGTTCTATGAGGGCCAATTACAAGGGAAAATGTTTGAGATAAATAGTTAATTACTATAATGGAGATCGATTGGAGTGTTAGTCGCGGAAAAATGGAAGGTCCTCAGGATATTTATTTTCTCCAAGAAATATATGCCTTTTTTAAGGATTCTTTTTTTTGTGTTTTTTTTTATTTGTTTTAGATAAATGGTTCTCCAAAAGATTATAGAAATAAAAGAAAATATCAATCCGAAAAAAGTTTTGACTTAATTACTGGAGAAATTGCACAAAAAAGCAATAATTAAACTAACTAACCTAATAAATGCTGCCTTTAGACTGAATTATGTACCCGGCCTTTGGAAAATTGCGGATACCCAAGCCAGGAGAAACCACCACATCGTCATACAGATCGATCTCATTACTGCCTGTTATGTCGAAACTATTTGAGAAACTCCTACTCAAAAGACTAAAAGAAAGAGAAAATATCACTGATCACCAATTTGGATTTAGAAATAAGCACTCGACGATCGACCAAGTTCACAGAATAACCAACATTATAGAGAAATCATTAGAAGAGAATATTTGTGCTACTATCTTTCTTGATGTAGCACAAGCGTTTGATAAGGTTTGGCATGAAGGCTTAATACATAAGCTGAAGCTTTTCCTTCCAAAACAATATACAGATATCCTCCATTCATATATATCGGAAAGATACTTTAGAATTAGGCAAGAAGAAGCCTATTCCGATCTTAAAGAAATTAAGGCTGGAGTACCACAAGGAAGTGTCCTAGGACCTGTCCTATACTTACTGTATACATGTGATATTTCAGAGTTAGAAAACAATACCATAGCCACCTTCGCCGACGACACTGCCATTCTAGCAGTAGAAAAGAGCAATGAAGAAGCAACGCACAAGCTGCAAACAGCTGTCCACCTTATCTATGACGACGAAGAGATGGAAAATTAAAGTTAATGAAACTAAATCACTCCACATTTTGCAGACAAAAGGAAAGTCCATATTCCAGTCAGAATAAACAATAACCTGATTCCATATTCAAACACAGCTAAATACTTAGGTATTACCTTAGATGTCAAACTCCGATGGAAAGTGCATGATAAAAAGAAAAGACTGAACTATAGAAAAATGTACCGGCTAATTGGAAGAAACTCCACTCTGTCACTACATAATAAGCTTATAGTTTATAAACAGATACTTAAGCCTGTATAGACGACTTATGGTATACAACTATGGGGTTGCACCAAAGCAAGCAACTTAGCAATCATCCAAAGATTTCAAAACAAAGCACTGAGGAACATAAAAGATGCCCCTTCGTTAATTCGCAATGGTGACCTCCATAGAGATCTGGAAATAGACACTGTTGACCAGACCATCAAGAAATTAGCCAAGAGTCATGAAGAAAGACTTCATCATCATGTCAATGTCGAGGCTATCCAGCTTCTTGACAATACTGGGTTAGAAAGAAGACTTAAGAGGGTAAAGCCCTTTGATTTAGTTTAGTTTTTTAGTGCAAAAGCAGAGCTTGTGTGCACGTTAAAGTTTAGTGCAATCCATTCTACAGAACCTAAGGAACGCTGATGAGTATACCTTAGTTTTAAGTTTCAAACTCTAATAGATTAAGTTGCTCATTGGTCACTGTTGACCAGATTGTAATATACTAATTACCTTTGTGGGTGTTTAATAATAGTAAAAAAAGATAAATGTTAAATAATGGTCAGATTCTTGAGTCTAAAAAAATGTAAATGATTATACCTGATAAGTTTTATGGTTTAAATATTACAGCTGAAAGAGATAGAAAATGGGTTTCTATAGCAATTTTCTTTGCTTTTATATCACTTCGATATCGGAGGTATGAATGGAGTAATTTAGAAAAGTATCATGGGTTTGGAGCTCGCTCATTCATAATTTGTTTTTATTTAAACAATAAACAGAATAAAACAAAGGCCAAAACCGGGTTATGAAAACATGAGTAATATAGATTTATTAAAAAATAATAATAAAGGAAAGACAAATATTGAGGAAGACAGTAGATCATGCCAATCATCACAAGACTCTCTAGAAGACTAAATGTGATCAAATCAGAAACTCAAGGAATGTTAAGACATATTTAGACATTACTTTCACTAAAAAATTTATTCGGCGAAATATCCAGTTCATTCTCTACATATTACTACATATTTTCAATAAAATTTTATAAAAATCTCTTTTTCTCGTATAAAACTCAGCGAAAATTAGAGAAAATAAATAAAGTTTTCAGTGTGGAGAAAAATAAAACCTAATTCACCACTCAACCACCTCTAGCTCATCCACATTCCAACCCCGATATAGATACAGACACACATCCTTCCGAAAACTTCGAACCTTTTTATTCTGAGCACAAAAGTAAAAACACACGTAGACCCAAAAGGGCCGTAAACCCTTTGGTATAATGCGCCCTCAGCCCTACAACACCCTCTCGCTGTTGCCGACACCGCAAAGAAATGGTGATAGCGTCGAGATCACGGCGGGCGTAAATCACTCCTCTGTATATGGAGATTTACGCCTCGAGCGACATTTGCTCCATCCCTTGAATAATGCCCTAACCAATATTCAATACAACACACATCTTTATAACTTTAAGGTAGAGGGTAACCTGCGTGATTCGATACATGAATATCAGCAGTGGTGCAAAAACAAAATATTAATAGTTCCTTTAATGGATCTCTACTTTAAGGACAAACAAATCATTTTATTTCAAGATATTTGAATATTTGAACAAATTTTTTGGGCGTTATGTTATTTTCTATGTTACAACGACGTCATATTTTGGATAAAAAAAATTTGTTTCCGCCGTTTTGTTATAGATGGCTCTAGCGGTAAGTAGTGGTTAAAAAAAGATCGTAGACATCATGCCATAAACTTGGGCATCTGTCAATATTACGCCATGAAAACATTAGTCGATTTGTATCTGCATTTAAATCTTTTATTTATCCATCTAATTAATAATTAAAAAAAATAATATAATGAAATATTTCTTACCATTCTCTTTTAAAATTAGAAACAGAACTTTAATACAAATAAAATAATTTAACACAACCAAAATAATTTATTAAATATTAATAAAAATAATTGTTTATTTAGATTAAGCAGGTATGTCAAAGTTCAATAGGTCAAGAGAAAACCTCTTCTTCTAGTCTTCAATCAAATCAGTATTGCCAATTTTAATAAAAATCGCCACATTACCAGGCTTAATTTTTGTACTTTGGACTCATTTGTTCTTGGTATTGTTCTGAAACACATGGTTTCTTAGAATTTCGAATTTTATTTCGGATTTTTAAGCCAAAAAAAAAGTTAATATATGACATTAGGATCATTAACTTCTATTTACATAGAATACACTTCATTGTGGATCTGGATCCAGTCTTTTCCACTTATTGGCCACACTACACCTCCGGTAAGTCCATAGATTGCCCAGGGTTTAAGCCCAAATTCTAAATAAAATTATTAAATTTGCTAATTTCTTTTTAGGCCAAAAAAAGCTTCAAGCACCCAGCTTTTCCTGCTTCCTGCTTTCTTAGTTCTACTTCTGCTATTTTTATTTAATCTGCTTTTCTGCATTACTTCAATCTTCCACCTCTGGCATTTGCACCTTTTTAACTAATTTGGGACTGCTTACTCTACTTCAACACCTTCCTTCACACTTTTAGAAGTAGTTGCTCCTTCGGTTTGGCTTCTATAACCTAGGCTTTGCTCATATCTGTCTGCCTTTAGCACCTGGATGAACACAAGTAAGAGATTTCCTTACTTTAACCTACCCATCATAGTGACGGCAATAAAACTGATATACTCCAGCACTTAGTTCCTTCAAGTTACCACCGAAGTGTTTAACCATATTTTATCTAATATACCTATATATTTATTATGAGATAATAATAGAATATAATAACTTGTATTGTAGTATATAGCCTCTGTGAGCTGATTGGTACCACTCAGAGATCCTAACTGATTACTGATTTTAATCTGATTAAATTTATTAAAGTGAATATAAGTTATCTGTTTATTCTTCTTCCCTAACAAATATTTGAATCCCCTATTCTACGGGAGATTTTATTTTCATAATATTCTGAGCTAGTTAAATCGTAAATAAAAGTACCTGCGCCCTTCACTTAAGAGATTTCAGCTTGTCTCTGATTGAAGCTGGCATAATGCTCTACAGGCATAGTTGGCCAATGGCTTGGGTTATGATCTTTCTGTACCCCCATGACGGTAGGTCCCTGAAATGCTGGCCTCTCGATACATGTCTCTGAGTTCTTGGTTTGTTCTTCTTTCCCACAATTCATTGACTCGTTTCCCCCCAAAAATTTTCCTAAGCACCATTCTTTTCCAAATCTCCAATGTATTTATGTCTGTTCTTCACAATAAAGTCTCACTTGTATCATAAATAATCATTAAAAATATTCACCTAAGAGATTTCATCTTGTCGACATTTTGCTTGTCTCTGATTGAAGATGAAAAACTTAAAATTATAAAACTCAGAAATAATTACGATTGACGATAACATCAGGCCTACCATCATTTATAATTTTTGTAAATCCATAGTAATGAACTTCTCTCCCGCGTATTTAAAATACGACAACGGCGTTTCTATCTGAAGAACTGAAGGTTAATTCTTATCGGAGTTGACAGATGACAGACCCCTTTTTTCGGCCACAATTAAATTGCCACTTCCAATATTTTCGCTCAAGTCGTCGTTGTTTTAATTTAATTTTTCAATTTCTCGTCCGAAGACAATGAGGATTTGTTGAGAGAGTCGAGATTTTTGGGTAATTTAGAGTGATCGAAATGATTTTTAAATGGAACTGTCGTGTTGTTTAACTTAAAAGTAATCAGTAGCGCTTTCATTATTTCAGAAATTAAATGATAAAATGTGTTTCGAAGTAAGCTGAAACAGCAAAAAAGCAGTCCTCATAGGATCAACTAAATGTTTTGCTACTGAATACAAAAAATGGCAAATGTTCTTCTTTATGAATTTTAAAACGTTTCTAGAAACGATTTTAAAAGGAAGCAAGAGCAAACGAGCAAGAGCAAAAGCAGAAGATGTACAAAAGCATGAAATAATGTATTCCAACATTAGTTTACCGTTCAGTTTTTTGTGTTCTGTCTCTTGCTATTCCTTGAGCTACTTCAATTAATCTTTCTTGGTTTTTATTGTCACATATTTTTCTTCGTTGTGATCTTCCTCTTATTTTTCTTATTTATTAAATTATATCAATATTTCTCCCTCCATCCACTCTCAAACAAAGTATGCACTTGAAACAGAAAACATAACAACAAATATCAACCATTCACAGAAGAAAAAGTAAGTGAAACTAAGCATACATGGAAATGAGATAAAAAAGTGATCAACGCTGAAAGGGAAAGAGCAAGGAAAATGAAATAAAGTATTAGAAAAGGTAAAACAAACAGAAATAGAAGAAATAACCAAAAATAGGAACGTAGTACGTAAAAGGGATCTCGGGAATATAAGATGAATTAATTGACGAAATAGGCCAGCCCAGCTGGCGCGCCGCTCTACCAGCCAGGTGAAACAATAATTGTCTGTCGATTTAAATCAATCGTTATTAACCGTTCACAATGTCGGTTTTGCTAAGATGTGGGTTCAATCACAATTTTTCGAAAGAAAAGCCTCACTAAAGGCAAGAAACTCGTAGAAAGCCATCATGTTTCCGGCGTCTACGAGTTAAAAACTGATGGATCCTCTGAGATTAAAGGAACTGTTTTGCGAGAAACCCCTGGTGCACTAAGCGCTAAAACGAAAACAAACCTTTACAAGCCGACAATCGAGGGTATGTATATAATTATTATAATTATTGTATAAGTTCTAATAACAGAGTTAAAGAAACGTAAACGTCACTGATCAAGTACACGGGGTCGCATTAAGGGTGTTAAAAATAAGTATGTAATCGATTTCATAAAAAAATATAATATTTGATTTTTTAATAATACTATTTTCATTTTAATATGTATTATATTATGTACAGCGTGTTTACTTCAGTTACAGCATATGGAACACTTTTTTTAAATTAATTTTACGAAAAAAAGTTACTCTTTATTCAAAGTTATGCATCCCATAAAACCAATGATGAAATAATAAGACATTAACATTTCTAGATGTGCCGACCATAAATGTATCATTAAAAAAAATCATATAGTTAATTGATTTTAGGTTGATCCTGACAGAAACGTTTTGGATACAAACTGCACTTGCAAAGGAGGAAGAGGATTCTACAAGCATGCAGCAGCGGTATGTATCTACGTCAATGAAGAGAACAACAATCCAGTTGCAGGTGTATCAGAAGGAAATAGAAGTGGCAAATCTATGGCCATCAACAGTAAAGCAAATAGAGGTAATGAGACCTACGGGTGTAAGGACGTCAGTAATGTTTCTTCCGATCACTTGGTGGAAAATGTTATGCTAAGCAACATAGTGTTAGCAGAGGAAAGATGCAGAGTGGGAAAAGAAGCTAGACTGGTAGAAGAGAGACAAAAAGAAGAGAGTTTATTAGCGTTGTTGAAAAATTTATACGATTTGCAAAATGTTAATGCCAAACACTACTAATATTTCATCACGGGTTTTACACCATACAGAACTTTTTATATTATATTATATTATGTTCATGTTGTCTTTGTTGTTTAAATTATTTTTATGTATTGTTTAGTTTCGCTGATATGCTTTATTTCTTTTTCATTATTGTTTTTGTCTTTCCTCTATTTTGCTACATTAGCTTCTGTAATTATATCGATTTTCGGTTTGTATTATTTTTGACAATATTATGTTATGTTTCTTTATTTCCTTGTTAACTCTGTTAATTTATTTTAAGATATTTGTCCAAGCAACCAAATACGAAACAAGTCGGCAATCTCTCAAAGTACGAATGAGACTGGATGCATCAGATTTTGTCTCTGGTGTATAGTTTTCTCCTTGGTTCAACTCAATGAGAGCGCTGATTACTCCCTGGAAATTTTTACAAGAGAATGTACTGCCTCGGACTTAGCAAACCATCGAGTATCACTGGTTCCTTTTAAATTCGTTTTTGTGTATTTATTGATCACTTGGTGCGGGCTGTGCACTGGAAAATATTGTTAATGGGTTGATATCCAAGAACACCACACATGTTCGATCCATTATCATATGATTGGGGTCGACAATTTCTTATTTCTAACCCATCATCCCCCAACTTATGAAATATTATATATACAAAGTACTCCCCAGATTTTTCAAAAACTGCTATAAAATCAATGAAGCTTTCTCTGTTTTCAAATTGCGATCTTCTGTTATTAAAACAAGCTTCTTACTTTTTTTTTTGGCTTTAGGTTCGAGTCCATGGAGCCAGAAACAAATTAAGGAGGGTTTTCGAACTTTTTGAGTTTTCAAGACTGTTAGTACAGCTCTTTCTATTGTAATTAAACCAGAGAACTTGTATAATATCAGTGTTTCTTGTTATAGCTGGCAGAGAGATTTCATTCAACAGCGTCCTATTTTTATTTTTTTATTTATTTTTTATATACATGCCATGATACAAAGGATTTAGACAGGGGACACTCTCTTCTTGCCCAGAGGTCGTTCAGGGCATTTTAAACAGAACAAACACATGGTAGACATCGGAAACCATGGGTGGAAAAAATTTAAGGTATCAACACTGACCTAAAGTTCCTTTATAAATTCTTCTTACTTTTACGCTACAGAGTTAATTTTCTGTAGGTCTTAGGTTTTTTGTTTTATTTATATTTTTATGGCACTATGAAATTATAAAAAAGTGTCATTTTTTAAATCCCATTTTGCCGCCCCCGTATGTGCCCGGGGAAATTGCCCCCTAAATCCGGCACTGCACTCTAATACTAGACAAGTTTTGACTGGTTTTCATATTGTGCGCTGTCATTTATAATGTACTATTGATTTAAGTATTCCAGAAATATTTGAACAGTTTGTAGAGATTTGCAGAATCGGAAGCTGAAATGTCTAAATACGGTTCCTTCTGTAGATCGTTTATTATACATTACATCTAAAGTTCTGCATTTATATTAAAAAATAATAAAACATAAACTCAAAAATGGTGGTGAAAACTCTGGTATAAATGATCTTTCTATATTTGCGCACCACAGATAAATATGCTTATTATTATTTTGAATTAATACTTTTATGTACCAACCAAGTTGTTATGACTTTTAGCACACAATATTCAACTTGTGACTCGACAGAAAATTCTCTTGTTAAACAATAATTAATCTCTTACAACCTAATAAGTTCAAGTATTCATGAAGGCTAAAATTAAGAAAATTAATGAGAGGTAACATAAATATGGAACAATAGTTCAGGCGCGCGTAATTTCAATGCTTTTCAAAGGCGTACATCTAAAAATATTTGCTTCGTAATTAAAGAACAAAAAGGAAATAATATTTATTTAAACCGGACACGGTGGCCTAGTTGGTAAGGTGTCTGCCGACTCAGCTTGGTCAGTGTTCGGGGAGTAGATTCGAATCCTGCCGTATTCAAGTGGAATTAAAGTCAGATAAGACTTTGGGCAAGTGCAAAAAGGTATTTGTGTCATACGCAGTTTCATTCGCGCCGGTAAACAGGCCGGATGAGATCGGATATCTCGTGGAACTGATAGGGGTTGGTGACGCAATTACACACATGTTAGTCGGTAGATCACCTGCATGACAAAGACATAATCCTGGGTTTAAGGTGATTGGGGACCATGGTTCGGAGCCCACGATAAGCTGTAGGTCCCGTCCAGTTTAGGCCATTAGGTCAGAAAAATTAACAAACAACAAATTAATTTAAAACCTTCTTTCTTCTTTTATTTTTACTTACACTGCTAAAGTTCTTCTTCTTCTTCTTCTTGTGCTTTTTCTGCTTCAGTAACTTGTTAGTCAGTCCGATAAGGAGCAAGTGGCGCATATGATCGTTTCTTGGCATCTATGGCATAAAAGTAGAAAACTTGTTTGGAATTGGTATCGTGTGTCTTTCTTCTATCTTCTTTATTAATTTCTTCACCTTGAAAATGTTTTCTTGTATTTGCAAACTTTAGCTCTTGCATTATACGTCGTTTTATTCATAATCCAATCGATGACTATATGTAATATCATAGGTGAGCACATACAATCTTGCCTCATTCCAATTTCCTTCTTTCCTTCTCAAACGTCAGGTCGAAGGTTAATTGGTATTTTTACCCACAAATGTAATTAACCGAGTAAGGTTTAAAGTCAAAATTTCTACGTACGTCACTGTAAGCTGTGTAGGTATTATTAATTATCTTTGTTTAATGTGAAACGTACATGCTAACTGTGTGTTTGTAGGTTAAGAAGTTACTCGAGTTGGTGTGTTTGCGAATTTGATAAATAGGTATGAATACAAATATAGAATTACGTATTGTAACACTCCATACTCCACCAAGTTTATGAATAGTAGTATTTTTCAACAAAGGACTTAAGTCATAGTTTGAAGGGCACACACCTGTATGTAATTGATTCAGTTATTGCTATAAATGAGCAAAACCATACGGTATGATTACTCATCAGTGGCGTAAGTTCGACAGAGAGGATCCTAGGACCAATAGGAAAACAGGGCCCCAAAACTCAAATTTTTTTTGATAACGAATTTACAACATATTTTAGTTATTAAAACATTTATTATAATAAATAATAGTACAATGCTACAGATGTCATAATAATCTTTGATTTAACTTAATTTACAATTTTTGTCGCTGTTTTGCATTCACAAATTTATCTATAATAAGAAAAATATTATTTTTCAAGCAATTCCGTTTTTTCTCGCTCGATTGATAATATACTTAAACTACTTAAACCATTTTTAGTTTTTAATCAACTTTAATTTCGAAAACGATCTTTCCGCGCTGGCTACTAAATCCTTTATGCTGTCCACAATATCAGAATGCAATCTTTCACCTGTTTGATCTAAGATTTTCTTTAATCCTTAGAAGGATTTCTTAATTTTGATTTCAAATAAATATTCTAAATGTATACATTTTAGAATCATGCAGTTTGAACGCTGGAGTACCACAAGGAAGTGTCCTAGGACCTGTCCTATACTTACTGTACACATGTGATATTCCAGAGTTAGAAAGCAATACCATAGCCACCTTCGCCGACGACACTGCCATTCTAGCAGTAGGAAAGAAATGGAAAATTAAACTTAATGAAACTAAATCACTTCACATTAACTTTACAAACAAAAGGATAGCTCATATTCCAGTCAGAATAAACAATAACCTGATTCCTTATTCAAACACAGCAAAATACTTACGATGGAAAGTGCATGTTAAAAAGAAAAGAGAAGAACTTGGACTGAAATATAGAAAAATGTACTTGCTAATTGGAAGAAACTCCACTCTGTCTCTATATAATAATATTATGCTTTATAAGCAGATACTTAAGCCTGTATGGACTTATGGTATCCAACTATGAAGTTGCACCAAAGCAAGCAACTTAGCAATCATCCAAAGATTTGAAAACAAAGCACTGAGCAACATAGAAGATGCCCCTTGGTACATTCGCAACAGTGATCTCCATAGGGATCTGGAACTAGACACTGTTGACCAGACCATCAAGAAATTAACCAAGACTCATGAAGCAAGACTTCATCGTCATGTCAATGTCGAGGCTATCCAGCTCCTTGACAATACTGAGTTAGAAAGAGGATCCAGCCCTTTGAGTTAGTTTAGTGTTGTTAGTGCAAATGAACGCTGATAAGTATACCTTAGTTTTAAGTTTCAAACTCTACTAGATTAAGTTAGAATTAAATTGCTCATTAGTCAATGGTGACCAGATTGTAATATACTAAATGTCGTTATGGGTGTATAATAATAAAAAAATGCAGTTTGAACGTTATAAAATAGTCAATATTATATTTTATACATACATTTTTTCTCACTTTTGGGGGCCCTAACTTGCCAGTCCAGTTTGCCAGGGTGGAACGTATCCACTCTCACTCATTTTTTTATGAAAGTAAACACCAAAACAAAATTGTTTTTTTTGTAGGACCTAAATTTATAGTGAAATTGTTATTTAAAAAAATTATGTCTGTAGTCTGGTTGCCCAAATTCCAGAAAACATAAATCATTCCACAAAATGTTGGTATTACGCATTTTTTTATATCATTTTAATATATTAATACATTTCAATGTTACTTATGTATTTTGTTTATTTCTTAGATAGTTATTTAAATCAAACATATTGCATAAAATGTTTCTATGAAATAAAGATACTCTACTTGTCTTTACGTAACTTTCTTCTACGCATTTTTAGATAAAATAAAATCTAGATAATAGAAATTCATCCAATAAAAAGTACACTAAAGCCTTATGATGTCATTATCTCCGTATCCGCTACAATATACCTTCGGTAACCCGCAAATCTGAGAACAAATAAGAGCGGATAAGACGTATGTAATGGGACGTGTAAGGTATCGAGTATCGCCTGTTTAGAGCCAATATTTCCCAATGGAAAATCCTCCAATCTGCATTTGTGTCTCTAACTTTTCCACACTCATTCGTATTTCCCGATGGCGAGCTTTACAACGAAATATCTTTATTTTGAGGATGTTTCGGTTTATTTTTCTTTTTTTTAGTTCGCTGTTTCGGATCGTGGCTTTTGCGTTAGAGAACTTTTATAATATCAAGTTGTTAAGAATTGTTAATTTTTCGAGAAAGTTTCGAGGAAATCTCCTGTAAGAAAATTAATTTCATATTTAAAATCGAGTGAACCATGATTGGATTGAAAACAAAACAATAATAACACCCTGAAAAAACTGATAAAGTGTCACTCAAGAATCAGCTTAAGGTAAGTGCAATAAATTTTTAAATGGAAATAAAGTTGCTAGGAGAATGTGCAAGAAGGATCTGCATTTTTATAAAGATTGATCTCACTTTTAGTTTTGTTTAGAACTGTTTGCTTGAATATTTTATCTACATAACCTTTAACCCCACTTTTACTCCCTCAATGATGGTACTTCCTTGCTCGATAATTTCAACTCCCAGATATATGTAGATGTTTAACTTAATGTTTAACTTATTATCAATAGATTATTACATTTATTACATTTCAATTACCGAGAAATAGTTGTTACAGGACCTCTAGAGTTACTTTTGGTGCACAATGGTATTTTTATATTTTTTATAGACAGGAATTTTTTCAAATACTGAGGAAACATGTTTTGGAGGCCGGATAAGCTTGTCAGACCTCGTCGGGTAATCGTGGAAATCAGAATTAAGCTTAAAATCATTAAAATTACTTTTTGTGTATAATATGCAGTTGTAGATGTAAACAGAATAAAATGTGAGGATACCGAAATCTTTCAAATGATTTCTGCATGTTGTTTGTCTATAATCTAGGTAAATTCTAGAGTGAGATTAGAACTAAGCGACTCGAGATTCAAAACATTATCCTTTTGCGTAGATCGAAATTGCTTTCACAGATACTGAAATTTCTAAGATCTCACGCATTTCCCCTAGGCTAGGGGAAAACTGGGGGGTCCAGGGGAAATTCTGAAACCGGATTCGGATTCAGTGGCTCAAAATCCGTAGGGGTAGTATACTTACATGTAAAGTTCATTCCACTTTTTTTTATGGGCCTTTGTTATTCTTCGGTATGGCAAAAAACAGAACATCGTCTGCGAATTCGCAGTCTCCTAGTACTATTTATCGGTGGTACGTTTAGGAGTCAAAAAACAAAAATAACAAGTTTTGTTTTTTCACCTTTTTCTATTACCTACAGATTTCAAGATAGCAATGTTGCCCCAAGATATATGGCACACCAAATATATGTTCTATTTAACGTTTCACATTTGCAAATTATGCAAACAATTCGAGTCTCTACCTTGAGATAATTTAAATTATTTAAGATAATAAATATTCCAAGACAATTTTTAATTCATAGTGTTTGGAATTTTAATACAACTAAAACGATGCAAATCCGCTCGTTAAAGCACTAGCATCATCCAGCATCGTCATTAAATATAAAAGGGTGTTTTTCCCAGCAATCCCCTTATATAAATATTTAATAAATATCTGTTGATCAATTATGCGCAAGAAAGGACGAAATTAATGTAAATCGTGTTAGGCGTCTGGACACTTAGTCCTTTTGAATTCGAGGGATTTGTTTACTCATTCGAATCGGCAACGGATTAGTCATTAAATTTTCAATTTGCTTACCTTAGAAGCAATCTCGATTATTGAATTATCGGAGATGTAGTTTTAGTAGATTCTCTCTACAATACTAGACAGTCCAGTTGCGATGTTCGTACTTTTGCTCAAATTATGTAGTTTCTTCTGATATGATATATGTCATTAATATGGTAACAAAGAATCCAATATAAAACGTGTTTATATCAAATTATACAACTTTAAATAATTTAATATTTTTGGACAATTATTGGATTTTAATTACGAACGCTTCGACCCCTGCAGCAAAACATAATTTGAGATATGTTATAAACATCATCATCAATTAGATTCAAATTAAAAGTGAAATTAATTCATTATCTCTCCGATTCAAAACCATCATCGAATCATAATTCAAACAGATCATAATTATTTATTTCAGATTGTCGATATAGGCGGGGTGAATTTAATTATGTATTGCACAAGCTTTATGGAGAGTACGGATGTACCTATATTGAGATAGAGAGTGAGAGCTCTACAAAATCAGTAGGTACGTCAGTAAAATCTGACAAACTAAAGAATAGACCGCTAATATGGCTGGCAATGCGCAAAGGCGGAGCTAATTATTCAGTAGCGCAGGTAGAAAGGTTTTTACAAATGATCAACGTAGTTACTGTTGAACAGTTTTAATTAATATACTTAATAAACATTAAACATATTGGGTGAGTAACCGACATGTCTTATCCCCAATATTTTGCTGCGAGAAGCAATGCTACACTTGATACTAATCAGGTTACTCAATATCAGTATCAGCAAGTACAAAGGCCATCTTGGTAGATACAACCAGTGGCTCTTAAAAACTAATTTATCTTTCATAAATAGTAGAGAATTATCCACTTCAACAACAAGAAAGTACAAGGATAACAAGAACAAAAGTTCGGAAGACAACAAATTCAGGAAGCAAACCAAGATCGATGACTACTAACTGTAAAAACCCATAGACACAAGCGACTTTTCCGGAGAGAAGAAAAAGGGCATTAACGAAATTACAGAAAATCCATAGGTTTTGAAACTTTAAAAGTCTAGTTACAAGAAACTGAGCACTTTAATACTTTCATTAAAGCAATAGACAACGAAAAGACAGACATTCCCTATTAGAAGAAGGTCACGAAGTATTAAATGTTTACAATATTAAATAGAGAATAACAAAAACAAAACCTAAAACGATGTACTTCAGTTTTTAAAATTACCAAATGACCAAGAATTAGTCTCACAGTATAAATCTATATCTTTGAGCAATATAACCGAAGAATTTTTAGATGTGCTACCATCTATAGTTATAAGAGAGTTTTGACACTTTACAAAGCAATGATCCCCAATGTATTGGGTGTTGCATAACACTACTCAATTTGCATTGTGTGTTGCAAAGTTTTTATTTGACTGATTCTAGTCAAGATGTCACTCTCTTCTTTGTATCCCTTTAAGAGATTAATAGAAAGTTAGCAAACGAGTAAGGAATTTAATTTATCAGTTTCGACATCCTAAGACCGGTTTTTCGAAAAGCCTAACTGACGAAGCCGAAAGGCAGAAACCGGTTTTAGGCTGTCTAATCTGATAAATTACATTCCTTACTGGTTTGCTAACCAAAGAATGTTTGCACCAACCTTCAGTGGCAATAGTCACACCAGATAACCATCACCATGATTCCAAACATTCGTTAGTTAATCACCCTCGAGAAAACGTCTAATTATTCTAAAGGATTCAAAATCGGCCTAAATACAAGACGCTAAGGCGTCATAACGCCGACGTCAAATATTTAACTAAGGGAAATTCGATGAACTGTCAAGATAGCACAAATTTGATCGGGGGGAATCCATTTACAAGTTCAAATAAAAACTCTCGGGTTTTCAGCGGTTAAAAAAGTTGAGGGGCATTGACAGAATCATTTGTTTGCATGAATGCATTTACGAGACAAATTGATTTCAAAATGATGGATTACGATATTGAAGGCTTTTTTAACAAAAACACTCGTTATGGAAGCATGGAGAACGAATTGGTTGATATAGATATTGTCACAATACAGGAAATAATTGAATTTGGAAGATTTTTTGTATTTAGTAACGAAATTATTGCTAACAAAAAATAATTAGTGTTTTTGAAGAATCGGTGATAATTTACATCGGATCAGTCCACATTCAAGCTGTGTTGAAAGTTTGTGCTAATATTCAAGTGGAAATTGCGTGCCTTAATGATTATATGAAGTATGAGTTGTCTTCATCCTGGTTTGTGTTAATTTTAAAGTGATTCTATTGTCTGTTAACATATTTTCTAACACATAATTAACTGACATGGTTCTGGTGTATGGTACTGCTGGTGAAAACACTATCAATCGAGACATTTATATCGGGAATGGTTTCCCAATCGAAGGGTTCCAAACTCCCGTACATTTGTAACTGTTGTTCAGCATTTAAGAGACTATGGGTCCTTTTATTCTTTTAATGGTAATAAAGGTAGAACTGGCTCCATAAGAATACTTGATGCCGAAGAACAAATAATGGAATCGATTCAAAATAGACCTGAAGCAGGTTACAGAAGACTTGATTCTGAAATTGGAGTATTCCATTGTATTCCGCCACGTTCCGGCCACGAAAAATGCTACTTGAGATATGCGAAGAAGCGTAAAACAGACCCAGTCGGGGAGGATCGCGCCCATTTGGCCAAGGCGTAAATTGGAGTCATTTTAAGTAACTTTCGTTTTATCATCGGTTTCTGAAGATGTTGGCCATGTCGGTGAAATATGGATGAAACGTAAAATAGTTTTTAAAATTATTACGAACATTTATCACAGAAAACAATGACAAAACGTCATCAGATTTTGCCATTAAAAATACTAAGACTAAATCTATTATTTACCAGTTTTATCTCAATTACGCTGTCGAAACAATGAAAGATTCATATGAAAATATTGAAATTTCTCACGTGTAAATAGAGTGACATAAAAAATTTATATTTAATTAACCAACGAACAAAGTTTCATTCGTCTCTGTGTTTGCACTTGTAATGAATCATGGTTCAAAAAGTTTTTATTCGGATAAAAATTAGCCCTAGTATATTATGTCGCGTATACGAGTATTAAAATATATATTTTTATGCTTTTGTGTACTATAATTTTTTAAATAATTAAACATAATACTCAGTAGCGTAAAAAAAACTGGTTTGTTGATGAAATTTGCTGAATTTTTTAAGAAAACAATAAAAAAATGAGAAACAGAGACCAAGAAGACAATGGATATGAGAATTATAAAGATGTCGAAATGTTTATTCAATGACTGAAGTTTTTTTTTTCGTGGTCACTTTAGCTGGGATCAAAGACCATGTAAAATCAAAAGGCAACCGTATAGCTGACTCGTTAGCTAAGAAAGCAGCCTCCCAAAAACTTTTGGGACATGGCACTTTCATAGGTTTATCGGCATCAGCTGTGACTGACCTACTAAAGAAGCACCCCCTTGACAAGTTTAAGGGTAGATGAGACGAGCTAGCCAAGGAACTACAGCAGTATCCGAACAGCGATACAGCCAAAAAATACATGACTATGAACAGTCAGAACATGCGCACAGCCACAGGTATTCTGACTGGCCACTGCCATCTACGAAAACACCTCTACAGGATTGGGTTATCTGACACTCCACTATGCAGAGGATTTGAACAGGAAGATGAAACTGTCGAACACATTTTTTGCGAATGCCCGACACTCTCACAAATAAGACATTTTCATTTCGGCTAGCAAAGGCCTTCAGGTGACGTCATCACTTACTTTAAACAAGCAGGCTGGCTGACGAGCTAGAAGTAAAGCTTAACCTCAGAAGGACGCACAATGGGCCAAATGTGGCCTACGTGCTGTGGGATGACCCATCCTTCTATCTTTACAGATACAGATACTGAAGTTTTTCAGACATTATTAAATATATTAGGACCTTGAATTCCTAAAAGGGAAACAAAACTTCGAAATGCGAGATCAGTTAAGTTACTTATTTGAGTATTACAGTGACGATTTTTTAATCTTCAGTCCTTCAAAATATCCATTTTATTAAGTCGGATTTTTTATTGATCCATTATTGATTCGCAGGCGAAAGTTAATAATTTAGGGTCTATGCATTCGGGTGTCCTCAAAGGATCATCTACTGTCGGTTTCTCTCGAATGTATTTTAAATTTTAACCAATACAACTTTACCGCCTAGTTGCTTTTTGCTGTCTACTAGAAACTAGTTGATTTGGATTTGGTCTACTGGAAACTAGTTGATTTGGATTTGGTTTGCTATCATCTAGTTTAATTTAGATTTGGTCTGCTTATTTTATCGTTTGGCTCATGCTGTGCGATTCCTGTGAAGACCATAGAAGAAATAAGAAGTCAAACGGTTTGATTAATTTATTTTGTAACGGTGGTGGAATTTTTTGAAACATAAAAATACCAAAAAAGGACCATGGGCCTACCTAAGGTTGTGAAATAAATCACATTTGTTCCCAAGAACAAAGACCATAAATGTCCTACACTGCACCAGCGTCTGGACTTCAACAACTACTCCTTGGGCTATATGCCCCCCAGGTATTGAATTACGACGTGGTTTGGCGCCCGACCAAGTCGGGGCTTTAAACCAAAAACTTTGATTTTATTATTAAAGGAGCCTGCCATTCTTAGACCGGTTTCGGAATTATTGTTCCTCTTCAGTAAGAAGCAGGCTAGCTCGAATTTCTATCTCTAAAGAAATCTGAAGATCGCTTTGATCGCATTGCAAGCTTTGATTTTATTATAAAAGTGAAGAGATGGCGTTGCACTCACCTCCTCTTTCTCGACTTAACCGTTTGTACTAAGAGTTGGTGGGTTCAAAGCGATCTTCAGAATTTCTTGAGAGATAGCAATTCGAGTTAGCCTGCTTCTTACTGAAGAGGAACAATAATTCCGAAACCGGTCCTTTAATAATAAAATCAAAAGTTTTTGGTTTAAAGCCCCGACTTGGTCGGTCAATATATAAGCTCAGGGTAGTGAAAAGTAAGAGGAAAGAATGTAATCCCAGCGCGTTAAAGAAATACTAAAAATTAGTTTGGGTCACAGGCAACATTGTCTGCCGCGCACTATGTAATTAAAATTGTTTGCGTGGCCGTGTCTTCTTACGACGTTGCCGGCACTCAAACGGTAGCAGGAAATTTCTGATTTTATGCGATAGTTTTTTCAAAACAAAATTAATTGACTTTAATCCTCCACTGTGCTCCAGTATAAATCACAACTGTGTTAATATATTAAGAAACGCGTTTTACTTGATTAATAAAAAATCTCTCTATTAGCCGGACCGATTTATATTCAATATTAAATATCGACAACAAAAATCAATAATAAACCAATTTCCTAAACAATATTTTTCAATCCGTATCCAATCTTTAAAAACGTTATAAATTTTTATCATCGACTTAGCCCTAGATGCTTCATAATGATGATTAATAACGAGTGAATCGAGTTTGATCGCTTTTTACTCGTTCATTCCATGAAAATGTAATAGCGGACTACAAAAATAGAATATTTTTCGTTGCTTTGATAAAGGAAGTGAAATATTTCAACGGAAAGGGAGAAATATATTTTTTGGCTGTGAAAACGTTTTGTTTTCTGTTATCCTGACTGTATTAAATTGTTCGTCTGTCTTCAGTCGTTTGAATTAATTGAAAACTTTAGAAGAATGGGGAGTTTCAAAAGGCTTCGTTATCTCTTGAATTGAAACTTGACAAATTTGAAATTTCACTTGGAATATTCTGAAGTGAACCACGCCCCCTTATTTTTACAGTAATTTTAATAAATTATAATTTTCTTCTTTATTTTCAGAGATACGTCGCAGTTAAAATTAAATAGGCACAAACAGAAAATAATATTCAAAATATTTTTATAAGCGCGGGTCTACACTATGCGTATTCAGCAGATGCGTATTTCGGCTGCGTATTTTCGGCAAGAGAGTTGTTGCGTACACATAATGTGCAGATTTTCGGCGTCTATGTGCACGTGTTTTGTATCAACGAACCGGTTAATTGCGCTCGGGACCAGTGTTGCCGATGCCAATTTATCAATTCCCCAATATCCCAAGTCAAAATCCCCAAATTTGGGGACAAAAATCTGCTGATTCCCCAAAAATTCCCCTCAATAGGTTAAGTACCTTATCTTACCGTTTAGGTAGTAGGTACAATTGACAAATGATTTGCTGCTGTGCAAATGGTCTCGAGTTCTATGCCCAATCTGAACTGTTTTTTTTATTTTAATTCCTACATGCTTATTTATTATATTGTTTAACGATGATATTTCAAAATCCCCGCATTTTCCCCGCATAATGACAATCCCCAATAAATCCCCAATCATCTTGAGATTTCCCGCAATTTGGGAAATTCCCCACAAATTGGCAACGCTGCTCGGGACCAGCATGCCGAGGTACGTATTTTCGGCGGTATACTGCATGGTTGTGTATTCTACGCATATATGTGAACGTTTCAATTTGAAACAATGTGTTGTCATCTTGCCGAAAATACGCAGCCGAAATACGCATCTGCTGAATACACATAATGTAGACCCGCGCTTATTCATATTTTGTTTACCGTATTTCCGATCCTCTATTTAGTGGTAGTACAAATTACTTATGCACACATAGTATATTGTGATGTTTTTATTTTTGTTTAATTATTTTCAAATTTATAAACACCACCTATATTTTTGTTGTATGTCGTTAGGTGACAATTGTGTTAAATTTTGTTGTGATTTTATTAATAGATGAAATAACTACGACTTTAGCTCGTTCTAATTTTAATTTAATTTAATTTTAATTATTTTTTCAATAAATTTTAAATCTGCAGAAAATCTTTATACTCCTACCTTTTGTTGTAACCTTAGGCAGAATGCGAATTCTTTTTATTAATCAACAAGTTGCCATGGGCGCCATCTACCATAGAGTAGAGATTCCTAACCTCAGGGGAGAGATCATTGGTTCGACACATATATAAATCAATACTAACGACTGACGAAATAAACTTTATAAACAGTTATTGTGAACAGAAAATTAAACAAACCATAAACTTTTTATATTAAGTGTGAAAAAATATGTTGTTGAATAAGGTAAGTGCAGTTTTTGTTTATCTTGAAACCCAACAGTTCTCGTAAGAATTTCTACTCATACCCTTACCTTATTCTCAAATTTCAGATTCTAACCTAACTTATTTTTATTTATAGGTTAAATAACTTTTAAACTTGAATATTTTTTTAGGCCTTTTTTAATTTAGTGACTTGTTAAATATCGATATTTAAATGTTTAATAGGTACCTTTTAAATTTTCTTCCTTAATACATACGATTTTAATGTTTTGTTTGATTCTTTTAGTTACTGCTTTTTTTTTCTTCAAATTGGAATAAAAACGGAATACTTTCCCAAACAGAATCAGGATAGTCTGGATACTCAGGATTTATTTATCAGGAACGATAGACAGGATGAATAACTTGAACTTCTCATCTTGATTTATAAGTTTTCTTTTTTTTTAAGAAACGTCACTTTGTTAACAGGTAAAGTTTTAATTAATTTTACCATATTGCTTTGACTCGTTTTTCAAATGTTTTTACTTCACAAAGCGATGTAGACCCTTCGAGTGATTTTGAGAAAAAGCCCCGCTTGACCTCGCGGAATAGTTTTTATAAATGACCAAGTCAGAGGTTACTAGATTTTCATTTGACAGAATTAAATCTAAATTTTTACAAAATTCTAAAAAAAATTAATTTTTCGCAAGTTTTGATTGCTAACAGATTATACTAGAAACGAAAACTATAATTTTGATATTATACAATTTCTTCTTATTTTAACTGCATACTGCATAAGTCTTTCTATTTTCATTATTATTGATTTCATAAATGTCATAAAACTTTCTTATTATTGCCCTTTTACATTATATTTCTTTAATTTTTAAAAACCGAAACTCTACTTCTTTGATTTCTACTAATTTCCTTGAATTTGAACAAATTATGTTAATGTATCATGATATTAAATTTTGAGGTTATATTATAATTTTCTTTTACTCGTAAACACTTTATATAATAACGTTCTTATTATTATTTTCTCAGTCTGATCTGAAATTCTATTACTTTAACTTTATCTAATCAGTTCTTTGTTAAAATACAAGTAAATACCCTAAATTTGTTGGTAATGAGGTATTATGGACCTACAATGTTAAATTTTGACATTACTCAAAATGTAACAAGTAGTGATTTTATCAATAAGAAAGTTATGTTTCGTTTTATACCTTCGTGCTAACTATCTTGTCTGTATTATTTGTATTCTCTTTTTAAATTAGTTAACCGTTACAATATGTGCTATAAATATACCATAGATTTATAAAAGTTGTGGCGTACCAGAAAGTTAAAATTTCATTATAAATCAACAGCTTTGTTGTTCCAAAGTTAAAGTAGCTGGTCATTATTCACATTAATTTGAAATTTTTATGACCTTTTAAATTTATGTTTAGCTGCACGCAATATGTTTAATTTCTAATGGTTTTAAAAACAAGATTTGGCAGAAAAATCACAAACATAACAATTATACAGAGTGTAACGGAAAGGTAATTCATAAATTGAATCGCTTATTCTAGGATCAAAAATAACTCGATTAAACATAACTTACCTATTAAATGAAAATTGATTTTTTCCAATATTTCATGAACTGTTTAACATTTTGTAATGAAAATGGATACATGGCTTTTTTACAGTAAGAGCATCTTTTTTATAAGAAAACCACGAAATCTGTACAGCCCACAAAAATTTTAGGGGGGTTTTGAACCCCTAAAACCCCCCAAACTTTTCTATGCGTTACAATTAAATTAGTATAGTGACACCATTGATTTAATACATCATTTTTTATTTGTTTTTTGCATCTTTGCATTTTTTCGAAAATCCGGTTTTTATCGAGATACGACCACTTTTTTATTATTCTTCAAAAAGTTTGAGTAACAAGAAGTAAGTTATAACTGAGTATTCATATTATTCGCATGTATAAACCAGTTGAGAATGCTCTTCTAGCATTGCCATAGACCGAATAAATTGAAATTACACTATTAATAAAATTTTATATTCACAGTTCTTATTCTAATCAACACAGCCACAGTCTACTGGTCTACTCACTTTTGCCAAAATCGTCATTCACTGTATGTCTACTTTAAATTCAATGTCATTTTAAACTTCAAAATTTTCATATTTTGGACCCCATTTTGAAAGTGTTCCCGAAGTGGTACGGAGGGGCACATCAAACCCTAAGCTTACTTTTTGATGCTCTATCAAAATCTGAAGTCAGAATTTTAAAATTAACAACGACAAATAATCAACACACACACGTACACAATTTGCTCGGTGAAAATATGTACAAATATATTTACTATAATAAATGTTTAAAATGGCCTCCATTTTCATGAATACACATTCGGCACCGTTGGAGAGCTCTAAGAGCTTTCATTTGTGTAGCTCATAGTGATTTGCTTGTTTGTACAATTTTCTCTATAGATAATAAAACCACCTTTTATATAAAAAAACTAAATTTTGTACATTTTTTGATGCAGTGGTACGGTGGTGTCATTTACATATCCGCCAAATATATGAGGTACAGTAGTAGCCCCAAGATGCTCCCATGAGGTACACACAAGGTACATTCATCGGGTTATTGGTCTCCAGTTAGATAAGATTTAATATCAGGATTTGATCACAGTTTATACATAAAAATTTTAATTGCAAGGTTTAATTATGATTATTTTTAATAATTGAAAGGGAACTAAATACTTTCCTTCAAACACTCACTATTTACTACACCCTTATTTAAACGAAAATATTTTTAAAATATCATGTATCTTAGAACATCACCCTGTAATCGCATTTCATAATTTTGACGCAATCTTGATAAACATTGTTATATAATAAATATCAAGTACAGGAAAAATGAGAATATATGAAACGATCTTAACCTTAAGATGAAAAAAAAATCAGAAGAAGATATATTGAGATAGGAAAGGAAAATATTACGAAGAATTTTCGAAGGAAGATGTCTATGAAATAACAACAAACATGTAGGTATATAAGTAATTTAAACATGGTGGAAGAAGTAAAAACGAGGAGACTTTAGTGGTTCTGTATCTGTAGAGTAGGGAGAGTGAGTTAGTCCCACAGCACTAAGGCCACATTTGACTCATTGTACATCCTCCCGAAGAGTTGTCCTCCTAGGTCATCGTCCATCCTGTCCTATCCAGGAAAGTGGTCAAGTCACTAGGAGACATCTCCTTTATATCGGCAGGTGTAGGGCAAGACTCACCGAACGCGCACTCTCTCATTGATGATAACTCCGGGCAATCGCATAGGACATGATTGACCGTTTCGTCTTCCTGTTCACACACTTCAGTGGTTGAGGCATATAGAAAGCATGTCAGAAGATGGCGTGACCAAAAAATAGCCTGGAGAGAAGTAGAAGATAACATAGGGAAAGAAGACCTTAAAGAAAAAAAAAACCAGAACTGGATGCCAAAGATCAAGGACAAAGAACTCTGGAAAAAAACCATCAACCTGAGAAAACTTTTATAGTTATATAGTTTACTGTACTTTTGATACATTTCACTGTTTAAATCCAGAACCTTATTAATCAGTTATTCTTATTGCTGGTAGATGTAGGCATGTACCTTTGCGTAAATAGTTTTACTTAATAAATTTTTATTTTTATCTGAAGAAAACTTTCGCTATAATAAAAATGACTAAAACCAGAGGCAGATATGGAAAATTTAATTCCTATTTCCTTCTTACCCTAATACCCATAACAAACTCAAGTAATAATTTTGTTCCCAAGTTTTACGTTTATCTACCGATTTCAAAACTGGCGAGTAGGGTAATTTTAAGAGCAAAATACACATAGGTACTCAGTTTATCATTTTATAACATAATTTTCTTCCGTGGATTTTCACTGCTAGATGCACTTTACGACGAAATAAAGTACTTAATTTTATTTTAATAATTCCCACTGAAAATAGTAAATCTCGTAAAACTCAACGGCATGTGCATGATAAACTTATACGAGATGGTGACGGTGAATAAAATTATTGTCAAAATAAGTAAGATCCAGATTGCTACTGGTGTAACAGTTGAAAGACTGCCAAAAATAATTCCATTAAATACAGCATAATGTCCAGCTATGGGTTCCATATACTAACGTTGTTTTAAGTCAATTTTAAGAGTTTTTTTTTTAATAAAATTTATTTTAATCTACAATATTGTTTTATTTATACCAAAAACTAAATTGATCGAGAATAAGCTTTCTGTCGAATTTGTTAGTAAAACTTACTTCAAGCGTAAAATATTTAACTTAAAGACTACAAGGTTCCAGCTTCCTACTATTGGAGTCAATCTGGCTTTCGAAAACAGACTGATGAAATCGAGCAATTTTTTTTCCAATCGATGAAATCAGATCCCCCATCATTCCTGCATGAAATGTTCGACGAATCTAAAGAACTTTTCAGCCAAATCTTAGCCGGGTTTGATCCCACAAAAGTTTGACTGTGTTTGCTCGTAGTTGCTTCAATTTCAAGTTATTTTCAAGAAGATGGATGTTTCAAATTCTGATTATATTGAGATATACCGCAAGTATAGAGCACTACGGCCGCCTCATACAAAAAGTAACAGATTATTTTTGAAATATTCGAGAGGAAAATGTATTAACCAACATGTGGGGGTAAATAAAATAAGAGAAATTACCAGCGTGATTGCAAAATGGCTTGGAAAAGATATGTATAAGAGCTACACAGGTCACTGCTTTAGAAGAAGTTCTGTAACTCTTCTGGCAAATGCAGGAGGCAACATTACATCCATGAAACGTCACGGTGGCTGGAAATCTACCTCCTTAGCAGAAGCATATATAGAAGATAGTTTGAATAACAAAATTGAGATTTCTAACAAAATATTGAATTGTCCATCTTCTTCCAAACAAATTAAAATATCTGATAAAATTGTGGAATCAACTCTTCAAGAAATATCTTCGGGAATTTATGTTGGAAGTAATTGTTCAAACTTTACTATCAATTATTATTCCAATAATTGAAATTGTTTTATGATGAATAATCAATTAATAATTGACTGTGTTAAAAATAAATCCTTCATAAAGTAATATTTCACGTTTATTTTGTTAATTATTTTGGCAGTGAAAAAAGTCTTTTTTTCACGGTAAAAAAAAGTAAATATTTACGCATCAATAGAGATGCATAAATGTCAGTTGTACAAAAAAAAATTATTTTCATAAATGCGCGTTTGGCGTGCAAAATAAAAAAATGAATAATTTTTTGCTCGCGATTTTAAGCGTGAAGAATGAGGTCGATGAAAAATTTTTTCACCTCCCAACAGTATTTTTTTTGACTTTCATTTGAGCCCCGCAGTAACTCTACGCGATCATTAGGATGGGCGCTACGGGCCGGAAAAGTCTTTGCTATATAGCGGGAGAATGGAGAAAAGTTGGTGGTTCTAACCGAGCTCAAAAGAAAGATCAGAAAATTTTTCGTTAGTGCTATTTTTTAGCGGAAGAAAAAGTGACAAATTTGAGCCCTGGCTGGTTACGCTAGCTCAATTAGTAAGGAATTACATTAATAATATTTGTTTTCCCCCATATCTCCCCCTCTACTTGCCACACCACTCCTCACGTTCCAGCACATAAAAGTACTCGTTATTACCCTTTAACTCACAAAAAATTGAGGCCCCATCTCCACTGCCTCTCGAGAAATAATTAATATTTTTTTTTCATTTTTGCAATTTTAAATCGCGAGATTTCGCGAACTAATTGAGCTATCGGGTTCTGGTTGGAACTAGGTTACGTGTTTTGTCAAGATCTTCAATTTTTTGTAGAATCAAACCCGGCTGAGATTTGTCGGAAAAACCGTTTTCAAGTTCTTTAGATAGAGGTTTTCCCCCTCCTCCTACACCGCCGCCTGGGTCGAACATTTCATGCAGGAATGACGAGGGATCTGACTTCATTGATTGGGAAAAAAATTCCTCTATTTCGTCGGTCTCTTTTCGAGCCGTTTTTTCCTCCAGATCTACTCCATTATACGGTAATTAAAAAGAATAAACTATCCCGTCTCCCGTTAACACTTCAACAGTTTCAGACGACATCAATGAAACGAGATAAACCAGAAACATAAATGAAAACTAGAAAGCAGCTTCTTTGAAGCTTTGCACTTTGCAACATTAACAAAATTCTTAATTAATCAGCCAGGCAACATAACCCGGGAGACATAACCTCAAATACAGCGTCACGGAATTGTACACCTCCATCGAGCCATAGGTGTACGGCGAGAGAGTGAAGACACATAATGAAGTAAGAAACGTCGTGTCGTCGCCGACTTCTATTTTCTATGGAACACATTTATCGGATGGAACAATTAACCTGAAGGCAGCGAAGTAAATAATTGATTTAATTAAGTCAGGAAACCGAAATGGATCTTGCAAATGATGGAACTCGAAATCGTTGATTCTGCTGGTTGTGGTTCGAGAACAGGAAGGAGTTGAACTATTAATAAAATTTTTGATTAAGCTGACTGCTGCAATAAAGAGGTTAATAATATAAGCTGCGAATACATCTCTGCCTGCTTCACTATATTTAAATACGGAGTTTTTAAAATTCTGTTTGAGTGGATTATCAAAAAATAAATAAACATATTTTTTTAGATAAAATTAAAAAATCATATTTATCAAGTTACTACTAGATACAAGAGAAATCCAGGGAAGGTTGTCAGGGTTTGATCAAAGGTAATTGGTCCTCCAAATTTTATCTATAAAGAATATTGAGTTCTCTGTAGGATGGTAATACTAGATTTGGTGTCACATCCCCATATTTCTATACCATATAGGACTAATTACTATTTTGAATGGCAGTTGTGAGTTTCTTCCAAAGAGCCTATAAAAGTTTAAAACATAGATCAATTTGTTTCTTTTTCTTTATTACGTGTATTTTCCAGTTTAGTTTTGTATCCACCTATCCTAGATAACGTAGGTACTGTTAATACTTCTGGTATATCTTTTAGGTAGACTGGTGGACACTGTCACTTTATTAATGTGAATTTAACATAAGCATTTCATGAGTTGTAGTTTTCCAGTATCAAAACGTTCTTGTAAAATACCTAGTCTTGAAGGTTGGAAGATATTATGGGTTGATTTTCATGGCTTAGAATGATCACAGTGTCCTCTGCAAAAATACATATTATTGTTGGTAGACCTGAATTATCAAGCAGATATAGTAGAGGACCAAGTACGCTTCCTTCCGGGACTTCTAATTTAATTGGAAAAATGTCTGAAATTTCGCCATTGAGTTTGGTTCTAAAAAGACGATAACTAAGGTAGACCTTGAAAAGTCGATTGGATTTTTACCTTGCTTAAGCATTAGGATCACTTCAGACATTTTTCATAGCTTGGGCCAATACTGAAGTCTCTTTAACATTTTCAACATCATTAAGCAGGTGTTGTATTATTATTGACGTTGTCAATTATTTCCTGGTTTGTTGGAGTGTCATTAGGGGTAAAAGTGAAAGGACGAATTTTGCAGAAATAATTTCCACTCTCCAATTCTCCAGTTTTTTTTTATTAAAACAACATGCCCGATCTGAAAACAAAAAGAATAAAAGTATATTGACTATTGACGTTTTCTCCCGATCTCCAGATTTGAGTTATCTTGTTCGAACGTGATTTAGTTAGATTTCCTAGAAAATTTATAAAGTTTTCTTTGTATCAATGTTAGACAGTTTTTCCGAGCCGTCAAGCCTTCCTTTCGATCGGAAAATTGTCTGGCGTAGAAAATTCGCCAGGCTGTTTTCCGTGGCAATTTGAAATTAACGAAAATTAGTTTAACGTTAGTTTTTTTATGATACAGGGGCTTTTAACACAATTGATCGCTATACATTGCGCCCTTAACTTACCTTTTGAAAATAAAGACATTATCGAACATAAAAAGCACATCTATAATTTTTCCATTTTCCTAATATACAGGGTGGGCCACGACTATTCCCTCGGTCTCTTGTGCCCAAACGGTACAAGATATCAGCTTAATTTTTTGGTGACATATGTAAATTGATAAGATCTATTTGTTTAAATTATTTGCAATTATACAGGGTGATCCAGAAAATTGTAATTTATCATAGTTATGTTTCTTTAAATGCAACACCCTGTATTTTATGACATTTTTAGATTATACGTTAAAAACTAAGTCAACTTTATTCAACGTTCCCTATATCTATCTCTTACCAATTTTCATAAAATCGTGATTTTAAGAAAAATATTCTATTTAAACAAGAACTAAAAACACGGAAACCTCTTACTTTCAGTAACACAAATTTATATCGATTGATTCTGACTTTTAGGGCTTTCATTTGCACTGTGTAGGATTTCGATATTTTGCACGGGGTGTTTAGGAAAAGGATTCTAATTTTATATTTTTCAAACAGCAAAAACTCACTTAACTTAAATGGACCACCCTGTATTTTTTTATCCTATGTAAAATAACTTTTCATTTTCTATCAAAAACTATGAGTAATGCATATGTATAAAATTAACGATTAAAAAGTTATTAGGATTTTTCTCTAAAATTTCTGTGAACGTAATGTTTCCTATTGTAGTAGGCCATGGCTTTAAACTCATCTAGTTAGCGGATGTCCATAATGATCTGTCAAATACCTACTGTTTAAATTATTAATTTATTTTCAGTAGTGGTATAGTTTCCAATAGTAGTATTTGCAATAGACATTATTAAAGATTAACAAAATGAAACACTATTCTCAAGAAGAAAGAGTGGATATGACGTTTATCCTAGGTGAATGTTTTAGAAATTGTTTGTTAGCGTCAAGGGTGTACGCAGAAAAGTATCCCGATCGACCACATCCAGACAAAAGGGCGTTTGAAGAACTGCTACAAACTTTTTGTCAAACTGGTAGTGTATCCTACAAAAAACCTACCATAGCAAAGTATATTGTAAATAATGAGGAGAATGAGTTCTTAGTTTTAGGCTCAGTGGTTGAAAATGCAAATGTCAGTTCAAGAGAAATTTCTAGACAAACTGGAATTAGTCGAACAAGTGTTCGCAGAATTTTGAAAAAACATAAGTACCATCCTTATCATATACAACTTCACCAGAATTTATATGGACGAGACTTTTAACGGAGGTTAGATTTTTGTTTATGGTGTCTTGAAAAAGTTGGGGAAGATGATGAATTCTTTAAATATGTTTTATTTTCCGATGAGTCCACTTTCCACAACAACGGCTTGGTCAACCGACATAACTTCCATTACTATGATACGGAAAACCGTCACCTGTATCGCACTGTTGACCGCCAAAATCGGTGGAGCCAAAATGTATTTGGGGGAATTGTTGGAGACCATGTGATTGGTCCATATTTTTTTGATGGAATCTTGAACGGCGTAAAATTTTTACGGTTTTTAAAACAAGAATTTTCGAGTCTTCTAGATGAAGTTTCTTTAGATATTATAAAAAAAATGTGGTTACAGCTAGATGGTGCCCCTCCTCATTTTAGTCGGAATGTAAGAAATTATTTAAGTAGACAATTCCCCAATAAATGGATTGGAAGGGCAGGTCCACATGAATTTCCACCTAGATCTCCTGATTTAACCAGCATGGATTTCTTTCTTTGGGGTTACATTAAAAATTTAGTTTACAACACTCCACCTACTACTGCTGATGACATGAAGATTAGAATAAAGAATGCGTTTGCTACTATAACACCAGATATCCTGAGAAACGTTAGAAGATCTTTTGAAAAACGAGTGCGGTTATGCATATTGAACATTTATTATAGTATTTTTTATTTCATAAATGTTTACGTCTTGGTTTTAGTTTCATTTCTAATTAAGTTTTGATCCCATACCTATTTATCAACTACAATAAAAAAATCATTGCCTACTAGAATGTAAACAAAAAAAATAGAAACTTTAGAGAAAAATCTTAATAACTTTTTAATCGTTAATTTTATACCTATGCATTACTCATAGTTTTTGATATAAATTGAAAAGTTATTTCACATAGAATAAAAAATACAGGGTGGTCCATTTAAGTTAAGTGAGTTTTTGCGGTTTGAAAAATATAAAATTAGAATCCTTTTCCTAAACACCCTGTGCAAAATATCGAAATCCTACACAGTGCAAATGAAAACCCTAAAAGTCAGAATCAATCGATATAAATTTGTGTTACTGAAAGTAAGAGGTTTCCGTGTTTTTAGTTCTTGTTTAAATAGAATATTTTTCTTAAAATCACGATTTTCTCAAAATAGGGAACGTTGAATAAAGTTGAATTAGTTTTTAACGTATAATCTAAAAATGTCATAAAATACAGGGTGTTGCATTTAAAAAAACATAACTATGATAAATTACAATTTTCTAGATGACCCTGTATAATTGCAAATAATTTAAACAAATAGACCTTATCAATTTACATATCTCACCAAAAAATTAGGCTGATATCTTGTACCGTTTGGGCACAAGAGACCGAGGGAATAGTCGTGGCCCACTCTGTATAGTATTAAATAGGCATGAAGTAAAAATGGCAAAAGCTTCTAAAAGGCAATTTTCACTTATAATACCACTAACTCCGCCTGCAGTAGTATTGGATGGATTGAGTAGTCTAATATTACTGTTGCCGGTCCCAAGCCCGGATAAAGGAGGAGGGAAAGTCCACGAGCCAGGTTAGCACCCTACTTATGGCCTAAAATATGCAGTTGCTCACAGGAACAGGGTTATGCCTCGGATGAACAGGATTGATTCACAGATGACGACCCCAGCGAGAAATAGGACAACGAACTCATGGAAATCGAAAAATAAACTTAGAATAGGGACTTGGAATATAAAATCCTTGAACGCGCGGGATCAAGAAATCAACAAAGAACTTACTGATAGAGGAATAGATATATGCGCATTGCAAGAGACGAGGAAAAAAGGTAAAGGTCAGATGATATTGGACAACTACATCGTGATCTATAGCGGGGTACCAAAAACAACAAGAGCCAAAGAAGGTGTGGCTATACTAATACAAAAAAATCTCATTAGTCAAATTGAAGAATGCAAGTACATATCCGAAAGAATGGTCTGCGTGAAACTCAAATTAAATGACAAACCTTTAAATATCATTGGAATTTATGCACCGGAAAATAACAGAGATGTTACCACCAGAGAAAGTTTTTACGAAGCGCTACCAGACACATTAAATCAGTACCCACCGAACGAATATATGATCATTATGGGAGACTTTAACGCACGAGTGGGCGATAGCATAATACCAGCAATAAAACAACGATTCAATGAAAATGTCAGGAATGAAAACGGAGATCTGCTAATTGATTTCTGCAGCACCAATGAAATACGCATTAACAACACTTTTTTTGTTCATAAGGATCAATACAAATATACATTTGAAAATACTCGGGGACACAGATCAATGATCGACTACATATTGACGAATAGAGAAATACTCCCCTCCCAAATTTTAGAAGTGAGAGCACTATCTTCAGCAGAGGTAGGAAGCGATCACAAACTGGTACTGGGAATCTTAAGATTTAAGGGAAAAATTATGAACAAAACCGAACAACCAGAATATGTCACGAAGATAAAAGTGGAGGGTTTACAGGATGAATCTATAAAATATCTATATCAAAAAAGATTAGAAGAAAGAATTAGAAATAACAAGATAACAGAAACTGATGGGGTAGAGGAGAGTTGGTCAAAAATTAAATATAACATCGTAAACGCAGCGAAAGAATCCCTCGGAGAAAGAAAAATAGATAAAAACAGAAAATATCATAAAAAAACACCATGGTTCCGAAATGAAGTCAAGGAAAAATGCAAAGAAAAGAAAAAAGCATACCTAGATTATATGGAAAATAAAAATCCTCAAACATACGATAACTACAAAAGAGTGAGAAATGAAACACATGCACTAGTGAGAAAGATTAAAAACGAACATTGGGAACAATTCTCGAAAGAGATGGAACACGATTTCTATGGCTTACAAAAGGAAATGTGGCGCTTTATAAGGGGGCAAAGAGCAGAAACTAAAGAACTGATAGACGTGAAGCACATAGAGAAGGACACCTGGATAGATTACTTAAAAGAATTATATGCAGAGAAACAGACCATACAGAGAGAACCACAGACCCCAGAGATTACAACAAACACGAAGACAATAATTAGTATGTTAGAAGTAGAGGAAGCACAGAAAAAACTTAAAAACCGTAAAGCCGCAGGAAGAGATGAAATAGCAAATGAACTTCTAAAATATGGAGGAGCCGCGGTAACAGAACAAATAACAACACTAATTAATAAAATTATAGCAAGTAATACAGTACCAAAAGAATGGAAATCAAGTATTCTAATCTTATTATTTAAAAAAGGCGATAAGAAAGAACCGCAGAATTATAGAGGGATAAACCTACTGAATACAACTTTAAAATTAACAACAAAAATTCTATCAACGCGAATAAACCAAACAACAACATTGGCAGATGAACAACAAGGATTCCGCAGCGGAAGATCGTGCACAGATGCAGTTTTTGTGATAAGACAAATAACCGAAAAAGCAATCGAATATAATAAACCAGCCTTTATGTGCTTTATCGACCTGACAAAAGCATTCGATAGAGTAAGGGCGAGAGATGTCATACACCTTTTATATAATAGAGAAATACCCTTGGACATTATAAAAACTATCGAAAACATCTATGAACAAAACACAATAGAAGCTAGAATTGATGGAAAACTCACAGACTCAATAAACATCGGAACGGGAATTAGACAAGGAGATTCGTTAAGCCCCTTATTATTTAATTTAATAATGGACGTAGTAATAGAGAATGTCAGAGAAGGGAGAGGATACAGGATGGGGAACAAGGACATCAAAATACTCTGTTATGCAGATGACGCAGTACTAATCGCTCAACATGAAGACGATTTACAAAGACTGGTCCACAAATTCAATACGACAGCGAAAAGGTTCAATATGATCATCTCAACAGAAAAAACAAAATCACTGGTAGTTAGTAAAGAACCCATTAGATGCAAGATAGAGATCGACGGTAAATGTATCCAACAAGTTATGGAATTTAACTACCTGGGTATCGCCATATCGAGTTATGGAGATATCGAAAAAGAAGTGAAAGACCGGGTACAAAAAGCAAATAAGGCAGCAGGTTGCTTGAACGACGCAATATGGCGAAATAAATACATTAAAACTGAAACAAAAGCGAGAATATATAAATCAACGATAAGACCACTACTAACATACACAGCAGAAACAAGACCGGACACATCACAGACACAAAGAATGTTGGAAACGGCGGAGATGAGGATATTAAGAAGAATAACAGGAAACACGCTGAGGGATCGGGTACGAAGTGAACAAATAAGGAGAGAATGCAATGTGGAGGAAATAAACGAATGGACATTTAAAAGAAAAATAGAATGGAACAATTATATAAACAGAATGACGGAGAGTAGAGTAGTCAGAACAGCTAGAGACAAATCACCACTGGGAAGAAGAAGTATAGGCCGCCCACGCAAACGATGGAGTAACAATATACCATAGAGGAATAACTCATTTTTGAACAGGCAGAATTGCCTATAATGAAGAGAAGAAGAAGAAGAAGAATACCACTAAAGCTTATTATTATTATTATTACTGGAAATTTTTTCGAGAACACGAATATTTTGAAAATTGTCCCGAGTCTACTGAATAAAATAGTTTTCCTAAATATAGAAACAAGTATTTTAATGCAGTGTCGCAGTTGACCAATAAAGAAACTTTCAATTTTACAAGTAAACTCAATATAAGCAGAAACACATCGAGGGCTAAATTTAAATGGATTGAATTTCCTACTAAAATTTTCAAGAGGCAAAAGAGATGACTAACATATCAAACCACTACCGTTCTAATAAAATATTAACAAAAATGTCCAACTGATGACGTTTCTGTATTGTTACTAATTCTCCCCGATTAGAACCCTATTTCTGTTTGTCACTAAAGTTTTATTTTTTTTAACAAAGCCCCATTTCAACTCAACACTGAATTAATATAGAGTATCAGGGCCTGATCCAGCATATCCGAAAGAAATTTAATAGGTAAATTTTTAATTGTTTGCAAATGCGCGCGGTGCATAAATTCTTTTTGGGGGAATTGACATGGCTGGCTTTCTATTGACACAATTTCAAAAATAATTATTGCCGAGGTATTTTAATCCAGTAAATTTGTCGCCTGAAAGTATAGGGTAGTATGCGTCAAATCCGGTAGTTCTGATTTTTTGCAGGCTTGTTTATGATGTTGGCCTAATGAATAATCCAAGTTTTTGACCTCGAGCGCCGAACGCAACTTTGTCAAAAATCGAAAAAATCGCGAAAAAATAGTTATTTTTTCAAATTTTGGCGATTATCACCCTAAAGGACTAGTTTTTCAAAAAAGTTTCTTAGGACGTTTTTAAAGAAGACTAAATTTGCTACAATATGATACTAGAATGGTCTCTGTAGACTTAATAGTTTCCGAGATTAAGTCTAAAGAGGTCTGAGCGTCTTCGAGATAATCGTTGATGAGAAAACCATGGCACAGGTTCCTCAACGGAAATTCTTGTCAAATGACAAAAACAAGATTCGTTTCATAAAGCTGCTGACAACAAAAATGGGAAATCACAACATTCAAGTGCTCCAAGCAGAGGAAGATGCTGATAGGCTCATCATCACTACATATGTAACTGCTGCCTCTACCTATGATATAGTGGTAGTCCTTGGTGAGGACATTGCCTTGTTGATCATCCTTACTACGACTTCAAACTAACGTGAATTTTTTTACAATAAATGTGGAAGAGGCAAAACATTAGATGTCATGTATTCCAGTATCGCTTCTTCAAAATCCTCTTCATCCATGCCTTTAGTGGTTGCGACTCGACATCCTGCTTCTTTGGCTTAGGGAAGAAGCAAATGATGTCCATAGTCGAAAAAAATCCAGACGTTGAAAGCAAGCTGCGATTTTTCTCGACACCAACTCTACACCTGACAGCAGCAGGAGAGCGAGTCATAATTGCTCTATACGGAGGCAACCCCAACACCCATAATCTTGACGATTAGCGGTACCAACTATTTGCCAGGGCTGCGACGAAAACCAGCTTCAATCTAGCCATGTTACCTACTACACGAGACTGCTCGATTTCACTCCTTGCGGACATATCATCAGGTAAAAATTTGTCCTTGCATCAGTAATACACATTACATATCATTCATCATTTTCTATTCTCATGTACAATCTTCTTACAGGTACAGGGGTGGTTGGGAGTTACACTGAACAATCTCTCCTGGGGGTGGATATCCACGCCACCAGGCCTCAACCCCAAAAGGATGACCAGAGATGCAGCCCCACAACACCTCTTGAGGATGATTTCTTGCGGCTGCACGAAGGGTTGTGGGAACGCGTGCAGCTGCAGGAGTGCAGGATTAAAATGCTCATCAGTCTGCAGCCACTGCAGCGGGGCCTCTTGTGACAATATACCTGATGTAGTAGATATCCCAGAAGGCGACGATCTGCCCGATGTCGAAATGGAGGATGACTTGTGGGTACAAGGCGTCGACGATTCATCACCATCCCTTGATGGGGATATGCCTTCCCAATACGTCGATCAAGATATGGACGAACCTCAACCGGAACCTTCCAAGAGGTCTAAATTAATTTAATTTTTTTATTTTGAATATTACTCAATCTCCTAACAAATAAACTTATTAAATTTTGTTGTACTTATCTTTTTTACTTCATTATTCGTAGCTTAGCTTAAACATCATCGTTCACACTTCTCATTTTCTTTCCTGACATCCCATCATAAAAGCACAGGGCTTCGATAGTATAATCAGGGTCAGAATTCATTCAGAACGACAGAATTGCAAAAAATTGCGAAATTTGAAAAAAATGATAAACTTTGAAAGGCTCAATCTCGGAAACTATTAGGTCTACAGAGACAGTTTTAGTATCATATTGTAGCCATTTAGTCTACTTTAAAAACGACTTAAAAAAGTTTCTTCAAAAACTAGTCCTTTAGGGTTATAATCGCCAAAATTTGAAAAAAAAACGATTTTTTCGCGGTTTTTTCGATTTTTGACAAAGTTGCGTTCGGCGCTCGAGGTCAAAAACTTGAATTATTCATTAGGGCAACTTCATAAACAAGCCTGCAAAAAATCAGAACTACCGTATTTGACGCATACTGTGATTGTATAAAGTTACTGGACTATTTGACATGGTTAAATTTAAACATGATGTCCAGATATAATATTTAGCTGTGTCAGCCATAAATGATTTTAAATACAATAATCACCAAAAGATTATCCTAATCTATATGTGGTATAATGTTCGAAGAAAAGAAGAGAAAGGCCGCAAATTTCGGACAGGGGTGTTTTTTTTATTTTTTATATCAGTGACAAAACGTCTGTTTTCGAGGATGCTGAACACGATGGAGGTGTTCAATATCACTTCCGACCCCCACCAACCCCTCCACAAGTCAAGACTCACCCCTGAAAGGGACACCAGTTTTGCCGTTGATGTAAAAAAAATCATCCCTTTCGGGGCTGAATTTTGACCTTCAGTATATATAGTATATAGTATAGTATAGGGTAAAATATGATTTATTGATTCTTTCAGTTTTCTATTATTGATTTTGTGTACGTGGATGGTAATTTTCTGATGTACCTAATATTTGATGGATTTTTTGAAGCGCTGGATTGTGGGTTCCTTTTTAATATAATCAGGTAAGCAAATGAAAACTTTCGGTCCCATATAATGGTAACAACTCTCACCGATTGATTTATTTATTAATGGAAATATAATTGTATTTGCCTATCGCGTCTCATGATAGTGAGAATGAGTTAGAAGTTGGTTCTTATGCAAATATTGTGTTTTCCTAATAAAAAAAAATAAAGTTTTCTTAAATCATAAACTTGTGTCTCTTTGAATAGCGCGATTTCAGATATATTTTATGGCTATCTGTCATTAAAACCAAGTAATAAGTACAATATTTGAAAAATCAGCTTAAATGTCAGTAGAAGTAAAATATTTAAATGGTTATTAGTTTTCAAAGAGCAAAGTTTCATTCAGAAATGATACAGATATATTTCAATTATGGCCAAATTTTAAAAATTTAATTGATTTTCAAGTAACGAAGTGTCAAAGTCGAAATTGGTTGCTATTTTTCAAGTTACTTAATGTAGATTATCCAAATGATGATGTAAACACCAAATTTTAAAAAATGGATTAGTTTCCAACCAGCGAAAAGTAAATCTGAATTAATTTTCTGATTTTTCTGCAAATAATTTAAAAGAATTCTAACCAAAAAACAGACCCAGCATGTTTCTAAAACAGAAAATCCAACCCTGCGAATTATACGGAATAATTTTGGGTCTCGTCTTAATTTTAATTCTGCCCATCTTTTATTAATGAAGTTTCCCTGTTACTTCGACAAAGAGAACAGTTTATTTCTAACGCGTCTTTGTAATATTAAGTTTTCAGTTTTTGAAAATAGAATTAACAGCGAAAATGAAATGGAGGAAGTGGCGCTTTTTGTGGGAAACTTGATCGCAAGGTTATCGCTGTAACAACTTTTTTCTTTTGGTACAAAATAATATAGATGAAGCCAATAAAATATAACTTTAATACACTGTTTGGGTTATATACAAGGCTATTCTGGACTACTTCGCATTTTTTTTCATGTTTTTCACGCGAATTACAAGTTTTAACAATTTGGTATAATCAATAGTACCCCTTATTTTTATTTTGATATACGTAGGTACGTAAATTAATGAGATAATTGGAAGAACCCAATCGAAATTATCAAAAGCTCTCAAATCTTTTTTGCAAGTAAATAATGTTACTTAAATTTCTACTAGAAGACATTTAAAATTCAGTAATCTCCATTACAAAAAAAGCTCTTCTTGAATCACTTAAATTCAACATTTAATTCCTGATGATGAAAACGCCCGTTCTATGATATATTGATTTCTAAATAAATCTTCAGCTGCGTTGCCCTTCATATATTGATTTCTAAATAAATTTTTAGATGCGTTGGCCTATTTTTTAAAATGTTCATAGCCCAGTTGCCAGAGAAGGATATTGACCAAAAGCTCGCGCAAAATGTGATATCGATGAAACTTGGCACTTAAGTGCTCTAAAGTGTATGCTAACTTCACAATTTCGAAAATTTGGTTTTTCCATTATATCTCGAACAAAAAATAAAAATTTGGAAAAACTAATAGCTCCACGTGAAAGAGCGGAAAATTTTACTACAAATTATATTATGTTATTTAAAAAAAAATTTGTATTACTATAAAAAATTATTAAAAATAAGCAAGCAAATATTCAGGAGAAGCGCTCGGAAAAAACTAAAGTATCTTTGCCTAAAATGTACCCAAAAAAAAGAAAGCATTTTAAACAGGAGACACTAAGCTTTCTCAGAAAGCCATTAATTTTTAATTTTTTTTTTGTTTTCTCATAGAAAAATTGACCGGAAATTATAATTTCTAAAATTCTCACTGATTTTTATAAAACAAAAGATATCTGTTAATAGAGGCATAACAAAAAAATCCTTCTACATTTGTCATCACTATACTTTTACTTTTAATCTAAATATAATTAAAATGATGAACATTATCTCTGTTTAATAAAACTTATGTTTTAAAATTATCATTTTTTTACAACATTCATTCGACAAAAATAAATTATATTATTTATTTATTTAATTACAGCTTTACCAAAAATACGTTCAAAAACGCGTACCCAAATAATGTTCTAATTAATTTTCTATTTATCCAGATCGCGATATAATTTTTTTCTGTTCAAAGTTGAAATTGGCGGAACGCTGTGAAAAAAAGTGAGACAACGGTAGGAAAAATATTATTTTCTGAAAATGAACAGTGAGAAAATGAGTTTCTTTTGGGGTCGTATAATCAAGAAAATATTTACGAAACGTAGCTCAAATGGAATAATCGAAAATTGGGAAATTTGCATACATATTAAATAAAGAATCTTGGAGTGGAGAATAAAAATTTAGTAATTAGTGGAATTCGTTATATCTGGAATCACAAATTTGATCTAAAAATTTGGATCAGGCATTATATTTTCGAGAAAATTGAAGAAAAATAGAATTCTGTTAAAAAATGTTTAAGTGAATTTATTGTATCTTGTATCAACTTCTTTCAAAGCATCACCCCTCGAGAGCCATCTTACTTCTGTGTGATAAATAATATTTACATACAAAGCACTTATGTCTTCGCAATTTTTTATTTAAATACGAGTCTGCAACGGAATTTACTACTTTTATGACATTTCAAAACAAAATCCTACAGAAATAAACTTCTTGTAGACCACATCTATTTCCTATCCTAAATACAAAAATATTTTATTTCAAGAATGTTGATAAGCAAATGACTTGAAATATTTGTTTCTAGTCCCATGTGCTTCTTCAGACAATTATCTGGAATGTGCATAAGAATTTTATGAGCTGAAACGGTCATATACCAATGATATATAAAGTGCCATTGTCTCCTTACACCATTGGCAGTGTGTAATATCAGAATCTTCGATAAAATTATCATAACCTCTCTTTTTGACACAATATTAAAAGATTATCAAGCACCTATTAGTTGCTTATTAAAAATAGTTAACAGAAAAGGAAGGAACAATCGAGCGGAATATGGTGTTCTGATTATTGAAACTAGAATTATTTATTATTAGAAATTAATCAGATAAATCTTTCAGATTCAGATTATCTGTTTCATGATGTATATAATACATACTACTCTGAATATTTTTTAATAGAATTTTCAAAAATTTTATGAATTAACAAATTAATTTTTTTGTCCAAAATTGTTTTTTTATTATTAAATGTATTATAAATATTTTAATAAATAGAATATTATCAAAACTTGTTTAAAAAAAAATTATGTAAAGAGTACATTAAAAAATGAACACAGCCTTTTAAAAAATTAATTATATTTTCGGATCAAAATTATAAAATTGTCAATTTGAATACCTAAGTTAAAGAAATTTTTAATATAACTATAACTTTGTAACTTGATTTTTTTGAAAAAATGTGGTTTTTGAAAAAATTGAAAATTGAGGGGGGATTTTGGAGTATGAAGAGAGTTTTTCTTTGTAAAAAGTTCATTGGTATTTTCCCAGCATTTATAATTTAATGATATGTAATAGAAGTAAAAAAATGGTATGTAATAAAATGTTTTAATGTAAAACGGATTTTGGAAGATAATTGGAAATTTGGAAAAAAAACATTTGCAGATTAGAAAAGGACAATTTTTATTCAACGAAAGTTAAAAAAGAAAGCAGGTTTTCTTTTTCGACTGTGAAGTGGTGGAACTGTTATTTAATTAATGTTGATTTGTTTTTTTAATGTTAGTGTTTTGATTTAAATTTACTGGCTGTGGGAAAATATTGTTCTTTGGGAATAGTTTTTTTTGTTCAATTGGGGTTTTGAAATATTTTACGTAGCTAAATTTTTCTTTGGTAATATTTTTTACGATATTTTTTTGACAGCTGGATGACAATTTTTCTTTTAGCAATAACAAATGAGTGAAGATTTTTGAAAGAAATTTTTCATTAGAATTAGATAGTATCTTTTCAAAATTGTTTAGATAAATTCTTTAATACAATTTCTCTTCAAATGGAAATAAAACCACTCATTTTAAAGAAAAAGGGGGCTTTAATTGACGTTTCGACTTTCTTGATCGAAAGTCGATTTCAAAATGACATAACAAAATCCCATGCATGTTCACATATTTTTGATTTTTCGAGTTGTTTATTTTTAATGTATGATTGGTGTTCTTTAAGTCTAATATGAAAAGGTCTAAATGTTTCCCCTATATAAAATTTATTAAGTACATTCGCATGGAATTTTGTAAATACAATTTTTTGTATTTTGAATTTCATTAAAAGGTTTTGTATTTACTATTAAAGATTTAAATGTATTATTAATATGAAAAACTGTTTTTAAATTAAATTTTTACTATTATTATTATTATTTTTTATTATTATTCCAGTTTTTTTAAACCAATAAAATTACAATAACTGTTTATGTTAGTATAAATTCTGGAAAAAAACCGATAAACAATAAATTTTCTTTTAAATTGGGCAATAAAGTTTAAATAATCAAAATTATAGGAGTGAATTTTGTGTAAGTACAATACTAAAATTTTTGAATTAAATAAACAAGTTAAAAGATTTTTTTTATTTTAAAATAAATCTGTATTTTGGCAGAACCCACACAAAGTACAGATAACTAATTTGAACCCTGAGAAATTAAATTAAATTTTATTTTTAAATTAAACTAATTTATTCTATTTTCTAATAAATTAAAAAATTGTAAAATAACTATATTTATAACAATATATTCCAAATATCACTTCTAACAACAATGAAATAAAACAAAAACTTTCCACATTCTTTTATCCACTTTTTCGAAACTTTTCACCACCCGTCAAAAACTACCACAACTTTCAAAAACAATCCAAGAACCTTCTAAACGTGTACCACTTCACTAATTTACCTACGAAACATCAATCAAAACTATTTATTTACTTACAATAACATCGAAAATCACCTTCATCCGCTTCCAGCACGTGTTTCTTCGGCGTTTTCGACGTTCCACGCACAAAACTTTTGGCACTCCGTCCCAAAAACGCGTCACGCGGCTACTGGATGCTGCGTTTGGAAGACAGAGTCCATCCGGAGTGTGGCGGTGATTCGAACGCGCATGTGAAGGCTACAACTTCTTTGCCAAATTCGCCGCCTCCTGCTTGAATGGCCGTTAATTGTGCTGAGGATTCGTCCCCGGACGAAGAAGAGGATTCGTCCTAGAAGCGACCGCCGGCGGCTAGCGGGTTAATCACTTGATATCAGGAGTCGCTTTTAGACGCGGGTAACTCTTGATGAGTCCGCTGAAATGAGGTGTGTGAGGGTTAAGGAGACGTTTTGAGTGTTAAGAGTTTCATTAGGGTAAAAGGGTCAATTTTGTGGTAAATTGGCAATATGTGGATTAGTTTTTACATAAATTTGTCTTTACACTTTTAAAAATGGTTGTGAAAGAACTTGATAAATATGGTAATGTATGCCTTAGGAGTACATTGTACAATTATTCACAGAATAATGTATGTGAAAAATATCGCCAACGTGAAAATATATTGTGAAAATTACTGGTTTAAGAATTCATTCTTTGAATGAAATTGCACAGGTTTAGTTATATGAATACCCCACCACCTGGACTCTGCACTATTGGATTTCTATTGTTAGAACTCGGTGTTTCAGAGGGACGCTGATGTTAGGCAAATTAGTTGAGGGTTGCGCGAGATTGGAACGCAGTAATATTGTTTTTCTCCTTAACCTAAATAATATTTACAGTTTTGTGGTATGAGTCGACTAGAAATCAAAGTACCTACTTATTCTTTTAATATTATTATGTAAATTGTGAAGTTTATTTTTTCTTCCAGGATATAGTTGTAATAGAAAAAGATGAACTACCTCTTATTCCAACAATTGTTGAAGTAGGTGAGTATTCAATTGTATGAAACTGTAGTTCTTCTAGTGTACACAACAAATTATTCTATAAGTAATCAATATTTCTTCTTCTACTCAAATAGAAATAATATATTTCAATCAATACAAAAAGATATTTAGTTTTTTTCACTCATAGATAAGTATACTTATTCTTTTTTATCAGTGTACCGCAAGACATTTTTATATGAGAAAATGGCACACAGATAGAAGATTATATTGTTTTTTACTTGATGAATTATAAATAGAAAATGCCTGATTGCAATAATAAAGAAAATAATAATTTGTACCTACTGAATATTTTAAGTTTTTTTTACTAAGAGTTGACTAAGACCGTAGAAAATTATTTTAAAGGAAATTTTCAGCCTATATATGGTATTTTTTTTGTTTAATTTTGTTATGATATTTTAATTACTTTAATTTTAAATTTAATTTTTTTAATTCATAAATTTCCCAACTTAACTCAATCTCAGGGTCAAAAAAAAAATAAGTGAGTTCAGTCAAAGTACACGTTTGAAAATACATAAATGTACCCTTGTAAATTGTTTATAAAAAAAATTAAAATTTTAATTACCCTCGTAATTCCAAAATTTCCAATTTTAATATTCCCTTGAAAAACCTGATTTCCCAGAGTTTATACTATTATTTTCATTACAATTTTATTTTTTTTATAATTGATGAAAATTTTTAACACACTGTTACTGAAAAATACTATCTAATTAAAATTACAACATACATTCAAAAACACTCATTCATTCCTTATACTAAATTAGATGTCATACAAACTGTCAAAAAAAAACTATTCTTTTTTAAAAAAAACTTTAACTTTAAAACTTCAAAACCCCAATTCAACAAAATTATTCCAAACACAAAACTATTTTTAACAGTCTGTTATACATAAGTTAAATGAACAATCTAAAATTAAGAAAATTTATACCACAACAACAATATAATAGTTTTTAAATACCTTTTCATGAAAACACTGTATAGTATTTCACAATCAAAAGAAACTCTTCTTTTGATTTCTTTATAACTTCGATCTACTTCCATATCTCCTCTTCTCTTAATAAAGTCCTTTTCTTTTTTCTTTTAACTCAAAAATTGTCTTTGATAATACTGAGTCTAATTTAGATTCCATATCAATCTCGTAATTATAAAGTTTCTGGTAAAACTCAAAAATTTCTTCATCAAAAAATAATTTTTTTCTTCCCCCTCAACTTTTTTCAACAACCCCTTTTTTAAAAAAAAATCAAATTACCCAATTTTAGTTATTTTTAATTTATGTTGGTAAATATTAAAATTGACAATCTTGTAATTTTGACATTTATAATTTTGACACACGAAACATGGCATGGTTTGTGTCAAAATTTTAAATGTCATCTTTAAAAGGGGAAATTGTTAAGGTATAAAAAAATGGGACAAAATTATGAAAAATCTGAGAATTTCAATAACTTCTCAATATATTTAACTAGGACGAAACATTCAATGTTTTTCTTGAGCATATAACATGTAAAACTTTTTTAATTTCCAAAAAATTTCGATATTTTAGGTATTTTGGAATTTGACATAATTTTTAACTATTCGTCAAGCTGATTCCTCACTGTTTCACCTCTTCTCCAACTGTATTTTTTTAAATTTGAAAAAATTCCTTTTAATTGCTGGTGGCAACAAAAATCCGAGTCGAACACGAGGATTTTTGCACCTGCACGAATGCATACTACCTACCTATTATATATGCATACATAATAAATATGTAGGGATTAATTTGAAAACTGAAAACAGGTAATTTATTTCATCACAAAAACTTAATTATTTATGGTACAATTAAAATATAAATTGCAATTTTTTTACACAGTAGGAGTATTGTTAGAAATCTTTGTTAACTCATTGATAACGTTGGTTGTAGGTAAATCATTAATGTTGTTGATAGGTCCAGCTGTAGAGTGAGAAGCTCGAGGAGTGGCTGCAGGATCTTCTGTTTTCTGTTTTTTAGCTGGAGGTTCTGAGGCGTCACTTCTAAGGGTGTTTATGATGTTGGAATAATGCTCATTATCCATTTGCAGATAAGGCTTAATTGAGTTGGCTGAACTGGGGCCAGTAATTTTAATTACTTTCACCCACCCCTCATTTATCCAGGTTACTGGCATAGAGTGGTTTGTTATTTTTATTTCTTTTGTATTTAATCCTGCCTTCTCTGCTGCTTCTTTAGTCCATTTCGAAAGTTCGTTTTTCCCACTGGAGTATTTTTGCACCATCCACTTGGTTGTTCTTTGTTACATGATGGGTTTACTGTTAAGAATAATCTATCAGTTGTTATTCTAGATGAACGTTTAACCATTAGAATTTTAAAAAGGCGGACTGGACACAAGGTAGAGTTCTTCGTGTTGGGGACCAGTCATTTACTATCGGCCATTTTTTTTTCTCCACTCTGGGCCGTTTTATTGAAGAGAGGATTATATTCTACTCTTCCTTAAAAGTAGGTTTTTTGAAAATCAGTTATTTTAAAAATATTATCTACCTGTTTTAATCCCAGAATTATCCACTTTCTCTTTAAAATAATGAACTCTGCAATTGACTGCTCCAAAAGCTAGTATTTCTTTACCTTGCAAAATTCCGTAAACTGTTTCCATATTGACGTATGGGTTTTAACGGTATTGTACGGTACACTTTTCTCAATCGCCAGATCAATATTAGTCATAGAATCACTTCCAAAGCGACTCATTTTCACTACACAAGTTGACTAGCACCGTTTAAAAACAATATTACAAAATTTATTGACAATAAAATCAGAAAAATTGTTTAGCGTCGTTTTCTGGTGTCCTAGGAGACCATAATTACTTGTTATCAAAAGAATTGTAATTTTTGGTGACAACAGCTGTCAAGTTTTACCGCAGGTCAATTCGAAAAAAACTGCTGACAGGAGCTGTCATACAGTTTTTTTCATCTAGAAACCATTTGTAATTCAAAATTACGCGTTTGTGATTGGTGGAAATTAAGACGAGGGAAATAGTCACTAAAAACATTTACTTTATAAATTTTTAAAAATAAGGTGTAATGGGTAAAACGCCTTTTCCGAGGATACAATCAATTTCTAAAACAAAGAACTAATTGCTTTGACCTTGCTCTAATCGTAAAAATCATAAATTCTCAGAATTACGCAACAGGAATTTTTGTGCGAACTTTAACCAATCAGATCAATATCAATCATCCAATAGGATCCAATCCTGTTGAAGGACTTGGACTTACATCAGCTCAAACACGTAATTTAAATAATTCACAAAGGGACATTTAAACGACTTTATAGAATTATAGTACATTCAAATTACGCTCCTGTTAATCTTCTTGTATCTGAGAAGGCCACATAAATATGGTTGCTTTTATGGCTGCTAAATTATCTTATTTAAAACAATGTTGCCAAGCTATATTTTTTTATATTCGCTGTAAATCTTATATCTTATTTAGAATATATTATACTGATAAAACATCAGGTAGTAGTATTTTAAGGTTGTGTTTTTCACTGGTGTCCAACCTTACGATAAAGACATTTCACATCTGACATACGTAACCTTAACTCACTGGTGGAAACTTATTTGTTTGAATTAGTGGTGCAATAAAAATTAGTATTAATTGGGTGCTTATATGTCAGTAACTACTGTAAAGTATCGGAATTCAGGTTTATTATGCAAACTATTAGAGGACTTGTTTCACTGGCTTTGTTTTATTATTATTATTATTACGTGCCTATACATATTCTTGTAATCTTCTTTAACAAAGCGTCATTCGTTCAGAAGCTTTGAAAACATCGAAAATCTCTTTGATTTTATGTACTCATTATTTTCTGAAACTTTCTCAGCTCCTCCTTTTGTTCGAAGAATTTCAAATGAGTACATTTACTGTCTTTAGGTGCTTTAACTTGGAATACAAGAATCTATTAAGGGATAACTGACAAAAAGTATACTTGACTCGAGTAAAATTCCTTCGCGAGGATGTTTGCTTAACAAGCTACGGACTGAGTTGTTTTTCAACTTATTGATAGAGCAGCGGCGGACGCTACAAGAATCCACACGATTTTTTTCTCTTAGTTGGTACAAAAATTTAAAATCATATTATTTATCTGCGTTATAACCTGTTTAACACATAAGAAAGAAGCTCATCGTTGTTTATATCAGTTGAATATGGAAGGTAGGTAAAACATCCCTGTGTTTCACTACAAGATTATGTAAATGTCCCATATGGTTTTCAAATGTTTCTTATAGAGTTTATCGGATCCTTGGCCATGACCTTCTGGGCATGAGCATTATCTTATATACAACACCCAATAAGAAATCCTGCTGTAATTTTTACATCCCTTTTTTTCTCCCATTTTATTAGAATTTTTTGCTATATCCAATACCGAACTACGGTTTGCTCGACATCGTTTATAAACTTTTGCTGCTATAAACTAATTTGGTTTTCCACATGCCCTTTGTTAATTTTCATCTAGTGAGTCATTTCTGTGACATTGCTAGGCCGTTCTAGCCTTAGATCCTATATGCTACGCTAGATACGGTACCTCCGTTATTTGTTTGGTTGGTCCGGGGGGAGTCTAGAGTACTAATCCATTGATTGGTCAATTTCAAATTTCGACGATACCCGCTCATATCGTAAAGTTTGACAGATGTCAGATATTCTGTTTTTTTGGGAATTATTGTGCCAATCTTGTGTATTTTTATAGATTTTTGAAAATATCTATCTATTGTATGTCAATTTATGTATTATTAAAATAAACCATGTTCATCAACAAATTTTTCATTTACTACTCAACCCAATCTGTAGGAAGGTACATTTTGACGTATCTTTTGTATTGATATACCTACCAACTTTTCATTTTGTTTTTTCTATATTAACGAGTTTATAATCAATGGGTTTATTAATTTGCCATAAAAAAATATTTACTCGTATTCAACGCTTTTGTTAACCATTATGATAAAATTTAGTCACAACGTGAATGATGATTATTTTGAAATATATGGGTCTATTGCTGGCTACCAAATGAATAATACAATTATGTATAGCATAAACATAACATCTACAAAATTAATACTAGATACATAAGCATATTATATGATACATCATTTTAAATAAACAGAAGCGCAAGATGATGGTATTCAACCTCTCAGATTATTCCCATTCCAAAGAATTTTCGTAGTCTTCCATGGTATTTTATTTATTTTCGATTCACATTAATTCCCATTTTACTGTAACCTTCATGGAAGTCACTCATTCCTTAGAAAATGAAATTGAAATATGTGTTGTATAAATATATATTACACTATACCAAAATATTCCAAATGGTACGCCGTTATATCTTAGTACGCTATTGCCCCTTCAACCCTTCTCATCATTACCCCTTGTTTAATTTTCAGACAATTAAACAGATAAACTCATTCAACCGGCAACGCCGCACCAAAATACATTTGCAAACAGCACTCAGACCAGGAAGCGGCATCGTCAAAATAAGTTTTTTATTCTATTGCACAATAATAATATCAAGCCATATATCTAACCGTCTCGTCTAGACAATAGAAAAAATTTTACATGTTTGTTAACGCGGCCCACGCTAAACATTCTTTCTAGAACAATCGCGAGGCGGGAAGGGATAAATTTGAAACCGACAAACTTCGCAGATCTTAAATCAGTGCACAGCGACGCTCCGGGGCAACAAGCCCTCGTCAAACCAGTGTGACTTAGCTGCAATCAAGCGGTCTATTTTATTTTAAAAATATTTCGTCAAATCAGTGGGACTTAGCTGCAATCAAGCGGTCCACTTTATTGGTCATTCTATATTCAAATCAAAACTCAGTGCTTCGAGAATTTAAACAGTGTCTATTCATCACTCACTCAGACCACACGCAAAAAATATTTTCTGACTGATGCGGTCTTTTTAGTTTTTACCTATGTGCTAGTGTTTGTTAAGCACATAGGGTACTTATAATACTTTGTTCATTGATTACCAGTTAATGTAATCCTTTGTTACGTTGTTGTTTATTTATTTATTTATTTAACTTAAAATAAATCGTTAAATAAAGGTGTTGTTTTTGTCCATGGAGTGGGGAAGAAAAAGAAATACAGTCCACTTAGAACTACGATGCAGTTTAAAAAGGCGATAACACATTGTTGGTCGTCCTGGGAAACTGGCACAACATAGGGTTTATTCCAGAACCCTCAACACCCCTCTAATACCAAACAAACACTACAGGATGCCGTATCTAGCGAAGCATATATGATCTAGCTCTTGCAATTCGTGATCTTCTTGTTCATAAGGATTTTAATTTCACTCTTTCCAGACCTATTTAGCAATTTCTAATAATTTCCTCTCCTGTGATGTAATTGTTACATTTGCTTCCTCCCGCGGGAACAATATTTTGATTTTCTCTCATACAGAATAAAACTATTAGTGAAAAGTGCATGAGATTTGATTAAAATTTTGAGGTTATATCGGAACGTCAATATAATCTCGAGTTGTCAAATATTTTTTAGGGTGAAATAAAATTTTTTTCTACGCCTCTGATAACTAACTCATTTATGATGCTTGCTGGAAACTTTTATTTATTTTTCCTTTATATATTTTAAATGCTTCTTTCCCTTAAATATTTATCAGTTTTTCTTGAAGGTTAATTGAAATCGGGCCCTAAAGAAAAGTTTGTTTGTCTTGCTCAAGCAACTGGTCGCTGCCATTTATACTGCATGTCTCGAATAAAAACAATATTTATAGCAATATAATTGCTTGTTCTGCACGTTTTTAAATTTAAAAAGGGTTAAAGTATTTTAGTTTAAAGTACATTCACCCCAAATTCGTTTAATCAGCAATGACTATGACCAGTGCCAGACCGATTTGAATATCTGTTTATTGAAATGGTTGTTCTTTGTTTTTATTTTGAAGTCTACTGTCGGTCACAATTGTCTGAGTGTTCCTCCTCGATCTCTAACTTTATAGTTTGGTCAACTATTTGCACGCCAAATGTTCAAGCTGTCTTGCCGTCAATATGCCACACGGAGCTTCCTGATTTGTCAGCACACCTTCTAGGAGGGAGGTCTACCACTGATCTACTTCGACCATGTTTTTAATTTCCTTTTAAATTTATTTCTCTTGGTCTGTCTTTTTCATCAGTTTAATAAAAAATTCCATTGATTAGTATCCATTTACCAGACTGACAGTTGGATGCAGACATTTTGAATTTGTTACCATTTATTATTATTTTTCTTTGTCTTTAGGTTAATTATTGTAGTTGTTATTTAATACTGTTATAATTAAATTATAAATATAAAAACAGATTTGTTTTAGATATAAATTACGGCTCACTGTGAACTGTGTCAGAGAGCAAACTAATTATTGATGTAGTTAATGGACTAAATTATGTGCAAGTCATGGGACCTTCTGGTTCTGAACTAATTTAACTTTGAGGTGAAATTTAGTCAAGCAGTAATTTATTTACCTAATTTAATATGTTTTTTAACAAATTCTAACGTTATATTATATATGTGAAGAATAAATTCTTATATATACAGTGTGTCATATTTAAGATGAAGACACCTCCATATTTTAATTTTTGCACCGTCATACAAGGTGATGGGTCGGTCACATTTTTTAAATAATCAACTGAAATCTGAACTTAAAAAAATTTAAAAAAATACACTTAAATTTAAATAAACGTGCTGGAAATATGTTAAACTTCATGAAAAATAACATAAATACTTGCGGAAAATCCCAAAGTCCAGTTATAAAATTTCTCCGATGCTCCAGATATATCCAAGCATTAACTCATCTGAAAACATAAAATATTAAATATTTCATAAAGTCGTATAAAGTACAAAAGAACAAGTTCACCAGCATTTTTAAGTTCAGTAGACGGACGCAAACGGATGTGGACTATAAATCTGTCACAAGCATACGTCCAGTAGCTTCGTCCTTCGTCCTGCTGCGTATCCCTGCTACCTCCTGCGTCCTGCTACACCACCAGGGACTACTTACTAATCTAAAAGGACGAAATCTAAGAATTTTGTCAAAATCCACGTTCCATACGAAACAGGCGGAGTCCTTTCTCTTATCAAAAAAAGGTTTTTTAGATCTATAATAAATGTATTATTCTGTTAATTCATTTCTTTTCTATTCTGAGGTGTTCTGTCGTGTTTTATTTGTTCATTTGATTTTTGACTGAGTTTTCTAAACCGTTTGTGAACATTTAAATAAATACACATAATCCCAGTTATTAATAAATATTTCTGTAATTATTATAGTTGATATTTATAGTCCCATAGTTCCTTAATCTACCTTTTCATCTTCTATTAGAAATATTAATAATCTAATGACAATTTTTGAGGTTTTAAAATTTAAAAAATTTACATTTAGTTTCGACGTCAGTTATTAAGTCTTCCTAACATTTCAAAGGATTTGAAGATAGTTCGGGGGACCTAAATAAATCTTAATTACACCGAAAACTTTAATGAAAATCATGCAGCTAATTTTTTTTACAAAATTGGGAAAAATTTTAAATTTTGGCGGAGGAATTTTCAGCATCCACCATAATATAATTAAAATTGTCAAAAACAAATAATTTTAAAATAAAAAATGACGATAAACAGTGAGCCTTTAGTAATTTAAAGAAATATTATTATAGAATTATCTTAAAGCTGGAATGTACAATTCAGTTTAAATCAATAAAAATGGTGTATAAAATTTAAAATTTTGGTGGACATGTCTTCTACGTCCGCCAAAATTTAAAACGATTTTAAGATTAATATATAAAATAATTGAAATTTTTGTTCAAGATACAGTTTAATGCAGTGATTTCCAAAATGTGTGCCGCGAGGCTGGCTAGGTGTGCCGCGGGATCCAGAGTAAAATGATAATTAAAAATAAATAAATAATGAAATACAGACGATTTCACCTCCACAATGCATAAAAACGCGTATTTAGAGGTTATATATTCCAAAATTTCCCCGGGAGGCCCCCCGGACCTGCCCCCTATGCTATGGGGTACTCCGTACCCCCCTTCCAGAATCACCAGTAGTAGGCTATTGGATATCATTTGATACTGTGGGTTTCAAAAGTTTGGGAAACTGTTTTAATGGATACATTTATACCGAGTAATACGTTAGAAGTGACTTTCAAAATGATGTTTTATAACAGTAATTTCACCATTTTGATTTATCAGCTGAAATTTTTCACATAATATTTTTTCTCTTCTATAGTTTATATTTTCTGTGAAAAAGTTACCGTAGAAGTTTTAAATTAAGAATAGAAAAATTCTGCGTTTACACGTTTTTAACTTTTTTTTTAATTTTAACCGTGAACCACGATACAGATCAAATTGCTGGAACTTCAAATTAGATAAATAAACTTTACAAAAAAAATAAACACCTATTTCGCCTTTTTCCTATTATGAAATCTTAAAAAATTGAGGAAAAGAAAGAAAAAAATATATTTTGGACTTAATGTACCTCTAAATATTGTCCGATTTGCTTCATATTTGGGGACACCTAAGTGATGAAGTGCGAAATATCGATTTTTTTAGCACTTACTAATACACGACTAGCCTAAACTCTGGGGCTAGTTTATTAATGCTGATATTATAGAGAATTTAAAAAATGTGGCTATGACGAACCTACACCAATTCAGAAACAAGCTGTACCATTATTGCTAGAGGTAAAAAAGTGTATCAGAGTGAAAACTGTAAAACTTTAAGCCTAAATTAAATAAAATATGGGGCTTTTATTTTTTGCATATTACTCTTTCAGGGAAGACAAATTTCAGCATGCGCACCTACAGATTCTGGAAAGACTGCTGCATTTTTAGTTCCTATTATAGACAATTTAAAAGGTCCACTAAGACAGGGTTTTAGAACTTTTGGTATAAATATACTGTGGACGAAGATTAGTTATTTATGGTACTAGTGTGTTATGTTGAAAATAAGTCACGCGAGAAAATTTATACCACGAGGCCGAGTGATATAAATTCTCAAGTGACTTAGGAAACAACACGCGAGTGGCATACAATGGTTTATCCAACAAGTGGTAGAAATCGTTTTTTATGAGATAATAATTAATAAGCTTTGTGATCAAATCAAAGCTACTTGCGTCTCAGTACCCTATAAATGTCAGAATGACTTGACAGTGACTTTTTTACATTTTGGTCAAAGTAGGTTGTTTGTTTGGTTGCCACGGGCATGATACATTGTTAGCCAATGTTTAAATAAATTTTGACACTTGTCAGTTTTCCTTTCAGAAAAGGGAAGCTTTTTTGAAGAAAATGGAGAAAACCGATGAAAATTACGTTGCAGACAATATCCTTACGGAAGCGGAAGAAGCAGCGATGCAGATTTTGCCAGAAAAGTCCCGAGATGCTTACGATAAGGAGTTCAAAATGATTGGGTCTTGGATGAATTCACGGAAGATAAATGGTATCGATGAAAATGTTCTATTGGCTTATTTTTTACATTTGCAAAAAAATAGCCCCTTCGTCGCTATGGACCAAATAATCGATGCTTCGCTCGAGTATTCACCTTTATAAAAAAATCGACATTTCAAAATATAGCAAACTAACGAGCTTTTTGAAAAGCAAATCACAGGGAAACAAACCAAAGAAGTCCAAGATATTAGAACGACCTGAGATAGAGAAGTTCTTGAACGAAGCTCCCGACAACGAGTACCTGTTGACGAAAGTGGCTTTGATAATGGGGATTAGCGGTGCTTTTAGATGCGATGAATTGGTCAATTTGAAAATAGAAAACAATCAAGACAAAGGGAAATCTTTTTACGTAGTTTTGCCAGACACTAAAACCAAGAAATCGAGAAGTTTCACCATACTTGAAAAAGGATTTCCAGTCAACCCGATCAATTTGTGTAAAAAATTCATGTCTCTGAGACCAAAAAATACTAGTTCTAGCCGCTTTTTTGTTTTTTACAAAAATGGGAGGTGTACCAGCCAGTGTGTGGGAATAAATATGTTGTCGAAGATACCTCCAAGAATTGCAATGTTTTTGAAATTGGAGGAACCAGCGCTCTTCGGCGACTCTTTTGGCCAATGCAGTGGCTAACACGACTACTTTGAAGCGTTACGGAGGATGGAAGTCCTCGACCGTAGCAGAAGGATACCTAGAATAATCGGTGCACAACAAAATACAAATTGCAGAAAAATTACAAGGTTCTTATGCGTCGGCGTCTTCCAGCACTTTCAGCAGCTGTACCGATATGGGAGCGTCTGGTTCCAATGAACCAACGAATGTTACAATGACTTCAAATTCGAATAAACCGTTACCGTTTTCCATTAATTTCAATATCAATGTGAATTCTGCTTGTAATAGTAATAGATAAATAGAATACTACTTTATACACTAGTGAGTTATGAATTATAACACACTAGTATGTTATTTGAAAGTTTACTTGTCTAAAATGACATTAATAATGACAGTCATATAACTGTCATGTGTTGGATAAAGAAAATATTATGTTTATGAGATTATGGAAAATAATGTATGCTCAACTCAACCCGCTGAAGCTGGAAATATGAAGTGTCACGAGCAAGTAGTTTTAAAAATTGAAAGTAGGTATTAATTGTTTTAAAGGTAGTGTTATTTTTGATTTAAATCTTCAATATTTTGTAGCAACTAGTACCAAGAAAGTGTGAATTGATGGCTAAGTTTAAAATATATTTGTAAAAATATTTCTAAAAGATATTGTTAAGATTAATAGAAAGCTCATAAAAGGACGCTATTGAATTTTGTGTGCCATGCAAAAAATGTATGAATATATCAGTTGTGGTAAGTTTCCTGTAGATATTGAACTCAAATTAATGAAATATGGGATTCCTAGTTAAAATAAAAACAAACTAAATTTAATTCCAGATCAATCGTAACTTCACACACAGTAATATTTTTTTCCAGTGTACATCATATTATATTCAGTCCACACAGATATGGAATAACAACCATTGTGTGCCCATCTAGCTCAGATTATGCCAGTTGATGCTCCCGAAACCGCGACTATAAATTTTGAGGGTGGTTCAGGGTGAAGGGAAAATAACCAAGTAACCTGGATTATTGGGGGATCGTAGGAATGGCGACGATTTTCTGGTTATTTCTTATACGGAAAATGACAAAATTATATATAATCATCGGCAAAATTAGTTTTATAATAAAAAAATCATTAATACAAAATTTTCAATTTTTATAAAATAAGTAAACTTTTTTTATTTATGGAGGAGAATGGATGTTGCTCTTAGAATTATTTATTAGTTTTTACCAATTTGTATTAAATTCATATTAAAATTAATATAAATATGCGGAAATTCAAAAGTTGTAGACAGAGTTTGATGAATATTAAATAAGGATTACTTGAGATTAGAGAGAAGTTACTCCAAAAACGCTTCCGGTGTATGAGAATTTTACATTTCCAAGAATTGCATGCTCATTCCCATCTACTCCTTGTTTAAACCAAACGAAATTAACTCTTCCAGATTTTTTTTAAATAAAGCGCAAAGAACATTTACTAATCATTTTCACCTAACAAATTTGTTCGGTATCTGAATTCGTTCTGTGTGCGTGTCTTTTTGTGTTTATGAATTTTAAAATTCTGACTTCAGATTTTGATAGAGCATCAAAAAGTAAGGTTAGGGTTTGATATCACCCGTCGTATATCTTCAAAATGGCGTCCAAAATATGAAAATTTTGATTTTATATTCACATAGAGCATCAAAATGTCTCTAAGCATATATTTAGTGTGCAACAAATTATTGACCTGATTTGAATGTTTATTCTTTTATTAGAATTTGTTCGGTCTATGGCAATGCTCAACTGGTTAATATTGAAATATTTATAAGTTGGATATGTAAGCATTGATTTTGAATCGTACATTATAATAATTTTTTTTCCATTATCCAAACTCGATTTAAAGGAAACACAAGCTTAGGGAATTTAAGGGAATTTAAAGGCACTGTATACAATGTGTTGTAAAATAACAAATTTTACAACTTATTTTATTATAAAATAAATTACTTTTAATTTATATTATTTTAATTTATATTCTCAGGGTTTGTGTGAGTTCTTTTAAATAAATAAAATTGTTTAAATTTAAATTTTATTGCTCAAATTAATTTCTTAAATAATTTTCAATTTTGAAATCCTCAAAAATAATTATCCCTGTTTTTTCCCAAAATTTAATACAAATTATAAAAAAAACCAAATTTTATTCAGAGCTTCCCTCACTCCTAACCTTAATTAAAACTAAAAATCATCCTACTGTCAAAAAAAATAATATTGTCAAATTATGATCGTTAATAACGATTTAGATTACAAAATCAGTTGAGAATGCTCTTCTAGCATTGCCATAAACCGAACAAATTGTAATGACATTATTAATAAAATTTTAGATTGACAGTTCTCATTCTAATCAACACAGCCACAGTCTACTCGATTTAACCTAAATAGTCATTCACTATGCGTCTACTTTAAGTTCAATGTCATTTTAAACTTGAAAATTTTCATATTTTGGACCCCCATTTCGAAGGAGTTTTCGAAGTGGTACGGAGGGGCACATCAAACCATAAGTTTAATTTTTGATGCTCTATCAAAATCTGAAGTCAGAATTTTAAAATTCACAAAGACAAAGAATCAACACACATACATACATACACACAGATCGAATTCAGATACCGAACAATTTGTTCGGTGAAAATATACAAAACTTCAATCCTATGAATATTATTGAGTGAAAATATTATTCAAAACAGCCAGGTGTTTACCAAATTAATAAAAACAGAACAAGTACAACCAAAATATAAATGAATAAAGTTAACAATAAACAACTCTTTAAATACCTTTCCCACTTTTAACGAACTTAAAACTCCAACTTCAGTAAATTAGTCCACTCCAATTCCAAAACACCTTTAATTATATTTAATAGGAAATTATTTATCCTATGCAGCAACTACAATCCATTATTCATCTTAATAGGTTCAATTACATCTCAAATATAAATTCTGGAAAAACTCTTTTAATTTTAAAATTTCAGCAAAATTCTATATCTCTTCCTTCCAAAATTTTTTATCTTCCTCCTTCTATTTTTTTTATCAACAACCAATTTTTTTTTAAATCAAATTACCAAATTTTAGTTATTTTCAAATTTTTTTAATTTATGTTGGTAAGTATTAAAATTGAAAATATTGTAATTTTGACATTTATAGAGTTCTTTTTAATTTAATTTCATTACAGTATAGATATTGATTATATTATTCAGACCACTTACTTCTAGATATACGAGATATGTAACCGTGTTTATCAGTTAAAACTTCAATCGCTTCTTTCAAAATGTTTACTTTAAATTTCCCTGAACCCTTCCGATATTTCCTAGAATCCAATTACTTTTATAAACTTTGACCACACACGTGCCCAAAAGTGGTATTGTTCCGACATAATGAGAGAGAGAGATAGTGAGAGAGACTTGTCAATATTCACCGAACAAATTTTCACAGAACAAATTTGCTCGGTGTGTGTGTATGTTGATTTTTTGTGTTTATGAATTTTAAAATTCTGACTTCATATTTTGATAGAGCATCTAAAGTAAGGTTAGGGTTTGATATCGCCCGTCGTACCTCTTCAGGAACACCTTCAAAATGGCGTCCAAAATATGAAAATTTTGAAGTTTAAAATGTTATTGAATGATGATTTTGGTAAAAGTGAGTGATTAGAAGAACTGTCAATCTTAAATTTTATTAATAAGTTCATTACAATTTGTTCAGTCTATGGCTTATTAATTGTACTAACAAATTGTAAAAAGACTTACAGGGCGATCCATTTAAAAATTTTGAGATATTGCTTGATTTGAGTTCTGTTTCACCCTGTATTAAAGAAGCCATTGATAAAAAAGTAATTAATAGTGAGCACAGCCAACGATGTGAGAATTACATTTGAATACAAATGCCTGTTGATTTATTTTGATTTACTGTTTTACAGAGTTTTAAAGATGTGGTCATTTTTGCTAATAATTGGTCATATCTTTTTGAAACCACATTAAAGGTTTGTTCCAACATAACACAAAACCAGTTTTCGTACGGTCGGGATTCTGCGCAGTCTAGATTTGGTGACACCGATTCTAGTCTGCGCAGAATCCCGACCGTACGAAAACTGGTTTTGTGTTATGTTGGAACAAACCTTAACATGCTATATTTTTTAACGCTCTCGATTCTTGAATAAAATATAGTATGTTCCATTTAAAAAAATGTAATTTTGTGCTGCCACGAGTTTTTGGAACACCCTGTATAATCGAAACTATTTTCAAAATGTGCACCCAGTAACTGTAATAGCTTACACAAAATTTGAACTCTTACCAAAATGACATAATCCTCCGATTTGGGTTTTATTCCCATATAAAATCTAACTTAATGGCTAAATAAGAAAAGTTTTAATTAATGCATTTTTTGGCATTTTTTTATGGCTAGAGAAATTTTCGGGCTTGAAAAGAATGCTTAAATAAAACCTTAATAAATGCTCAAAAAATGCAAAAACTTGGCACTGTTGTCGCACTAGATGCTCCGGTCTGGCATTATTTTAGCATTAATTGCTTATTTAAATGAGTTATTTGGGTATTTGGAAAATAATTGCGACCAAATGGACCACCCTATGTTTTTAACACATAATTTAAATCTAACAGTAAAGGTAACGTTTATAGTAGAAAACATTGCAGAACATGCAGAATTGCCTGGCCATTTCGGTCGTTTAGCGAAATAATTTTACACCCTGCGCTAATGACCTAAACTGGCGAAAAACCAAAAAAAAAGTCATTTCTACCCCCATGAACACGTAAAATATAACCATATAACACGGACGCAAAACTCATTAGAACATATAGCAGACGAATCCACTTATACAAATTGTAGACTATTCTAATGTCATAATTTCTTCCGCGTTCGCCGGAAAATCTAATTTTTCTACCCCTTTCCGCGGTTAACAAAAACGTAGTGGGAAAATAACTGAATTAGCTTAATTAACTTTAGTTAAATTAACTTGCCATTTTTTTTCTTAAGAAAAGGTCTTTAGAAAGACTACCAGCGAGATATAGAGGGTTGTTCATTTTTCATTTAAATATATTTAGAATTCTAAAGAATAGTTTTCATTATACCTATCTGAAAACACTATATTTACTTGCTTATTTAGCGCACCGAAAATGGGCTTTTTCCGCTGCCTACTTACATGTCAAAATAAAATAATACGTTAATGACAGTTCTCTAGAAGTCGCAAATTGTTCAAAATAAATTTTTTACTTTACCATACGAAGTGGTAAAGTATTGTAATCGCAAAAAAAAAGTTCAGCTTTCAGTGGATTTACATGTTTTGAGACCCCCTAAGTCATTTAAGACCATTTCCAGAAAATGTATGTATGGAGTATGGAGTATGGAGTAAGTAGTCCGGAAAAATTTGTGTGCGCTCTAACTCCAACTGCGATCGGAATTTCCTAACCAAATTTTATATTTAGCATTTTTACAACATGCTAATGAGCTGATTAGATTTTGGGCAAAATCGGACGACCGGAAGTGGGGGTTTACTCTTGAGAATTTTCAGATTTTCGCAATTATTATCGTTTATGTAAAAATATTAAGAGAAAAAATTTATTTTAAATTAAATTTTGTTTAAAAACTTTTTTCAAATTTTGTATTATAAGCGAGTTAAAAATAAAATATGGAATAACATAGTTGCATAATAGCGCAAGCGCAGTAGAAGTGTTTTGTTTCATGGAGACAATTGTACGCTCTTGCCAGGCATGGCCTGCCTTAAATATGTACGAGTAATTGGATTATGAGCCCGTAGGGCCGTTAAAGTATGGTAAAGTCATGTGCATGGCCACATCCGATTTTCTTAATCTGATTTTGAGATAGATATAATGAAAAATATCGTTCATTACACGTCCCAAAAAGGCTTTTTCTGGACTCCTAATGAAATATACTATTCCATTTCTGGAAAAAGTTTCTTTGCTTTGGACAAATTTCTCGTGACAAATCGTCATATACGTCATATACTGCACATAAGCTTAAATATAATTCCAAATGAGACTTTTTGATGCATAATTTTTGACACATCAGTGGTTATCTAACCCCTTTATTGAGCTGAATGGACATCTGACACTCTGTATACGAATCGGACCGCAATTCCGACCAATCTAATGTGATCGTATATATACAGAACGGTCAGTTACCAATGAACATTCCAAGTATATCCGGTACGGGCCGAGGTCAGTTCTCTCAATACAATAATTAGAATTTCATGTGTTATGTAATCGGAATCAGGATTGGATTGGCCATAAGGGAATAATGCTGATTTCCCTGAGGACCACTTTAATTGGAAATGCGCCGTTGCAATGGTGACGGATTGTGTGAGGATTTATCGAATCGTCGAACGACAATGTTCTCTTTTCGCGAAAAAAAAAACACTGGGGAAAAGAGGTGAAACATGATGAAGCATTAGGTGAAATATGGGCTATGGGAATTCTGTAACTAGTCGATTTCGACGATTTAGTAGAAGTTGACGAGTTTAGTTGCGTTGCCAAATGTGAATGGCGTTTATCTTTTTAAAAAGATAAAAAACTATTGTAGTAGAATGAATGTTGTATTACTTTAAAAAGAGTTGGTTCAACAATTAAAAGAAAATCCGTGTCTCAAAACGCTTACCTGATGTTAATCGTCTCTCTGGTGGTGACTAGTAGCAGCGGTACACCCAATGTAGCACAAAATTACACAAGAAATGTTTGTCTATAGCACAATGAAATAAGTACGAAAAAAGGCAAAGCAAAGCGGTACATGTCACAGGTACAGAAGCAATTGTGTTTTCTGCTCAACCAAGGTCGCTTCACTCGTTTTAGGTACAGTCAGCTCATGAGCGGGTCGAAATTCAAATTCATTTTCGGTAATAAATAATCTCAAATCGATTTAACGATAAATTTTCTTGAGCTCGCGGATCATCAAAACTACCAATAAAGCTAGAATCAAGAAATTTAGACTATAGTGTGTCAAAAATGAGTAAAATGATATTTACAACGTTGAAAATTATTATGCATGGTGTTACTTTCCACGTGGCATTATATTAAGTGATATAGAAATATTACCTTCCATTAATTTTAAAAGCAGTTAAGTAATCTGTACAAATTTCCTGACGGTACAATCTCATTCCGGATTTCAATCTAGGTATTTCCTTATAACCCTATTTTGAACAGGCATTAATGTAATATATGTGAAAAAAAGACCTGTTAAAGACATCATCACAGAAATAATTTTGTCCAAAATTCGCTCTCTTATATACCATCATAATATAGAGCCTAATATTCGTGAACATCCGTAATAATAGGACGATCCTAGTATAGCTTGAAGGAGAAATTTTCTAGTACTGCCTGTGGCTGATATTTGTAGTAACACGTCTTAAGTAGCCCAAACTTGTTGTAAAGCTATTGATGAAGGATATTGTTGACCTGATTATGCCTCTGTGGTAATTGGTATTGGTAACGTAAATACAGCCAATGTTAAGTGCTGAATCGTCTCTGATTTTTGATAGTACTTCGGGGAAAAGCTGTTCGAAATTTAGGCCCTTCTGGCAACGTCGCTGCATATGTTTTTTGCTTACATATTTATTCTAGCCTCACTACCAACGAAGTTATAAGTTAACCCCCTTCTGGTAACGAGGCTGGGCATAATTTATATTTTTATTCTGTACCTCGCTGTTATGCTGTTTGCCCCCATTCAAATTGCTCCACTAACGTCAAAATTAGACGCTGCAGTTCTTCTGGGAAATGTACTCCGCATGATTTTTGTTAACGTATTTAGTCTACACCAATCTCATCTACAATTTCGTTTGCCACGCTCAAATCGGACCAGTAATATAGTAGTTACTACGTGTGTGCCTCATTTAGTTTGCATACGAAGGTTGTTCCTCTACTGTCAGGAAAACCTGATTATTATTATCATTTTTAATTATGTAACATGTTGACTTACCTAAATTCAATTAGGAACTATTTATTATGTATGACTTCCTGGTTTTGAATCAAACAAAAAGAATCTTTCAAACTGTATTCAAAATTACAAAATTTCGTTAATATTTAAGTTTTTCATTTATCTTCTTTACTGTCTATTTATTTAATCTGGAAATTAAATCACTTTATAAAATAAACGTATAAAAATAAGAAACTTTTTACGAACAAATATTATTTCTTCATGGCTAGCGGGTGTATCAACTCACCCGACCGGTAGTAATTCCCAGAGTAAATTAATCAAATCAGCACACGCACAAAAACAGCCCAACCGGCCAAACCGGCCGGCAACTTTAACTTCCAAAGACCCTTCAGCACCAAACGTTCGTTCTGGCTAAAGAAACGAAAGCGTCTAGGCCGTAAACATCATACATATTCTGAAACTTAAAGTGGGGCAGTTCGTGGTCCTTCGAGCCGTAGAATTTCCAATCATGCGAGATTTTTGTCTGTTATTGGTATCTTTAAGTCTTTCGTCTTTATCTTGTCTCTATTAATTTCACTTTCCATACGTCTTAGAACTTGATCTCTCATTTTCCGTTTCTTTTGTCATTTTCCGCTGGTCCTCATTTCTAATGTTTACCATATACCCTTTTTCTCATTTTGTTTTGAATTTCTTCCTTCCTTTGATACAAATTACTTACCTGAGATTATATTGTAGAAATCCAGAGATGGTAGGAGTCGAAAAGCAAGACGCTTTGAGAAAGTAAACAATGAATCATTCGAGGGGATTCCCAACATTTAAAGACCTTTCGGTATGAATGTAAATGAAGTTGGTTTTAAGAATTTTGACGACTTATTCTCATTCAAATTTTCTTTAAATTGTACCTCTAGTGAGATATCCATTGACCCAAAAAATACTTGTAAACCTTTAGCCACATTCACCGTTTAAGTGACTAATTGAAGCCCCACTTCCGCTATATAATAATTTGTGACGCGCACCCCCCAGACACTACTCCAAGAAACTCTATCCAAGTCAACTGAGGCCGGGAGACTCGGAAAACAGATGAACATCAGGGAAGGTCGGACGTGGGCCCACCACAGCCGTCCTCTATTTACGAGTATAGCTTCCGTGTAATGGAGTTTCCATGCTTGAGAGTTTTACGCGCCCTGCCGCCATTCGATGGCCCTATAGTGCACCTAAGGGCTGTTGCGTCATCGTTGAGACAAAAGAGTGTTTGCAGAAGCGCCAGCCAATTGTTCGCGGTTTAATATCGCAGGAGAAGGCCGAAGGGCATGTCGAGAAAAGTTTTGCTTACCTTCGGAATAATAGGCTGTCACGGTTTATAAAAAATTCCAATGCCGTGACGTTGTCAATCGAATTACGTAATTACTTAATTACATATAATGTAAAAATAGTTTATTTGGGTATTGGCCTATTGGTAATAGATTTGTTAAAACAAATTACAAAAATTATACAAAATTTTAGTGTTTTGTAACTGTATACTTCTAGGCAACTATTATTTATTATTTAATAATAGAAATATGGACTAAACTCATCTGAGTAGGTATATAAATAAACAACTCATTTTATAGCGCTTATAGTTTTTCCACAGTAACAACTTGTTTGTTATTCTTGGTGTAGCATCTCCACGGTTTTCCATATAGTTTTAAATGTTAATCAGTTAATGTATCTACCCCATTCAAAGCGTAATTAGCTCCTTTTCATGTTTTTATAGTCCATGCCTTTGATTTATTTGTAAAAGGTCTTTTAATTTGATTTAATTAGGTTGTAAACACCTGTAACATTACCTGATTACAAAAGATAAGTCAAAAACATCGTCTCCACATATACGTATGAAAAGATAAGAGAAAAAAGAATGTGTAATGGAAGAATTTGATATCCCACAAACCTTATTTCAGTTTTAAGTAACCAAGACAGATCCATATGAGAGATTATTTCTGTAGTTCATAGTGGTTTCTTTGTGATATACAATTTCTCTTCTCATAAATAAACCACTTATTTTAAAGAAAAAAGGGGCTTTAAAATAAGTGGTTTTATTTCCATGAGAAGGGAAATTGTATCATATGAGAGATCGTTGTAAATTTTTTACTTACTATTAAATTGGATATTTAAATTAAACTATTTTTTCCTTTGTAAATAAATTAATATCTATGTATGGCAAATAGATTCTCCAATGTCAAACAAATATTTCAATCATTCCTTCATTTCGATATAAAAATATCGTGTTTAGCAAATATGGAAACGTGGTTTATTATTACTTGATCACTTTGTATATTATTTCTGTCTTGAGTAAAGTAATAACGTTCTTGATCGTTTTTTCAAACAATATAAAGTCCTGTTTTGTAGGCGATACGGTGTTTGAATGAATGGACACGGTAGTTCGTTGATCCTCAGATATTAAATCGTGAACAATCGTCTTTTCGGATAGAGCGCTTTTATTTGACACATTTCATTCTTTTGAAAGCATTTTACTCAAGTAGGTATTTTAATAAAGTCGATTTTAGGAAGCCTTGTTTAACGGTAAACTTATAGGTACCTTGAGTTGGTTTAGTTCCTAAGATTGTTTTTAATGTATCTTGTATTTATTGTCGTTTTAGTTGCCCCCCTCTTCAAAATAATATTTTAAATAATTAGTCCTGGCCTCATTCTTGTTTGAAAAAGGTAAAACAAGCTTATTTTACTTATATCCTATGTTAGTCTAGATGAAATGACTAAAAAAATATTATCTTTCAAAAGTAAGCCATACATACAACATAGTTTGAAGTAAATAAATCTTTGTTGTCATTCTGCGCGATTTTGTTATTTGGTTATGTCAAAAGGCAACTCATACTAACTAGATCAGATAAAATATTAACCTTTATCTACGTAATTTCAATTGTCTGAAGTGGTATGGAAATTGTTCTACCATGCATCTTCAAATATCAAAAAAGGGGGACAGTTTTATATCGACCTATCCCCTAAGAGTTACAATATTGTCACTTGAATAAATTTTTGCTCTGTCGTAAAGTAATTTGTATAACACATATTTGACTATAAGCAAATAATGCTACAGGCATTTAAGCATTCTTTTGAAGCAGGTTAATCTCTTTTGCTAAAATTATACCTTCTTATTGTATCAGTAAAATGTGAAATAGAAGCCCAATTCAATAATTTGCGAAAAGAATATTGGCAACGCTGGCATGGGAGTGAAACAAAGTGTAGTCAGGTGGGTGTATTGTTAAAAAAATGTCATTTATTATTTTTATTAACCATTTTTATTGCAATAAAATTTTAAGCACAAGCAAAGAGTTTTATTAAATGAAGCCGTTCAAAAAGCATTGAGTTTTTTCCTAAAGCAATGTACTGACTATTTATTTGGTTTACTACGGACAAGCATTATTGGTATTTTTCGTTTCTTTTCTGTAAAGCTGTAAAGTTTTGTTGGCGTGAACTGTCTACTTTTGAATTTTCTTTAGTAATGTGAAAATAGAATATGATGATTTGACAACCTGGAAAGAAAAATCTATAATAGATCAAAAATAAAACAGTTGCTAGTACTGTGGGTAAAATGATTATTTAAGTATAATATTCTCGATTGTATCACTTGCAATTGCAATTGTCCTATCAAAACAGAAAAGCCAAGTTACGTAAAGGAGAAAATAATTTGAACATTTAAAAACTTTTTTGTTCTACTTACCGATACAAAAACAATATTAGACATCACCATCATACCACCAACTTTGAATTTTATGGGATATTTTGTCAGTGTCATAAACTGTAGAAGAATTTTTCTAAATTTTGAGTCGCATTTCACCCATGGCGTGTTATAGGCACTTTTAAAAATTTCGCTACTCTAAAAAAGAAAAGTCTCATTAACTGCAAATTATTTTTATTATTTCAACCGTCTTCAGGAATTATGTTATTCCTATGCCGATTGGCCGACACCTCCTAAAAACAAAAATATTGTAAATGATTAATAAACAAAACTGATCTAGAGATGCATGGATCATGCAACAGTAATAAAACGTCAAAAAATAGAAGAAGGAAGCAAATTGCTCCCTTTAAGAAATTCAAAAAGCTGAACATTCAATACAAATAAAAACCATCAGAAAAAAGTTACTTGGACCAATAAAAAAATACCAAATACTTTTTTAGTGCTTAACAAAAACAGAATTAAATTGGTTTTGAAATAATTACTTAAATTTGGCAAGTTTTTCTAGTAAACTTACTCTTTAATCATTATTGAGTGTAAAAATTTTAACCCTAAATATCTAAAGAAACTCACCTTTTCTATGACTTCGTTTCCAAACCAGCAGTACATGAATTGTTCAGTCAACATGCAGGCAGTATAAGAAATTAACATGAAACTTTCCATGCTTCCAATTCTTGCCTAAAAAGTATCGAATTAATTTTTTGGTTTCTTGTATTTGTGACGCTTTGTTTCGTACAGTTGAGAGTTGAAATAATCCTGAACAAATTATTAAACCTCCTCCCAAGAATAGCATAAAAACTGTATTTTTGTGGACATCTTCTATTTCTTCCGCAATCCTATAGCAAAAAAATAATCTTTGAGAATTAAATAAAAAACAAAAGGTACTTAAAAATTTGTTTAGTCTAGTTCTTGCAAAACACCATTCAAGTCTAAAGCAAGCGTGAAATAACTAGAAAGACGGCCATTACAAATTAATTATAGAATAATCAAATTTAATTTACAATTCATCTGATCATCTAATGATACCTATATACTCAAAAAGCTCTGAAGAGTCATAAAAATTGCATTAAATTGCTGATAAAATGTTCATAACCTCTTTAATATTTTACAGTTTTCCTCCAGCAGTTAAAATATCAGCAAAACTGATAATGAAAACAATAATGATAATAAAACCATACCGTTTAATTTTCTTGTGATGCTGAATACAAATGATTAAATTATCCATCATCGCTTCACTAAACTTGGGACTATTTGTGCTTATATAGTCTTCTCTGATCACCAAAATTCCATCCTTTACTAGATAAGAGTGCAGATTGTTCAAACTATTGCACAAGTAATCGCATTGCATACCGATCTGCATCAATAATCCAGAGCTGAAGGTATCCAGATTAAGACACATTACGTCATTCCATAGGACCACGCAGTTTTGAAATAAGAAAACAAGTTCGTAGTTTAGAGAGTGGCCGTAGTCAAATGGAAACCACCCTTAAAAAAACAAAAAATTAGGTTGCCAATATTCAAATTTATTACAGTACAACAAGAAAACATACACTCACGACAAGATAGTTGCTTCGCAGATGAAACTGATGTTCTAGAGTTGGAAAATAATGAAGAGGAAGATACTGTTCTTTATACTGAAGAGCAACTCTTATTGGAACTCTCAGACAAATGAATAATTTGGAATCATCTGGTCACTGATACTATCCATAAAAAAACCCCGTTCCAGTTTATTCTTGTAGGTACAGTTCTCTCCTTTATTTTAGAGCCTTAGTAGCCCTAAATGTAACTCAAAAAGTTTTAAAAATCTTACCTGGACTAGGAATTGTTTTTTCGTCCTTCAGAAACGGCATTACCATGAAAAACAAATAAGTTTGTAGACCGAGATATAAACACAAGTAAAAGAAGTTTCTATGGAATTTCTTTAACTCCATAGCAATCTGCATCTGCTTCTTAGAATTCGGCTGAAATAAGGGATGATTCAATTCCATCATAAGACTTTTTATTAGATCCATATTTCTGTATATCGTCAATGTTTTGAACAGGTTGACGATAAAAGGTCCAGCCAAATAAGATACAGCTGTGAGTTCTTCGACGTTGTCCAAGTTTTTGTACATGTAAATGAATTGGGTGAGTAAAAATAGGATCCAGGTAGTTATGCACAGGAAAGTGTAAAGATGATAAAGTTTTTTGTATCTCATTTTGGGGTCCGGTTTCCAAAAGCCAAAAACTTTAAAGAGGAATATGTGGAATGTGAAAAAATCCCTGTAGTCCAGGTTATTTTCCATTACCGCCCTAAAACTATTATTATTTTAAATTATCAATTGTTGGTACAAGAAGAAGTATAACTGACATTATTGTTCAGAGTGGCAAAGTGTCAAATCCCAAACAGTTGAAACATAAGGAAGACTGAATGTTAACATTTTTTTTTACCAAGATACTTTGCTGTATTAGCATTATAAGGGATGTACCGATTTATTTTCGTTTAATTTGATTCTCCAACGATTGGTCCAATTATTAATTCTATTTAATGATGTTTGTAGTTTTCTTGCAGCTCTTCGTGGGTTTTCCCTACTGCCATGATAGTGGTGTCATCTGCAATTGTATTTTGCTCTAATTCAGGAATATCACTAGTGTGTAATAGGTATAGGACTGGCCCTAATCCACTTCTTTGCCTTAATTTCTTTAATTTTAGAGTATGCTTCTTCCTGTTTAATCCTAAAGTATCTTTCTGATATATATGATGCTAATAATTCTGAATTCTGTTTTGACAATAATCGATTCATTTTGTGTTTGTCCTTCATGCCAAACTCTATCGAAAGCTTGCGCTACATCAAGGAAGACAGTAGAGTTAACTTTTTTCTTCTAAGGTTTTTTCGATGATATTAGTTATTCTATGGACTTGGTCTATAGTTGAATGGTTTTCTCTAAATCCAAACTGGTGTGATGGAATTAGTTTCTTTTCTTCTATAATAGGTTTTAGTCTTTTTAGTAATATTTTTTCATACAGTTTCGAGATTACAGGAAGTAAGACGTAATTACATGTGGTGGTTTCCCTGATATTGGTATCATGATAACTTCTGATACTTTCCACATCCGTGGATTATATCTCATTCTAAATGATGCATTAAATAGGTATGTAAGTTTTACTATAGCTTTCCTCGGAAGTTGTTTTAGTATCTCTCCCGTAGTAAGATCGAACTAAGGCACTTTTATGTCTGTACTTATTTCTTTTGGTGAAGTAATCATGATGTCCCTTTCTTCTCGAATAGGATTTTCCTCTTCTTTGAGTTCATCTCCTTCGTTAGGCATGAATGTATTTTCTAGATGTTCGGCGAATTTGCTAGCTTTTTCTATATTGTTTCTTGCCCAAGTTCCATCCATATTTTTAATTGGTGGGTTGTGTAAGATAGGTCCTTTTAATCTTTCAGTTGCTTTCCAAAGCAAACTCACTCCGGTAAGTGCTAATGGAATCATTTTTTAATTTCTGAATTTCTCTTTTTAATTGCTGAGTAGCATTGTTTAAATTTCTTTTATCCATTGGTGCTCACGATTGATGCCATTTTTGTCTTAGTTTTCCCTTTGTTCTTTGTGTGATAATTGGTGTATTGTCCCATGCGGCTTGTTGAATCTTTTTTATAAGTAGTTCTACTTCTTTGTCTAGTTGTTCTTTAGTTCTAATAGGTACTGAAAGATGAATATTATCTTCAAGTTGTAATTTGAAGCTTTGCCAATCTGTCAGTCTATTTGCAAGTCTCGGAGCATTTTCTTTTTGAATAATTGTATCACTCAAGGTGATAAGGATAGGTGAATGGTCTGAATTCATATACCATGTTCCTTCTATATTCAAGTAATTTATGGAAATATTCCTAATCACAAAGAAATCAATGAGATCAGGAATTTTTCTAGGATCAGTGGGCCAGTATGTTGGTTTACCAGTTGATATCGGTTCACATTTAAGTTGATTACACGCTGCCAAAAGTTCTTTACCTTTAGTTGTGGTCAACCTAGATCCCCAGTAGGTGTGCTTTGCATTGAAGTCACCTCCTACAATAAACGTGTGTCCTTGCCTTTCAAGAAAGTCTATATATTGGTCTTTCTACAAGGCATACTTGGGTGGGCAGTATACTGCCGTTACTGCAATTTCATAGGTTTTTGTATTTATGTTTACAGATGTGGCTTGTATTTGTTCTGTTTGGTATTCCTTTTCTTGATTATGCAATATAGATTGTTTTATAATAATCGCACTTCCTCCGAATGCTAACATGACTTTTTTTTTTAGAATGTTAACATGACTAAAAAAACGTTTGTCCCGTTTCTTATTTAAATACATTTAAATTTTAAAATAGTTGGGCCTTTAAAATACTCACCTGAAACGTATTTAACAATTTGCTGTACGACTGTGGCTAATATAGTGAACCTCAAACGGTTTTGTTTCCGATAAACAATTGCTCTTTCTGATTTTGTTAGTCGCGAAAATATTGTTTTTCAATTAGTAGTTAGACGTTATTGTAACCAAACTTAGAGTGAAATTGAGATTCGCTTTAGCTCAATTATGCCCAGCATAACACGTTGATCAATTTTGCATGATGAGCCTTTCTAATTTAATTTTATATTAAACTCATAATGACGTGGAATTAAGTTGGCGTCTTTTATTAGGGGATTGCCTTCACCTATCGTGTCAAGCGTGTCTTAAGGGCGTCGTGTAATTACTGTACATACAGGGTTAATGAGTTATAATATTCGTTGAAGGTTGTATGTCATCTGCTATCTCCAGTATCCCTCATAGTAGAGTAGATGCGAATAATGTTGAATGTTATAGTGGAACGTTTCCTATTTTTGTTTTTTTCTAACCAGTTAAAAGGGCGGTTTTAATGTCTTATTCTCTTACTAAAAGCATTTTTATTATTTCTTAATGAACTACTCTTTTCGAAATCAATACCAGGGCTTTGAGTAAATCCCTAACTTAGTCTAGATTTGTATTTTATAACATACCAGCAAACAATGAATCTCTGGCCGTCTTCTGGCCGTCTTCTGGCCCAATGCTGGCATTGCTGGCAATATGCTGCCCATGACAAAGCTACATCGGCAAAATGATGGCCCAGTGTATTGCATATTGTAATCGGATACCTATAAGCCAGCAATGGGCCAATGAGGGCCTGGAGTGTGACATCACGCGGTAATCTTTGTTTGTGCAGGTTAACGATAACTTTCCAAACCCACCCAAGTCAAGCATAAATTGTTTGCAGTGTAGTGATCCTTCTGAAAGAAAACCATGGATTGTATTGCTAAGGTAAAAAGTTTCCTAAGAGTGAATTTTTAAAATTTTTTTAATTTTTAGGCGCTAAGATAGAAAACCTTCTGCATACTCTTTGGTTTGTTCTTGCCAGTTTGTGAATAATGACAAAAGAAATGGCCCAACAATTGTTCATCATAATAAAACAAAGCGTTTTATATATGATCCAGCGACCAGCCAAAACAAATAAAAAAAGGCAAAGTAAGAAATTTGGTGTAGACTAAAATAATGTATATTATAATTCATTTTATTTTTTAGAAAATACATCAAAGAACAAGAAACCGAAGTTTCCAACATTCGCAGTACGTGTTTCTGGTGTAGTGTCACCGAGACCAGGGAGATCAAGGGAACCCGATGAATGTAGACCTTATTTATTAACCTTTATTTTATTTATAACATTTGTGATTTTTTTTTCTGTTAAAGCAAAGAATTGTTTTTATATAGTATTTCCTATTTTTTTTCTTCAATTTATTAAATAAGTAAATACAAACTATAGATTTTCATCTTTCTCCAGTTTTTGTGAAATTTTTCTATGAATTTTGGTACGATTGCTGAATGGAAATTTGAACTTTTTTCGCTCAAAATATATAAAACTTCATTCATTACTTTTCAAAGAAAAGGCATCAGTCAGTAAATATGTATAATTCACAGTGTGCCAACCCTCTAAGTAGGTAACTTCCATTGCAGTATTTCTACTAGGTCATCAATGATTTCCACCGTTCTCCTTCAGAGCCCCGTCATTCAAGAGACACCGTTGGTCTGCAAAGGCCCGTCAAAAGACACTGTTGTCCAGCCTTGGACCTTCAAAGCCCGTCATTAAAAGACACTGTTGACCAGCATTGGCCTTTCAAAAGACACTGTTGGCCAGCATCGGCCCTTCAAAAGACACTGTTGGTCATCATTGGCTCTGATGATGGCCAAATTGACTTGACCTTCATCGGCCCGTCACCGGTTACAGATGCTTGGCCGTGCCGGCCAGATCTGGCCAGCATTAGACTATTTTTCGGGATACTTCGTCCTTGAAACGACCTGGGATAAAATGAACTTGCGTCAGCTGCTTGAGTTTCTTTCCAAACGTGAAGAACGGCTATTTCATCGAAGATTTTCAAATGGTTTTTCCTTAAAAAAGGAGTGTTTATGAAATAAGACCTGACCTACCTACTCTGTTTTTTGCGTAAACGATACTTGTCGCTGTTTCTGCCCAAAGAGTCTGTGGAAATCAATCAAACGTGCTCTAGCCACTCTTTGGTCCAATTCAGGGACATTGTAACCAACTGGGAATTAAATTATGACGCCTATGGAATTAATAGCGCGTGCTATTTGGAACCGTTTAAAATTTTTATTAGGATGGTCTTGGGTAAATCATCCAGTATTTATAAAAAAAAATGTTTAATTTGATCGCGGCTTGCACGAATCCCATATTATGATTGACAGCATAGTCATTTACTTCGTCATTAATTTTTGTGATAAGCGGTCTTCTTCTAGAATAATATATTTAAGTTTTATGAAACAATTTTTAAATTTATACAAAGATATCTATCTAACCATGTTTTTCGAAAACCATAGAAATAGTCAAAAACTGGCATTCGTAAAAAATTCGTCAAGTGAAAATAAAGGTATGACGACTAGTTTCGGCTCACAAATTAAGCCGTCTTCAGGTGTAATATGCGTAGAAACAGCTGAATGACTCAAATCGTGTAGGAAAAACATGAGACCACGATCTCCAAAAGCTTCAATTTCCAATATCTAGTAAGGAAAAATGTATCTAGTAGGTACTTTATACATGATAATTATATATACTCCTATCAATGGCACAGTACTTAATTGTTTAAATAAAAAACCAAATTATTTGTACAGTAATCGAACAAGGGTGTTTTCCAAAGTTAATTTCCAGGAAGGTATTAAACACCAACTACATTTTGTATAATCATAAACTTTGTCAGATTGATAGGTAACAAAGTGAAGCTCAAACAGGCTCTATTCAATTAATCCAAACTAGTTTAATTTTACCTGGCATATGAAATCTCGTAAATTTAAATTTGGTTCGAATAGATCATAAATGCAGCATTAAAAGTTTAACCATATTAACAGTTAATTAACGTTATTGAAATATATAATGTCGAACACAACTTGATAACATTTTCAATCCTACTGCGGAGCCAAAAAAGGTAATTTGTCCGTGGCCTAACAGAGATGATAGAATCTGTAAACTACATTTCTCTTGAAATTAATCGGGATTCGTTGATAATTCGTCATTACATACATTTGTGCAAGACAAGTTTAGTATTATAAACTTAGTGTCCCCATGAAAATATTCTTGGGGATTAAGATCCGGTCAACGCGGATGCCATTCAAGACTGGAATGGATGTAAAAAAGAAACTGCTAGTCTATGGAACAATGAAATCTTAATTATAAAGAATTTTCAAGAGTAAGAAGGTGTTTCAAGATTCAAATAAAAATTAATAATAACTATTAGTTTTGGAATTTTTATTGTAATATGCCACTATGTTACAGTACGTTAACACTTTGGAGGTCAATTTGTAACTACTGTAAGTTAGATTTTGATTGCATAAATCACGAATTTTCGCTATATCACATCGGCAACGTCGAGAAGTGTTGCCCAACCTTTAACAGTTAATTTCCCCTTTAAATCGAATTTGCTCTTAGTGTTTATTCTGTTGACAACAGAAATAACTAGAAATTGCGTCACTGTCTCGCTAAAATAAATAAGGTATATCATATATATTTACTTATACGTTATTAATAAAGTGCAGATTTCGCTATTTTCCTATCGATAAAAAATAATAAAAATTGGTTTGTTAAGTGGAAACTACTTGTTTTAATTAATTATGAACATTTCAGAATTGTTAAACACCAGCACACAACCCAATTTTTTACTAGCAATGTGTATAGTTCTTTGATTTCAAATTTTTTTTATTAAGTTGCCAAACTCTTAAAAAATATTTGTATTTTAAAAATAATAACTTAATTTTAACCAGAAGCATAAGATAAGAACAAGAAAAGGATTATTCATCTGTCATGTTAGATAATTAAAAAGTAAATGTTTGAAAACTAAAATACAATTTGCCTCGAAAAATTCCGAATTAATATTTTTACTTATTAGCAGAAAGAAAGCATTTTAAGGAATAACTAGAATAATGCATTCAACCTTATATTTATTGGTTTTACATATTACAAAATTCAAATTACAAAATTTACATTAATGTGGAGGTGGTACTGGCAACACTGCTCTCAACATCGGTGGTGGAGGAGGGATAGGATTAAACATAGGAGGCCTAGGTGGCGGAGGCACTGGCAGCATCGGAGGAGGAGGAACACCACCAACTATAGTATGTCTCTGCACAATTGTATTAGTGGAGCGTTTATTCTCATTTTTAAATGCAAACTGAAGAAAGAACTGCTTGGTATCTTTATTCCAATGGGTCCAAAATTTATTGTCAGTTTTCTCGACTTCCCTGCTAGGTACTTTAAAAGCAATGGTTTCGTAAGGTTCAGCAGCAAATAGAAGATACTGCCATTTACGATCTGGAGGTTCTATTTTCTGTTCATAAGCTGACATGAAACGGTGGCGAGGTAAGACAATATCACTGATTTCTGGATAATCAATTTGAAACAGTAAACTCTGCTGGCCACTTTCAGGATCCCTTTGTTTTGTCACTCTGTAACCGGGTCTACCAATCTTTACGAATTTCTTAGGTTCAACTCGAGGCTTCTCTGGCTGCAGTAAAGTGGGTGCATCTTTGGCTTCTTTTGCAGCTCTCCTAGCCAAATTTGCCTGATGCTTCTTGCCTTGAGTGTGAGCCAAATAGCTTCCTTCGTTATTGTGTAAGGTTAAACAAAGTTTGCATTCATAAGAACCTAAATGATTTTTCATAAAATATGGATCTTTTTGTAAATCGATGGTTTCTAGAGCAAGTTGTCTCAGCCTTTCCCTTCGGTCCCGATTTGTTTCGGACCAGGAGGCTACACCTCCTCCTCCGGTTTTTCCTCCAGGTCTATTTTGAAAATCCATGTTTCTGTCTTTTTAGAAAGATAAAATTACAGGAAATAAGATTTACTTTACGACCAAAACGATTTCAACCGTAACCTAAACAAGCATTTTTATAAATGTCAATGTCTAGTGTCTAGTTTTAAACGTCATTTAGTCTTCTTTTATCTGATGATCTTCATCATTTGGCTATAATGCCCCAGCTTTTAAGGAGTATTATATATTTATATATTAGTACTAGAGTAGTAATTTACTAAAAATAAGAATTGTTCTTCAATATTTATTTACGTAAAATGATCAAATTTTGTTTGTTTTATTTTTGGATATATAAATAAATAAATGGCATATGTCACGACTCACGACTTCCTCACTTTGACTGAAGGATCAAAAATCAAGGACCATAATAGGGTGTCGTTACTACAGAGTTGGCACCTACTGAAAAAAATTGATTACACGAACTGTCAAAACCAGATGGATTTATTTAGATATGTAGGTGAAAACCTAGATAAGATAAATTAACTAAAAAAAGTTGTAGTTTAGTGAAAGTGAGTTAAGAAGAAATATTTAATTCGCAGTCATATATTAAATATTTATTCAATAAACAAATTTAAAATGGCAGATATTCAAGTAAAACCTGTAAATGAAGCAGACCTTAAGGAACTGAAAAACAGGATGAAATTAATTGCAGAAGCAGATCCATCACAATACCACAATGAATTTTCATTAAAACGGTACCTCAGAGCTTTTAAAACTATTGACGATGCATTTAAGGTAAGATCAAAAAGAAATTCTAGAAAAGTGAGGTTATGTAGATGAAGATTCTTTAATTTTTTTGCAAATATTTCTTATGATTAAAACAAATATCAGTAAATTAAAATATAAATAAATCGCATTAATTGGTTTTGTAAGCTGTACATTTTTCCTGTCAGCGTATCTGTAATAATATAATAATAATAATATCGTCCTTAGTATTTCCATATGCATTATAATTACATTATACTTATACATACAATACAAATATGAATTTTTAAGAAATAAAGGGCGAAGCATTTGTAGAAAATGTTCTTCCACTTAACTCCTAAAAGAGAGAAATGAATGAGCAAACATAAAAACAAACAACCTATCATTTACAATTACAATTCAACATGTTATTTTTGAAATTTAAATTATTCTGTTCTGTATTCACCTTTGAGAATTGAACAAATAGTTCTCAGTAATTAATTTATATTTATTTAAATGAAAAGCTTTGAAGGTTTGCGGTAAGCAGTTACATAGTTTCAAAATTAGATATTTGAAGGACTGTCTGAATATTTCAGTTCTAAAAGCTGGGATTGTGAGCCTACCCTTATATTATATTAATATTTTAGGCAATTCTCAAAACAAATAAATGGAGGAAAGAATATGGTGTAGAAACTTTAACTCCAGACACACCAGAAATTAAGAAAAATCTAGAAGCAAATAAAGCCAGAGTTTTGAAACACAGAGATATGGTAGGCAGGCCTGTAGTTTACATTCCAGCTAAGAATCACAATGCTAGCAATAGAAACATAGATGAATTAACAAAATTCATTGTCTATTGTTTGGTAAGCATAATGGTTTAGTAGTTAACAAAATCGAGTGCTTTATTTATAATTCAAAATATTTCATTGAAATTGGGAATTATCAATTTTTTTGTTTGAAAAAAGTGTAAATGGGCTACTAATGTTATTTTGACCAATCCCATCCACTTTCAAATTTTTTGCTGTTTGTATTGATTAAAAAAATAATTCAAATTTAGTTTTATTTGTTATAATATAACTATAAATTATCAATATCCGCAAAAATTATCGTTTTGTTGTTATACGTAGGAGGATGCTTGCAAAAAATGTTTCGAAGAGATAGTCGACAATCTATGTATAGTTTTTGACCTCCAAGATTTCGGCGTCAGCTGCATGGATTATCAGCTAGTCAAGAATCTTATTTGGTTACTGAGCCGTCACTATCCCGAAAGATTAGGAGTTTGTTTGATAATTAATTCATCATCGCTGTTTGCCAGTTGTTGGGCAGTTATCAAAGGATGGTATGTATTAAAAACTTGAAAACAGTATCTAATTCCAAAATGTTGGTGCCCCAGCTTAGTTGTTGATGGGCACATGTCATGTGTCAAATTAGTCAACAACAAATTATTTAGTCATCCGTCCGATTCAGAAACGTCAGAGGCATCAAAACGCGGTTAAATAGTCAGACGAATTTTAAAAACTAAATAGTGTGTCCTTTTTATATTCCTAAATTAATTTAATGAATGAAAATGTTGTTCATTGTAATTTCTTACAAAAGGCTATCGACCGAGGTCCTTGTGCCCATTAACTTTACATATTTTTTAAGTATTTATATAACAACAAAAAATACATATAATATATAAATAAGAATAATAAATTAAGTAAGAAAATGCTAATAGATAAATTTACACAAGCATTGTAGTAATGTAGTTGATTAAAATTAGGGAACATACTCTTTTTATAGACTTCTTCATATTGTGTAGCAAATATTTCTAATTTTTCTTAGTCTGTTATAAATAATCTTATTTTCTTTGATGGATGATTTGATATTTTTTGTTGTTTATATCTGCTTAACTTAGAAATTTCGCTCCAATAGGTTTTTCCCTTCGTTTTATTTATTTCTTCACAAGTTTCTATCCATTTGTTTTATATTCCCAAATTAATTTTTGTATGTGTTTATTAAAGTTATTTATTTCAGTTTTAAAAGCTTTATAACTTCCTTTTTTCTTTAACGAGTCTTAGAATGAACAGAGGTAATTCGTGAATGTAAGTTTGATTTTTAATTTTAGGAGAATTTTCCAGAATTGTCTCAGATAGTTTTTTGTTGAAGTGCATAATATTTTCCCTATTGATATAATTAATTTAATAGCCCTTAAATTTATTATTATTAGGAAAAATTCGTATTTCTTTAAAAAACTCTATGCATTTATAAAACTTACTCTCTCCTTTTTATTGCTTTTATAAAAGTGTATAAATTATGTTATTTAAATTATTGAATGTATATTTTGTTCAGGTTGGATGAAAATACCACCAGCAAAGTGACTTTTGTCTCGTCGGAAGAAGAATTGTGCAAGCATTTAATACCTGATATATTACCCACAGATATATAATTTCGGTATTTATTATTTAATGTAACATATCCACACAAAACGTACTATTAGTTCATAGTTATTTTTTTTTATCTAACACTTCATTTTATAAATAATTTTAACGGGTTTAGTATTTAGGATTACTTTTTTGGGAAAAACAATTTTCATACAAGTGCAAACACAAAACCTTAAAATTTAAATAGCAAAGTGGGCAGTTTACTGCGGATTCTAAAAATCTAACATATGACATTTGTCAAACTGTCGAATTACGAATTTAATGTGACATATGACACTTGCCAACCTGTCAAACGTCAAATTATTCAAATTCAGAACTAGTTTTTAGGTTAGTTTGGTACAAAACTAAGAATATTTGTAATAAACTTACTTTTAGTTAATTTTTGAATATGATTGATAGTTAACCTTGAATATTTACTCAATTTATAGGAAATTTGTGAAAAATTGAGCAAATATTCCAAATTAATTACTGTTAAACGAGAGCATAAACAAACTTACTCAAATAGTGCCATAAATGATTATATCTTATTGTATTTGTTTTAGTTTATTTATTAGTAATGCTTTTAACTTACATTAATCAAGTTTTGTTTTAAATAACATAAATAATGAAAAACAATCATACCTGTTATTTTATTTGATTATTTAAACGTTTCAAAAATTTGACAGGTAAATCCGTCTGGTGACCAAAATTCTTATGATTGACATTCAAGTGGTGAAACAGTGGATGTTCGACTGAAGTCGGTTGACGTTCGACTGATGACAGTTAACAATCTGCTACCACAATTTGTCACAAATCAAAAGATTATTCATATTAGTTCAATTAATAAAATAATTTTATTTTGTTAAGGTTTATATATAGTATGTTCCTAAAATGTTGTTATTAGTGTACAGGTCGGTGCAAATTTTGATAATCCGTTATCGGTATTGAATGTACGATTACCACTGTTTATTGGTTCATTCTATACTCTATCCAAATCCGAGTGGCCAACGTAAACATTGGAGACACGCAGTGATCACGTCAAGCCGCAGAGACGTACTCATAAATTTTATTTTATTATTTTTGGATATTGGTTTTTACGATTTATGGCTGAAATATGCATCCTATAAAAAGTTTAATATAAAAGTTGTAGATAATTACAAAATCTAAATCTTTTATATTAATCATTTTTCAACGTAACCTCAAAATTATCGAGAAACATTAAAAACTGTACTCTTAGTACTTTCTGAATAGTTGGATGTTCATTTCTAAAGAAAAACTCGTGAAATTTTCTCAGCAACTCGCAGTTCTACATCGTTTAAATGCATACCTGGATTTTGAATAATTTCAACTTTATATGCATTTAAAATCATTTCTTTTATCTCGGCACTAAAGTTAGACGTCTTTTTTTGGAGGACTTAAGTCAACATGCGTTTCATTAGCGGTATCAGTACTTGACATATTTTAAAAACTAATTTTTCAAAACACAACAATCCAATTTCCGACAGAAAAAGCAAAAGAATCAGTTCTCTACAACTATTTGCAAACAACTAACATTAGGGGGTAATTATATTCACAAGAGGTACTCAAAAACAAATTAAATCGATATTCCCAAATCTGCAACACAAAGTGCAATTGTAAGTCAGTTATTCGCGCCAATCTACTTAATGCGGTTCTGCAGACGGCAGACCCTACTCTATAATACAATCACGGGCCGGTCTCCCACTTTGACCAATAGGAAGAATATTTCCAATTTGATCACGCGCTGATAAATAAACAAACGCTGGCCTCTGCGATTTGGATATATTGGAAATATTTATTATAAAATAAGGCCATTTTTCGTTCAATCGTCATTGATCTGCGAGCGGAGTTGTGTTTGAAACGCTAATCGGACGATACTCCATACTAATCTATATAGAGCAGGTACGCTTCACTAATATAGGAATGAAATTATTCACACGTTTTTCAATAGACCTTCAGTAGGTGGAGGATTATTTAAATTTCTACCGTCCTTTATTAGGTTTAGGGTCATATTAAATCGTCTCTTTAAGAAAATTATTTTTAATTATTGAGCACTTTAATGAAGTTACTAAATAATAGATTTTTTTTGTCAAATTTCTATCTGGTTTTCAAAATATTGATATTGAAGTGCCCACACGCATTTTTATTTTATATTGACACTGGTTAACCTTAATTGCTGTATAAAGCTGTGGGAAACAATTGATATTACATTGGCCACTCTAATTTTAAATTTGAAGTTGTTTTATTAAAGTTTATTAACCCTAAATTAATACAAACACGGAAGTAGTTAGATTATGGTAAAATTTGACGTTTGACAAATGACAGTCTAGTATTAAATTGACACTACAAATGTGATAGCTACGTCAATTGCCAGATATAAGCCTTCACTTATTTAGATGTTTAAACGTAGCGCTTTCTAACGGATTTAGGAATAATTAGTAAAATTACTAGTGATAAGTGTCAATTATAAAATAAAAATGTAAGAAGCACTTTAACATCCCTACTTAAGCATATTTGATTTTTTTTAAATATAGCCAGTGATATATTCATGATTAGTATTTTAAATATTTGTTTTATTGTTTTTAATCAAAACCTTCAATGAAATGTATTGTCCAAACCTCAAAAGAGTATTTTTCGTTAATTTCACTTGCAGTTGATAAAAATTGGACGGTAGGGGAATCAAAACTTACAAAATATTTAGAGTGCCTTGAAAATTCTGTTATTTTTGTATAGTAACAACTGGAAACGTCAAAAGTCAGAAGTATGGGATATTATTTTCCTTCTGCAATGATAAATTGTTCTTTCTAACATCATGGATTACTGCTGGTTGTTTACATTGTTATCTCTGTCTGAATCTTAATTTCGTTTAATTCAACTCAAATTTTGTGACTTTGTTTAACGGCAACGAACAAATGACTGAGTATGGTAAGTCATAGCTGGACTCTGAGTAATTCTTAGTTGACTCTGTAGTTGCTTTCTTCCATAATTATTTTGTATTCTTCTCACTTTTTTGGGGTCACCTCACATGAGTTCTTTAAATTAATTTTTGGCAAAACCTTTAACAATACATGGAATAGAATGTTAAAATGACACTCGAGCTGGCAAATTATTAGTAAGCTCACCCCAAAAAGAAGAATTTTAAATGACTTTCTCAACTTTTTTAATAACAATTGAAGCCACTCGTTTCATAACCCAAAATTTTACAAAACCAATAAATTGAGCTACAGAATCGCTTTGAGCGAGACAAACTTTAGTTATCAAACGTGGTGTTAGAATAATCTCAAAAATTGATCCCAAATGTGTGGCTCTATACAAAAATGCATCAATGAGGTACTCTAAAAACTGCATTGCATAAATGTTTAGCTATATTAGTTTACATTTGTAAAGTTTTAATAGAATTTTTGTTCAAAACAAAATTTCTATATATATACTTCATCCAAGATGGAATGTGTATACTGTAGCTTAGTGAATTTTATTTTTTTATTTACATTTTGTGAAGTGGGTACAATAAAGAATAAGTGCAAGAAATTGTTTTTATATTTATGTTCCTTCCTTTATTCGTTTTTATAATATATTGGTTTCGTCGGTGATTAGACGGGAAATTGTGCTGCAGCCCTAATCGCCTTAATCGTTGACTAATGACAAGACAAAAGTGGACTGTATAACACAGCTGGTTTGGTGATTCGAATCCTTTAAAAAAAGAAAGAAGAAATCCTATATTTCCCTGTAGAAAAACACACTTTCCCCCCATTTTAGAGGATGCTGATCACGGTGGTGATGTTGGATATCGCTTCCGACTACCACCGGCCAATACGCTTCCCCGAAAGGGGTCAATTTTCATAAGTGACACCCTTTTTTTCCGGACTGGGCCAATTTAGTCTCTCTCCCCCATTTTCGAGGTCGCTGAAACCGAATCTGAGGTTAAAAAAGGTTAACATCTCGGCGTCCCCTTCAAAACGGCCAGAAACCACCCCTAATAGCGGTTTCTCAGCTTATAGAGTTTTCTACCACTTTTATGAGAGTAATAGTCTCTTCCTTGAGAAAATATAAAGTTCCTCGAGAGAGATGACGCCTAACCTCCCAACCCTACCGCAGGGGGTTGAAAAAATATATATTTTTAATAAAATAAATTAAGTGTTTGAAGAAAATAAATATATAGATGGGTATGTAGGGGTGGTTTTGAAGGGCCGTTTTGTATAATAGTATTGGCCGATGGAGGGGTTGGTGGTGGTCGGAAGCGATATCCTACATCACCACTGTGCTTAGCATCCTCGAAAATGAGGGAAAAGTGTGTTTTTCTACAGGGAAACCTTGTAAATAGCGCGTTTAACCCCTCCGGGGGTGGTTTTTGGCGGTTTTGAAGAGGACGCCGAAGGTAACAACTTTTTTTAACCTCAGATTCGGTTTCAGCGACCTCGAAAATGGGGGGGGGGAGACTGAATTGGCCCAGTCGGGAAAAAAAAGGTGTCACTCCATGCCTCCACTATAGTCGGATTCTCTGTATTCGAATGAAACTAATAATCGGATGATCATTTGAATGTTTATTTGGCCGGTTTCTGTGGACCTATGCCACGGTTACCCAATAATTTTAAAGTCAGCACAATTTTTAAAGGAAATATTTTTTTATTTCTACTAACCCATTAGTGAGTTGAACTGATTAATTATGTATAAAGGAGAGAACCCGCGTCATCTCCAGCTTTCTTGTTTATAGCGAAAAAAATGATTCACGCTTTTGGGGGTGGTTCTTGGCTGTTTGGGGGTTAGAGTCGACTCGTGGAGATGATCCAACATCATGGACGATGACTCGGGTTTTCTCATTTATAGCGAAACACAATCACTTGATTCGAATCCTTTTTTTTTATTTTAGTCTCGTGATTCGAATCCTTTTTTTTTGTCTCGTAATTAGGTTACCTACATTTGCTACTTCTTGTTTGTTTTCGTATACTTTGTAGAAGTGGACTAATAAAACAAGTTTTAAGGGCGCGGTCTTCCTGTGTATAAAATCCTATGCTGCAGACCAAAAGTTAAATCGACTGATTTCCGAATGTAATGGGATTTAAAATATAATTTTCAGACAAATTAAAGATAAAGGTCTAACTTAGGTAGTCTTACTATTTTAAATCGATAAATTTATTATTTTCTATGAAAACGACAGCTTTAAAATCATCCAATTTTTTTAACCTTAAAAGTGGCATTTAAGAATCTATATATCCTCGATTCTGAAAAAATAAGAAAAATAAACATTAACTTGACCTAAGTTAGACCTTTATCTACAATGTGGTTTAATCAGAATACATCAAAATACTTTAATTTATGAAATCAGTCGATTTGAAATTTTGAAGTCATTTCAAATTAATTTGAAAGTTTGGTCAAACAATGGCGTCTAAAAATTCTTTACCCATAGGTATTCAGTATATATATATATATATATATATATATATATATATATATATATATATATATATATATATATATATATATATATATATATATATATATATATATATAATTATATATAGATCATATAGGTTTTAACACTGTAAGAAAGATGGTGCCCGAAGCAAATCAAATTTGCAATGGATGCCAACCCATCAGCTGAGATATTTAGCGGGGTGATACCATAATTAACCCAGTTGTGAGAGACTTTGACCTCTCATAAAATGTGATATCGCTTTAAAAGGTGTAGAAAACGATAAAAAAATCTTTGCGGCTCTAAAGTGTATGCTAAATTCGAAAAACTAATAGCACAACCACGTGAAACAGCAAAAAATTTTACTATTATTTATATTTCAGATAACATTTGTTCACTTTAAATTTTATTTTAATGTAATATACTTAAATGTTTCTTTTCAAATTATATTGCTAATTTTATATTTTGTTTGTTAACTGTTTCATTTTATTCATTGAATTGTTTTCATTATTCTACAATAAATTATTGATATTTTGTAAACTATAAACGTCACTTATAGCAAATTTTATCTCAAACTATAAAAATGCCATTTTTGGTTTTACTGTACAACTCAAGAAAATCAATAAACTCTGTAGATTTTTTTTATCTCTAATTTTTTCCAAAAATTCAATTTTTTTTCCCATTTCATCGTATTCCTATCTGTTATGGTTTAGAATATAGCAATGTTGGCACATAATAAAAGAAACATGCACTCAAAACACAAAAAGAACGCTGCAATTGTATTTATTGTCTTTGTAAATAAAGTAAAGTAAAGTTTTTGCTCTCCAAACATTTAAAAAAACTTTAATCAGAAAGGAACATTCTAAGTACGCCGAATATAATAATATATCATGAATTTAAATTTTCGCAGGAACTCACAGCTGTTGTTGATAAGTTCATTTGGCAACGTCGAATCAGTGGTTAGGCAACGTTTTGTCTCAAAGTTGACGGGATTTTAGAGTATTTATAGATATATTTTTTATTACTCGAGGACGAGATGCTTTTTGCGCATGTCGTTTAATTGTCATAACGCGGGAATTTTTAAAAAGAATTCAAAATTATTTGTGTTGATATGTTATGCATTAGAATAAAAATATAGAAAGTATTTTAGAAAAGAATTAGGGAATATTATAAAGTAGAAGATAAGAATATATTCAAAATAACTGATATGTTGTATGACTTTCATAATAAATTAATTTTTACTTTTTAATAGTTAGTATGTGTCGGAATCATGATTTTTCTTTTTTAATCAGTTATAATAACTATTAAATTGTCAATGTGTCAAATTATTACTTTCCATGGAACTCTAATTTATCAAATTAAAAAAAATGTAATAATTTTGTGCATAGGCATAGAAATGTAAATTTTCACTTCTGTTTTGTTTTCAAACATCAACTTCCTGTTGTCAAATTGGTTAAAAAAAAGTTCTGATTTTGGTAGATGTCGATCAATATGTAATCTTTCATATTTTATATTCAAATTCATTAATCTGAAAATTATAGAGATATATTTATTTTCAAATTGTTTGGGACTTCTAAATATCTTTGAAATGTTCACCTAAATCGTAATTCATCGTTCACGCGGTTAATTTTTCTTTCGTTTCTCACACTTCATAACGAAGAACAAAATCACTTTATACGGGGTAATTCATTGAGAAATGCGCATACAGAAAGGGTAGATGGAGAACACCGAGGTGCTTCTAAATAACCTATGGGTCTGTCGTTCTTTATAACCAAGATACAGGGTGATTTATTAATTTTCCCCATTTTTTCAATTAATCATAACTTATGAACGACCCTATACGTTTTTGTAATATTTGGTTCGTATGTTCTTTGTTTACAGTGGTGTCGATTAACATATTCCAAGTCCGGCCTTAAAAAGTTAATGAGTAGGTTTCGAATCGAAACAATACCCAGTATATTAATATTTTAAAATTTTATTTGGAAAGAGCAGAAAAAAATAAGTAAGACTAAATATATTTGGTGCTTGCGCTTACAACTTTTTTACTTATTAACTTGACTTAAATCTAGATGTTTCGATAATGAGGTGGCACAAAAATAAAAAAAAAATCTTCCCCAAATGGTACTTTTCTAGCTTTAATCCATAAAATCATCAACTATTTCTTATTCTCCTAATTTCTGGATCCCAACCTTATTGAAAAATCAAGAAAAAATATTATAAAGTATATATTTATAAATTTATTTTAAAATTATTCATTTATCTGTTTAAGAATTTATTAATAAACAAATTCATTGATAAAACATATAATTTTTGTTTTCTTCTGTGTTTTTAGTACAATGCTTTTTGTGATCATTGTAGGCCCTTTCACTATTTATTTTTTATTATCCGATCGCTGGATTATAGCGATTACTTAAACTATAATCGCGATATGCCGGTACGTTAGAAGTTTTTTTGGTAGCAACAAAGGCGCCGCTTTAAAGCTGTTAAATTGGGGCAACTTTATGTATTACACGAACTATACGCGTATTGCATTTGCCTTAGCGTCCCGAGTTAAATAACGCCGGCGCCGTCCGATTGTTCGCGAAATCTCTTTCGACATAACCTATTACCGTGATTTAATTGGAGATTTGGCATTTTTTAATTTTTTACAGTTTGTACTTTAATTCTTGGTTTTTATAGTTAAGCATTTTGATAAAACTAAAAATACAAATAGAATTGCTATAATTTTAAAATTAATATTTCTTCAAAACACAAAAATATAAGTAGATCATAAAACGCACTTTTTATTATATAAAATCAAGGATCTCGGGTTTAAATAGTCTTCAAGAAAAGTTCGGTGAAAAAAAATTGCTAAAGCGGCTTACTCCTTTGATGCAATTGTCTAGGAGTCTAGGGCCACCGTGAGCTGAACCAAAGTTCAAACGATGCCTGCCCGCCTTGACTTAAAAAAGCGATTCTTTGATCTACAAAGAAGCGCCGACGCAACTTGACACGTGTCGATTCTGGAATAGTTGTCATAGCTATATACTAACTTTGAAATGAGCAATAACATCACTCTGTATACATTTGAAAGGGGCATTTTATTTCGAAAATTTAATACCAATTATACCCTAGTAAAAAATTGTTTCCTACTTGTAAATATCTTTGACATGTTTACCTAAATCGTAATTCATCGTAATAAATAAATAAATAAATCGTTTGCGTGGTAAATTTTTCTTTCGTTTCTCATATGCTTCATAACGAGGAACAAAATCACTTCATATAAATAACTGAAAAGAAAATGTTATTTTGATATTATCAATGCCCCAGTAACAAATTATTTTAATTTTAGGAATTAAAAGAAAGATTTTATGGATGAATAGTTTTCATTGAAAGGCTCTGTATAAATAATATATACCTACAAAGAAAATAAATGAATAATTATTTATCATTATATTCTTTATTGTTAGCTAACCACTTACAAAGAGCTATCGACCGAGGTCCTTCTGCCCATAAATGAATAATAAAAAGTTAAGATTATACATTTTGGTAATACTAAATATTGTTCTCCCCTTGTATTAAATATAGCAGACAATGAATTTCTCGAATGGTTTCTGTAATGAGAAAATTTCAAAGGAAGGTTTCTGTAACTACTTCGTTTAATTTAAGCATTTATCACGAGATACCAGCACCTCCCGGACAGCACCTTATTTGACATAATTTCGCTGACATTTGACGTACAAGACCGCGCCCTTAATCAAAATTCGACTTTATTCATCAACATAGTCTTCTTCAAGAGTGATACATTTATCATCAGATAGGCTGTCCTTATTATCGATATTGTTGTTAATATACAGGGTGTTTCTAAATGACACTTACAACGTCTGGCTGTAGATACCTCTCGTAAAATTGGACAAAATGATATAAGGAATGAGGGGTCCAATTCGATTACTTTTCGAAATACAAGGCGTTAAAGTTAAAAAAAAATAAATGTTTTTATTGAAAAACTTTAAAACGGATTAATTTGAAATTTAGCAGGTCGTTTTTAAATGTAAAGAGACATATTTCAGTAGAAAATCATGTTTCATATCTAGATCCAGTGGCGTGCAGTTAGAAGAGTATATCCCCTTTTCCCAACCATTTTCTACGCCCATGGTATTTGAAGCTTTCGTATTGCTTAACAGTTTTCAATTAAAAAATGAATAAACTTTACATACGGGATTTACCATTAAATGCCATAGACGAAAGTATACAAAATACTGAGCCTCATAATACAGTAAAAATAAAAAAGTACGAATGGAAACAATTTCTTAGGTTTTGTAGTGAAAGAACCTACGTACTAAATGAATTAATTTCCACTGAAATGATAGCATCCATTTTGAAAGTTTGGGCTTTCAATATGCGAAAAGGTAATGGAGAAAATTATAAAGAAAAGGTGGTTAAAACTATGTGGAACATTACGGCACAACAATCCTCCCGCTTCGCGGTCGAAATATTTAAACTGTCAAACTGACACTCTTTGTAATTATGCAACAAGTGATCGATGTATAACTGATAAATGTACAAACATTTTTTTGTTATGTCTCAATTAATATATCTTCAGTCTTATAAAAATCAGTGAGAATTCTAAAATTATAACTTCCGGTCAAATTTTCTATGAGAAAAGAAAAAAAAAATTAAAAACTAATACTGCACAAATGATGTGAAATGAAATCACACAAGCTCCCAAGAACAAGGTCATTAAATATGTCCTACACTGCACCAGCGTAAAAAGGCGATTTCGCGAAACATTTACTGTGAAAACTTACATCAATTAAGGCGTGCACACTCACAAACACTCACATTTGGTCGACAATACTCACTCACACTCACACACCCACACACGTCCACCCACACCCTCACATATATGTATGAACCCATATATAACGTGCAAATAAACAGTCACACATAGACTCACACATGTTCACACATACTAACACACTAATGTACATGTCTACATCCACACACAATGGTATTCCATCCACAGAAACATACCGATTTCGGTGCCGCTTCCTTTATCACACTGTTACACACAGACACACAATCACTCACACAGATACACAATCACTCACACACACATTGTAGAACTATTCTGGACCACAAAGACCACCCTCATATAACTTACATGTCGGTAAAGTCAGTTAAAAGCTTAATGCGCACCCACGGAGTCATTCTGGACCAGTGTGCAGCGTGAAAAATTCCACCTTCGTCTAGTTTTCTATATTTTTGTAAACTTTGATTTTGTTATTAAAGTGAATGGTGTAGGGCTCTCCTCGATCGTGATACACTTGCTATAACGCAAGTACGATTATCAAAAGCGAGGAGAGTCGAATTCATTTTCAGACATCCTCTAATGACAGGATGTCGAGCTTGTCTGCTTCTTACTGATGAGGCACAATGGCAAGGTCCTTTAATGACAAAATCGAAGTTTTTGGGTTAAAGCCCCGACTTGGTCGGGCACCAAACCACGTCTGGACTTTCGTAATTCAATACCTGGTGGGGCATATAGCCCAACGAGTAGTTGTTGAAGTCCAGATGCTGGTGCAGTGTAGGACATTTTTAATGTCCTTGTTCTTGGAACTTGTGTGATTTCATTTCACATCATTTGTGCAGTTTTGTCACTCCCAAGGTACTGTTTTGGAATTTTTATGGTTCAAAAAATTCCACCTTCGTGTAAAAACTAATAGTCGAAGATCCATTATGTGATGGTGATAAAGTTTATATGTTATATCTAACTCATTACTGGACTCTTGTTAGGAAAATCTCCAGTCAACCGGGCAAAAAATTTTAAATTTGCTTTATTACGTGATGAGTTATTAATATTTAAAAATAACAAAACACCATAAACAGGAAGGCAACTAAATTATAATTACAGTTACAATAAATGTTCAAAATGTTCCCCATTGACCTCCTGGCAAAAATAAAGTCTATTTTTGTTTCAGCTTTGACGTTTTGCAAAAAAAAACATATAAAATAAAAAAATAAAATTAAAAAAATAAAAAAAAATCATAAAAAAATAAATAAAAGTAAAATAAAAATAATAGTAAAAAAATAAAGTAAAAATAATAAAAAGAAAAATGAAAAAAATTAAAAAAAATAAAAAAATTAAAAAAATAAAAAAATTAAAAAAAATAACACGGTTGAATAGAGAATAAAACCCCTTTCAAATGAGCTATCACTCACCACCTCATGCTATTAAAATTTTTCGAAAGGGTTGCTCCCCTCCAGTAAGGGATGAAATTAGGGGTAAACTATTCATACAAAAATGTACATTGTAGAAATCAAAAGTCGAGGAGTCTCGGCGATTTTCCTAACAAGAGTCCAGTAACGAGTTAAATAGGGGGGGGTAACTCTTTCGATCCTCACCCCATTACTCAACACGTAATGAAGCAAATTTAAAATTTTTCGCACGGTTGAATAGAGAATAAACCCCCCTTTCAAATGAGCTATCACTCACCACCCCATGCTATTTAAATTTTTCGAAAGGGTTGCTCCCCTCCAGTAAGGGATGAAATTAGGGGTAAACTATTCATACAAAAATGTACATTGTAGAAATCAAAAGTCGACCTGTCTCGGGGATTTTCCTAACAAGGGTCCAGTAACGAGTTAGATAGGGGGTAACACTTATGATCCGCACTGTATTAATATTTCGTGTAAAAAGGAAGGTTGATGTCTTACCACGTTCATTATTGTTTATATAAGCGGTTAAGGTCAACCTTCTTGTAGACTTCAAAACGAAGTCGACTCATTATTATTAGTTGTCATAATGGTCGATCCCTGTAATTAAGTATTACTATAAAATAGACGTCCGTTTTGTTAGGGCTGAATTTCATTCCCTACTCCCAATAAGTAGCGCACTAAACCAGGACATCACATGGCGATCCTGCCAGTTCTTTAGGACATCACATGGCGATCTTGCCAGTTCTTTAGGACCTCACATGGCGATCCTGCCAGTTTTTTAGGACATCACATGGCGATCCTGCCAGTTCTTTAGGACATCACATGGCGATCCTGCCAGTTCTTTAGGACATCACAATAGTAACGTACTAATAAATATAACAAGTGCAGAACTAATCGAGACACGAGACACTTACAAGCTTTAGTAATAATACATCATCAATTGTAAAACATATAAAGCTTTATTGAACGTTGCTGTAACAAAATAAATTTCCGCTTTACAAATAAAATACTATTTACCATGATGGTGCAAGTAGTCTATACCCAATACCCTAATCGACAAAGTAATATGAAATAGACACGAAACACTGATACCAGATAAACCGGAGTGAAAGAAAATGTGAATAGAAAATAGAGTAAGCAAGGTACAAAGTGATTCTCGAAGAAAAGAAAGTCTACAGCCTTTGAGAAGCAAAAAGGGATAGTCCTTGCACCGACAACATGAAGGGAACGTGACAATTGCACTTAACATATAACATTTAATATTACCTAACGGTTTTATGAAGGAGTTGAAGCACAAAGAGGATCCAGAATTGCTTTTAATAACATGGAAATTTGGTTTTTGAGGTGGTGTTTTATTATATGGGGTTATAAATTTGAATTTATGATATTTAAGGATTAAAATTTCATTGTTTTATTGTTAGCCAGTCTATTATTACATTTTTGCAGAAGGATGCACATAGAAATTCAAAGAAAAATGACAGGCAACGTGCACCGATTTTTTTTTTTAAATTTCCACAAACATTTTTTCTTTACTATAGGAACCCAGGTGCAGTTGTAATATACCCAACATTTCACAATTTCACATAGCATTTAATCGTAATTCAATACCTGGTGGGGCATATAGCCCAACGAGTAGTTGTTGAAGTCCAGATGCTGGTGCAGTGTAGGACATTTTTAATGTCCTTGTTCTTGGAACTTGTGTGATTTCATTTCACATCATTTGTGCAGTTTTGTCACTCCCAAGGTACTGTTTTGGAATTTTTATGGTTCAAAAAATTCCACCTTCGTGTAAAAACTAATAGTCGAAGATCCATTATGTGATGGTGATAAAGTTTATATGTTAGATAATATATAGATTGATAAATTGCACATGGGTTGCCTACCTAAATTTTGGCACTATGCCCTCAAACAGCCCCAAAACCAAAATGGAAAAATCGCGGATTCCGCGTCTTCCTCCTGTAAAATAATGATCGTGTATTATAATAGCTTCCTGAGAAGGCTTAGAGTCTCCTCTTTAAAATGCTTTCTTTTCTTTTCTTTGAGTACATTTTAGTCAAATATAACTTATAATATAATTTTTAGTAAAATTTTCCGCTCTTTCACGTGGTGCTATTAGTTTTTCGATTTTTTTTTGTTTCGAGATATAATGAAAAACCAATTTTTTTTTTTTAAAACAGCCAAGATTTTTTTATCGTTTTCTACACCCTTTCAAGTACCTAAGTACCAAGTTTCATCGATATTACATAGGTCAAAGTCTCTGACAACTGATGGGCTATATGTATTTACTTAAAAAGAGAGATTTTGTTAGCATCGTTCCAAAAAGATCAATTTTAGGATTTGACATATTTCTTCATAAAATTTAAAAATACAGGTACCTACTTTCGAATACCGTTTCGGTAAAACAAAAAAAATAAAAACACCTGGACCTTTCGGACCAAAATCACATCTAACACATTCTCTGAAAGGTACTCGTTATCCACCAAGCATTAAGATATAAAATCCGAATAACTAGAAAATAAAAGGCTATTTCTTGAGGGTACTCCTCGAGAATAATCTGAAAATAATGATTGATGGTAGTGGTTAAGAGACATTTTCAACTTGGTAAAATGTAATTTGGTCCTTTTTATGGTCGAGCAAATACCAACTCACGGCCTGGTGTATAATTTCGTCGACCGTTTTTTTTTCTTCTTATAAAAGTCGAATGATATTAAAACACTTTTGTAATAATATGTTTTGGGACTGGAATGGTATGGGTTTTTGGTAGCTCTAGTTTGCGGCACGACAAAATATAGGTTTTGATGAAAAGATTGCAGTTTTTGTCCCTAGTGAGTGGGACTTTTTATTTTGTTGGTGTGATTAAAGTAAGGGTGGTTTCGTGAATGTTTTTTTGAATGAATTTTTGTGTGAGGAATAAATAATTTTCGTTTGTGAATTCGGAGACAACATAATTATGGGTTTGTATCCGCGTAGATATTGAAAAAGGATCCCGCATAATTATCTAAAAATTTTAAATTCAAGAATTTTTAGTAAATGGTAATATTTAAGATATGTTCTATAAATTTTAAGTCAAAGATCTTAATTCCAGGAATAATTTTACAAATATAAATGAAACGTCATTATAAACAAGCATTTAAACAGTAAACATCACGTACCCAATTAAAATGGTCTACAATTAGAAACAGTAAGATTTTTTTTAAGATGGTTATATAGACCAGTGGTTCTCAAACTGTGGTACGCGTACCCCTTGGGGGTACTTAAAATTTTTTAGGCAGTACGAGTCTGGCCAACAAACCTTTAAATTTAAATAGAGTAAAAACTCCAAAATCCTTGATCAGAGTTTGAAAAATGTAAACTTCATCAAAACTAGGTCTCAAAAATCTCACTGTGCTTTAAAATATGGGAAGCCTTCATGAGAACTTGTTGCTTCACTCGATGGCTTTCACGGGGAAATGTTTTGTCCCGTGTGTTTGAACAAATTACATTTATCTTCAGTAATTGCTAAATTTAACTGGCTTTTGAAGTTGGCTTATTTAAGTGATATTTTTGAAAAACTCAACCTCTGGAATTTGCACATGCAGGGATCCAGGGCAGTGTTTCTGATATTTTTTATGTAGAAAAGAAAACTGATGCAATAATTAAAAAGATCACTCTCTGGGAAAAAGAAATACAAAAAACAACTGTGAGCCTTTTGAAAGATTGCACATATTTTTGCAAGATAATGAGATAAACTTATCTAATTTTACTGAACTCAAGACAAATGGGCCAGCACTTGAATGCACGGAAGATCCTTATAAAAGAGTACTTTCCACCTTTTGAGAAACAGTACGACTGGATACATACGTGGCCTCTTTGATGCTGATGCTAAGGACACTAACCTGATTACTTTTGAAAAGGAGCAACTCATTGAAGTCGCGTATGATCCCACGATGAAAAACAAATACTTAAGTTCTAGTACTACATTGTTAGTTATCTGGATCTATATTGGAATGGAACAAAAAGAACTGTCTAGCACTGCAAAAGTCTTTAAGATTATATATTTTAGTTTACTAACTGAGAAGAGGTATCCAAAAAATTTTATTGGTAAAAAGCGGTACAGTGTCTATAAAAGTTTGAGAACCCCTGCTCTATATTATTTCATACCAACCGAACCAAAAATGTTGCTCCAAAATTTTCAAGAGGTGTTACAACTAATTCGACAAGTTAATTGAGTTTAATATTTTTGTTTGCTTACCTTTGTGTTTTTCTTCGTTGTAGTAATTGTAGCAATAGCAAAACCACACAATTACATTGCGTTTATAGATTTTCTATGTCATTTTTTTAATATAATAAAACTGATTTCCTTGAAGAAATTGGACCCCGCAGTTTTTAAAAGGGAAAAGTATCAGTCATATCGTTCTCATTAAATGTCTCCATGGGCGCGATAAAAAATAATAAAAGGATTTTGAGATACCGGCCGCCGAAGGTGGAGATTTTTTAAACGTAGAAAATCTTATTTGGCCTATATTAGTGCATTCTGTGAGTCGGAAAAATAAACAAATATTTTAAGCATCAACCAAACCATCTCTCCCCACCGTTTTGGTGGATGCTGAACACGATGGCGGTGGTTAAAATTCTTTTGGAGGCGACCCAAAAATTACCCCCAAGAAGGGGGGAATCGAGTATTCCGCATATTCCATCGGTAAAATATTCCTTACCCCCCCGTTTTCGAGGTTGCTGAACACGATGCCATTATCCGAAATTATTTTTGACTTGACCCCACCCCTCAAACGGTCAAAAACCACACCCCAAAATGGTGGAATCGCGGGTTCCGCGTCTTCCACCGACAAAATATATCTTCCCCCTCGTTTTCGAGAATGCTGAACGCGATGGCGGTATCCAAAATTATTTTCGACTTGACCCCACCCCTTAAACGGCCAAAATATATCTTCCCCCCTCGTTTTCGAGGATGCTGAACTCGACGGCGGTATTTAAAATTATTTTCGAGTTAGTCCGACCCCCCAAACGGCCAAAAATCACCCTCTACAGGGTGAAAAATTTTCGCGGGTTTTCATGTTTGCTCAAAAATTTTTTTTTGCCCTGTAGCGGGTTGCTGTTGGCCGTTTGGGGGATGTGGCCAAGTCGGTGTACAGATGTAACATCACCATTGTGCTGAGCATCCTCAAAAACGTCATATGACGCGGTTTTTCTAGTTTATAAAAAAAATCTCAACCTGTAGAGGGTGATTTTTGGACGTTTGGGGGTGTGACTAAGTCGAAAATAATTTTAAATACCGCCGTCGTGTTCAGCATCCTCGAAAACGGGGAGGGAAGATACATTTTGCCGGTAGAAGACGCGGAATTGGCGATTCCCCCATTTTGGGGGTGTTTTTTGTCCGTTTGAGGGGTGAGGTTAAGTCTAAACTAATTTTGAACTCCGCCGTCATGTTCAGCATCCTTGAAAACGAGGGGAAAGATAAATTTTGACGGTGAAAGACGCGGAATCCACGATTCTCCCATTTTAGGGGTGGTTTTTGGCGGATTGAGGAGTGGGGTCAAGTCAAAAATAATTTTTAATAACGCCATCGTATTCAGCATCCTCTAAAACGGGGGGTACGGAATATTTTACCGATGGAATATGCGGAATACGCGATTCCCCCCATTTTGGGGGTGATTTTTGGCCTTTGGAGGGTTGGGTTACCTCCAAAAGAAATTTAACCCCCGCCATCGTGTTCAGCATCCTCGAAAACGGGGGAGGAGATGGTACTTACAACAACTTCGACTGCCGGTATCTCAAAATCCTTTCATTATTATTTATCGCGCCCATGGAGACATTTAATGAGAACGATATGACTGATACTTTTCAACAGGTTTGAGCGAGATTGAGTGAAACCCAATTTCCCTTTAAAAACTTCATTTATATCTTTCCACTTTACCTCCGGACGAGGCCACAAAAGAGTTATATTTTATTAGTTTTACTGCTTTATTATTTTAGCCTATCCTTCCTGGTGACGCCAATGTCCATAACCATTATTACTTTTATAACTCCTCGCCCCTGCGGTCTTATTAATTTCTATAAACTTACCAAAAAAAATTACTTCATTCAAGAGGTGGATCCATCAATAAGGAGGATGGGCAATCCCTTTCAACGATATAATGCATGATGAAGATGAAATAAACGCCGAAAAAGAAGACATCAGAATTATTGATGGGTGGTCCAAGCGACTATTATAAACATTCCTGGCATACCCCTAGTTAAAATGGCGGGCTATACAGAGCCAACTCTCAGCTATCCAATCCACGTAGAATATTCACGCAAAACCAAATAAATTTTAAAATGGTTGGGAGGAAAAATAGATTTAGAATTAGGGAAATTTTAATAAAAAATGAGAAATATGTCAAAATTATTCTTGTTGTATTAAATGTATCAAATAAATTAATAGTTTTCAGTTAAAGAACTTATTTATATTTTGTCGTAGAAAAAATAGCGTATGCAACTTTCATGTAATGTCTATCGCTTAAGATTTAGGACACTCGCCTGCGGCTCATTTCGTAACTTACCTTAAGCTCGTGTATTAATAGCTATCATTACATGATCGTTGCATAATATACTATATATTTAAATAAATTATCATATTTTCTAGAAAATATCATATGAAATTTTCCGAATATAAAGTCTGTATTGACAAAAAAGTTTGACAGCCGAAAGAAATTTTAAATCCGTCAAAATTTTGGAATTAAAGTTAAAATAGCTTTATTGATGCCTCGAATTGAAGACTGTTTGTTAGGGTGGGCAGAAAAAACTTGTTGTAATAGCGCGGAAAACTTGCGAATCATATAGATTAAAAAAAAGAAAAAAAATCGGATGTGGCCATGCACATGAATTTACCATACTTTAACGGCCCTAAGGGCTCATTATCCAATTACTCGTACATATTTAAGGCAGGCCATGCCTGGCAAGAGCGTACAATTGTCTCCATGAAACAAAACACTTCTACTGCGCTTGCGCTATTATGCAACTATGTTATTCCATATTTTATTTTTAACTCGCTTATAATACAAAATTTGAAAAAAGTTTTTAAACAAAATTTATAGTAAATTTAATTTGAAATAAATTTTTTTTCTTAATATTTTTACATAAACTTAATAGAAACGATAATAATGGCGAAAATCTGAAAATTCTCAAGAGTAAACCCCCACTTCCGGTTGTCCGATTTTGCCCAAAATCTAATCAGCTCATTAGCATATTGTAAAAATGCTAAATATAAAATTTAGTTAGGAAAATCCGATCGCAGTTGGAGTTAGAGCGCACACAAATTTTTCCGGACTACATACTACATACTGGTAAAGTAAAAATATCAAAATCGGTTGACATCTTCCGATCGCGCATAGGCCCTAAAGTTTGACAAAATATGAAAAAACTTCATTTTCGCGATTATTTTTTTTAATTTTTGAATTAGATGTTTTCGTAATGTAGTAGTTTGTGACGTCTTCAAATAGAGCCTAAAAACCTTGTGTTTTAATTTTGTTTATATCAGTTGATATCTTCCGATCGCGCATAAGCCCTAGAGTACCTCAGAATTGTACTAGCCTAGGGGAAAAAGCGTTAAGCTGAGCAAAACTAGTGATTTCTGGAAGGATCTATATTTGCGCAAGAAAGGTTATATAATAATAATAATAATAATAATAATAATAATAATAATAATAATAATAATAATAATAATAATAATAATAATAATAATAATAATAATAATAATAATAATAATAATAATAATAATAATAATAATAATAATAATAATAATAATAATAATAATAATAATAATAATAATAATAATAATAATAATAATAATAATAATAATAATAATAATAATAATAATAATAATAATAATAATAATAATAATAATAATAATAATAATAATAATAATAATAATAATAATAATAATAATAATAATAATAATAATAATAATAATAATAATAATAATAATAATAATAATAATAATAATAATAATAATAATAATAATAATAATAATAATAATAATAATAATAATAATAATAATAATAATAATAATAATAATAATAATAATAATAATAATAATATACGCCCTGCAATTCACTCCCTTACGAGTGAACCCCAGAAGCTCTGCGTATTTTGAGTTCCTGAATTCATATCTGACGTACAAAATGTTCCATAGTACTTCTTTCTTTTTTTGCTATCACCTGCAACATCCCTCTTCAACAACCAGCAAAAATCTGCCATCATGTGTTCATCCCATCGTCCCTGATAACATCGCTCCATTTCTTTGATATCTTGGTGGAAACGTTCTCCTTGTTCCTCACTGTAATCACCAAGATTTTCAGGGAAGTGTTCGAGATGGAAATGAAGGAAGTGTAATTTTATGCTTATGAGGCAATCTTGTTCTTGAAATTTTCGCAACATGTTTTTCACTATTTTCTTATAGTCGTCGCTTTTAAAGTTACCTAAGAAATTTTCGACAACTTCCTTCACAATTTTTCCCTAGGCTAGGGAAATTCTGAAGTACTGTAGGTCATTTTGTACGTCAGTTATGAATTCAGAAACTCAAAATACGAAAATACTTCTTTCGCAAAAATAGATGATCCTTCCAGAAATCACAAGTTTTGCTCAGCTTAACACTTTTTCCCCTAGGCTAGTGGAATTCTGAGTTACTCTAGGGAAATTCTACAGTGAGATTAGAACTAGGCGACTCGAGATACGTGAAAACATTATCGTTTTGCACAGATACTGAAATTTATAATATTTCACCCATTTCCCCTAGGCAAGGGGAAAACTGGGGGGGGGGGGTCCAGGGGAAATTCTGAGACCAGATTCGGATTCAGCGGCTCAAAATCCATAGGGGTAGTATACTCACATGTAAAGTTCATTCCACTTTTTTTTGTGCGCATGTGATACCAAAAATGGGTAAAATATGAAATTTTCAATATTTTGGAGATAAGAGCGATCGGAAGATATCAACTGATTTAAACCAAATTAAAACACAATGTTTGTAGGCTCTATTTGAAGACGTTACAAACTATTACATTACGAAAACATCTAATTCAAAAATTATAAAAAATAATCGCAAAAAATATTTTGTCAAACTTTAGGGCCTATGCACGATCGGAAGATGTCAACCGAATTTGATATTTTTTTTCTTTTTTTAAGTCTATATGATTCGCAAGTTTTCCGCGTTATCACAACTTCGAAGTAAAAAAAAAAGGTTTTTTCGGCCCACCCTACTGTCTGTAGTCATATTTCAAATCAAGTTTAATACTGTTCTTAGAAAAAAAAACCCTTTCACAAGAATATCTATAAAGATAATGAGCAACAATTTGTAAAACTCCTTTCTGTAAAGTACATAAACACCCCAAAAACATACCCTCTGCTGCAAACTTAAGCCAACTAAAAATTTAGACCCTGTTCATCTAATAGAAGATACCAGAATTTCTTAAACATAAAGCAAATATTACCTACATTAACTTCGATATTAGGCTAGTGAAATGGCTTTTCCAGTTAAATCTTTCGTTTATTGGTATACAAATTACTGAGGTAGCAAAAATTATATATTTCTTTGGAATAGATAAGTATATTTTTATCACAAACATAAAATAATGTAGGGTAGATTAATTAGAATTAATTTTATTAATATATGTCGCTCTTCTTTTAAGAGCGTACCTAAACTCTTGCGTGGAATGGAGAATCTCAGAAAGGAAGTTATTACATTGAAAAAAGGCATTTCTAAACTCAAGGAAAACGCATCCTTCTTGATGGAGGAAGTTATAAATGAAATCCACGAACGGCAAAAAAGATCGAATAATCCACTTGTTTTTAATCTATTCGAACCAAACAATGCTCGTGAAGATGATGAACACGTGAAAAATATTATCTCTACTATTGATGACTCTGTAAACTTAGATGGTATTAAAATGATTTGGCAAGAAAAACAAAAATGGACATCGGTCACTCAAAATAATTTTATCTTCAGTTAAAGATGTTCATTCAATAATTAAAATCAAGCAGAAGGTGAGTCGAAAGAAAAAACTCATATCTCTAGACCAAACCCCTACCCAACGGAAACTTTTCGACATAGTCAAGACAGAACTCCTAGCACGTTAAGATGCTTGTGAGCAGAATTTAGTAATTAAGTATATCAATAATGTACCAAAAATTATCCAAAACACCACTAAACCCTGGCAAGCTTTTTCTTTACTATCAAAACATCAGAGGACTAAATTAACCAATTTAAGTCTTAATACTTCAAACTGTTCTTATGATGTAAGTCATTCTCACAGAAACTTGACTTACTACCCATTTCAATGACGCTGAGCTCGGATTGACAAACTACAATACTTTCAGACAAGATCGAACACCTGAGTCCAGCAAATTTAGAAGAGGAGGAGAAGGAGGAGTATTGATAGCCACCAAGAAAAAATATCCTTCAAATATTATTAGGTCGGATTCTTCAGTTGAACAACTTTTTGTTCACTTATGTGGTAAGTTGGTCCTGGGAGCTCTATATATCTCCACCTAACAAGTATCGGGTTCATTTTGACCAACTTATTAGTATAGGTAAACTATACTCAAATTCTTTTTGGTGACTACAATCTGCCCTCAGCCAAGTGGGACCTTGAATATTTTTGCACCTCTGCATCAGCAAAACCTAACGCACCCGTTGTAGAAACTGAAGCTAATGATATTGTTTCGAATATTTGTGCTCTCCATAATCTTTTCCAATCTTATACTATGGACAATACTAGAGGCGTCATCCTCGAACTTGTTCTTTAACCTAACGGTAACCCGGGCAGCTGCTATTTTAATTTCTCTGGAAACAACCTTGCAGCTACACTTTTGCCAAAACTCAACTGTTGGAGTTGAATAGTATTGCGATTTTCATGCATAGATGATAAAGGTATCTCTGTGATGATAAAGGTATCTCTGTGATGATAAATCTACTCGATGATACTTGATTTGTTTGTTCCATTGAAAAAAGTTTGTTCTAAGAAATTTCCTTGTTGGTATTCGATTGAACTTATACAATTGCTACATGATAAGAAGATTGCCCATATGATTTACAAAGGTAATAGGTCACCTGAAAACTATGCCAATTTTAGTCAACTCAGAGCCCAGTACAAAACCTTGTCAAAAAAATGCTATTCTTAGTTATATATTTTTTGAAAATTCGTAAATAATAAGAAAGAAAATAGCAGCCTACCTGTCTCAATGATACTCAACAATACAGTCACCTCTAATGGTAATAGAATCCAAAGTTTGCGTATCTTCCTATTACATACCAATCTCGAAAATCTATGAAAAACTTTCAACTCTTAATGTCAATAAAGGTCCTGGGCCTGATGGTATTCCTCCCCATTTTTCTGAAAGAATTCTGCTTTATTTTCTCTCGGCCGCTTTTTCACATTTTTAAGAAATCACTGCACTTAGGGGAGTTTCCTGACCTTTGAACTAGCTAAAGTGCTGTTGTTTGTTCCACCACGTGCAACAAGGCAAACTCAAACTTTTCACAGTATAATTACTCCTATTATACTGTTATTCCAATAGGTGCTAATTCTCTGGATGACCTATTACTTTTTAGTAACTCTGTTGCTATTTTTAAGAACCACATAATGAATTTAAATATCTAACAATCGTTAAATACATTGGTTTGTACTTATTGCTTTCTAATTAATTGTTTTTTTCTTCTTTTTATATACATTGTATTATGTTGTACACTCTTATTTTATACATATTTATTGTCAATAACTGATTTCTGTATTCTGAATTGGGCTTGCCGTATAAATAAATAAATAAATTAACACATCGCATTTAAGCAGTCGCTGTTGCTCGTGCCCAAATTTGCCACACTTTTCCAGTAAAACTTCACTTTATTAAACTGGCTACGTAACATTACAATTCTTTTCACGTATATAGCGGGAATGTTGGAAGATACCTTTATTTTTAGAGAAAAACGTCTGGTTTGAACTTTTTTACCTAAAATGTATACACCAAAACTAGAATACCCAAAAAAATCCTGATGGGTGGTCCAAAGCGACTATCACAAAAATTCCCCGCATACCCATAACCCATAGTCAAAAATGGCGGGCGATGAGCGCCATTTTCCATCCGGCCAATCCTGCCCCATCGACAGCTATAACCCACCCAATAAAATCTTTGAATTATCTCGGAACAAATTACATATGCACATAAATAAAACAATTAAAAAAAAAGTAGACTAGTCTACTTCTACATCTCGCCATAGCGATAGCAGCGCGGCCAGTACAGTAGATAGAAGGACGTGGTATGTACAACACAACAGGTGGTGCAATAACAAATTTAACAGTTACCTATCTGGTTATAGTGAAAAAGCCCAGAAATTGTGAAATCATTCTTGTGGTGTCCACAATCTCCGTTTTAAAGACGGCATCAAGTCTGGCCCAGTCTTGGTGTAGCATTGGAGCGCTTCGCGTAAATTTTACTAATATTACTAATAAAAACGTCTTGGGCGTAGGAGGCCGTTTCCTAATTTAAGTTCATATTGTTTGTTCACGCGGCAGAGCCTGCTTTGGATTTTTCGTGTGCTTAGTGTGCTATGCACTTGACAAGTGCAAGTGATAGTGTTTTGTTCCTGCTTGGATCAACCGGTAGGATAACACAGCCTGCTAGATATAATGCGATATAGAACGTATCCTTCGTTCGGCGATTGTTTCGGAGTTTTATGTCCTTTCAGAAATAAGATCCTTCTCTAAGCTGACTATCAATAATAAGGTAACTTTTTTATTTAACTTACTTTTTAACGAATCAGACTTTTTATAAAAAAAATATTTACATGGTTCTATTCCTATTTTTTTATTTCAATTATATAGGGTGTTGGATCGGTGCGTATTAAATCAAATACGCAAAACATCGTTCTCATTATTTTTAAAGAATTATGTTTATTAATCGTTTTCGGTTATATTTGCAAACTTCTGTTGTTCTATTATTATCTTGCATGAAGTGTCGAAAATTGTATTGGAAATCTCAAAATATTGATGTTTCTAAACAAGTTCTTCATGTTTATCATATTTTCCTTCAAATTTTGAGTAACAAATTTATTATTGGAATAACTTTATAATTATTGATTTTTATTAAAATAACTCCATAAAAGTAGTAAAGAAGATTTAAAATTGCATTGATTTTACTAGTTTTCATCATTACAGACAGTGTGAAAAATATTGCTAGTGAGTGAAAAAATAATTGTAAACTTTTGGAATTTATTATGGTTTTTATCCACTATTTTCTCTTCGAAATCGCGACAGCTTTGTACTTTTGACTGGGTGTAGAATATGTCAGGTGCTCTATATAATAAACACCCTGTGTTACAATTTTGAATAACCGTGAAATACGTATTTTTTTTTTAGAATGTATTAATCGAAATTCAATTTTAAAGTACTTGAAGTGCTTTTTTTCTATATTTCCAACTGTAATGGGTTGTTCAGAGTAGGTATTTCAACTAGTTTTAATTTTAAAATCACAGTTGGTTCATCCTTAATTTGTTCTAGTTTCATATGTTCTTTTTGATAATTTTTTAACAAATTATCGGTAAATAATTGTATACATTTTTTGTTTATTTTTTATCACCAACAGTAAATTATTTTAGAAATCGTATAGTACAGTGTCTTGCAGACAGTAGTATTTTTCTATATCTATGAAAGTTGTGATTTATTTTTTTATTTAATTATATATGCGATAAGGTTTCTGGAACCTCCCTTTTCTACACGTTTTGCCACATCGCTTATTCCTTTGAATGTGAATATGACATTTCCAATCCAGATGATCACAATTTTTTCACTTATGCTCGTTCGTGAATAAAAATTCAACAACCCTGGTTTAAAAATCATATTTTCCAAAAGATCACTATCCTAAACATCTGCTGAAAAATGAATGTATAAAAAAATGAAAAGTGCAAAAATATAGAACATTTCTACTCCTAAATCGTAATTTCCTCACAAAGTTCGATGTTTTCTTAATTTTTTCAAATACACCAAGATCCTTTTCCATTTGTTTAGTTTTCACAATGTTCTGATTGGCCCCGGGACGAATCGGTATCTGACTGAATCATTATGGTCTGTGCAAAAAAAATAACTTTTTATACAAGAAACCACAAATGCATGATAAAATAATGAGTATTATATGAACTTTTTCTGATTTAATACATTTTGTAAATGGTTCATTATTTAGCTGAGGATAATCAATAGATAGTTCACAATATATTTTTTTAATTTTTTAAGGATCAGATCCAGCAAAAAGGGGTTAATTTTTGAAGATTAGGGGAGCGTGGGGGAATATCGACCGCGGGATAATATCGATCATATTCAAATCTCAAAACTACGCGCCATATTTCTCCACTTCAAAATTCCTCTAGAAGAATCCCCCGTGAAGCGATCTTTGTTTCAGAGATAAAAAACGCAGTATACTGTGTCGGTGATTGGTTGGAGTTTCATACGCATTTTTATAAGAATTTTACAATTTTGGACAAGGTAAGATATTAAGATAATGCGAATTGTATGACTTTATTAGATGCACTAAAGTGTTGTGTGTTTTCTACTTGCGTCTACTCTTTTATTTGATCGATATTACCCGTCGGTGGTCGATATTGCACTTTCAATTAAACATATATTTGCCAAAGCTCATATTATTTCCCATTGATAGGGACATATTCAAAGAAGAAGAATTAGTAAGCCTAATTGAGAATAACAAGAGGTTGTACTTGAACAGAAGCCTTGACATCGAACACCAATTCTTACAATACAATTAAATGAACCGCTAAAAAAGAGCAGTTCCCTTTGTCAGCATTTAGAAACGTCACCCCGACCAGGTCCAAATGAAATAGGCACCAAAAGAAATTAAGAAGTCTATTCTTTCTTTGGATTCTGACTCTTCGAACTCCAGCTTTAGTTTAGAAGAAATTTGCGAGAATGATATAACTGATGATGAAGATAAAACTCTTGCTTTAATAGAAAAACCTCTAAATGTGCCATTTCAAGATGTATACCCAGCACCAAAATTACAACAAGAAATATCACAAAGAAAAAACAGCATTCTGCAATCTGCAGTATTAACAGCAACACCAATGAAAGAGGAATTAGAAGCAAATAGAAAAGAAAAAGATTAAAATAAAAGATGTTAAAGTACAAAAAGCCAAGAAAAATATTTGTTAAAAAATTACACAACAGACAACTACTATAGTAGCAAATAAAGAATGGGCGCGTTCTAAGTGCACTGTCGCTGAAAAGGCATCAGAATATATTTATGACAATTGTTTCTATTAAACATATGTTTCTTATGTGTAATATAATTAATTGAACATTAATCTGTTGCCTTAATCGATATTACCCGATTGATCGATTTTACCCATTATATTGATCGATTTTACCCATTACATTGATCGATTTTACCCGACTTTTTTTTATTTTTGTTTTACCTGATTTATCAAAAATATGGTACTTTCAATAAATTTGTTATAGCTACTTTATACAAAAATATATTTGCTAGGACTATACGTTTTTTAATATTTTTGTACTATATTCATGCAAGGAATTATAAGATTTTCTTAAGTAGTGAATATTCCCCCACGTTCCCCTAATTGCTATACAATGTAAATATAAAATATATACTAAACTCTTTTTTTCCGCGGAAAGTTCTGAATGGCTAATAAATAATTTATACAAAGAAAATTTTGGTGCACAAAAAAAATGAAAATCTCGTAATTTTCAAGAAACAATAGTATTTTTAACCCGTATATACCCGTCACAAAAAATCTTTCCACAATAAGCGAATGGTGTCTATCAGAAAATTACACATATAAAATTCCATTATTTTATCAATAAAATTAATAACATCGTAAATCAGAATTTCTAAATTCTGAATTTATTTAGATATTTAAATCTATATACATACGTTACAAGTACGCGAAGTTTTAAGATCATTGTCACTTCCTCATTCAAATTAACCCACTTGACAGCATCAGTATCTAGTCATCCATCTCTAAGCGTGCGCCTTCTATTGTCTATTAGTAGAACCAATAACCCTTGAAACTAGCAAAACATGAAGAAAAATGATTGTATATTGTATATACATGAGTATGAGCGGCAACTACATAAATTTCCCTTAAAAACATAAATATTTGTTGGAGGTCATTTGTAACCGAGCTTTGATCTGGTTTATTTTATATTCTAAAAATACAATTTTTAGTAAAGTAGATAAACATTACTTGTCAAACAAACTTCAGTTCCCACATTAGTAAAATTTTAAAATGGAGACGCTATTTCGCACAGGCGGGTAATGACTGAAAGTACACCTGGAAATCATCATTTGTACGAGGTCGTTCGAAAATTATTACGAAAGTTTAAGAAGATCCGTGGAGTATTTAATCATTTATTTGAAGTGACAATTTAAAATTAATCAGTTATCGATTTTATGAACAAAGTGGGAAGAAAGAAAGTTTTGGCAAAAATTAAAACAAAGCTAAAACAGTAGATTTAAATGGTAAATAATTTACTGGCTTTTCAATAACATTTTTAAAACAGTATGTGAAAATTGGAAAAATCAGACAGAAATTCCAATAAACTCCTGAGGTCCTTTAAAGTAGGGATATGTGTTCCAACAGAGAAACTGTACGGCCATGCGCACTGGATAGTACATAATTATTTATTTGTTGTTCACTATTTTTTCCTATTTTATCAAATACACTTGTTGTCTAATAATCTGGCGCGCTGGTGCACTTTCAAGAAATTTTCTTTTAGAAAATGATTATTCACCTGTCTGACCAGCCATCAGTTGCGCTGTGTCTTTATAGTTATTTCCTATTCTAACACTAAACAAGTAACAAGGCACTACGGCAGGTTGTAGTGTGTTTAAATTAAATAGTTTTGTAATAAGTCATCTTATCATGTTGGTGCAAGAAGGTTCTCAATGTTTGTCATATTTTGTTATATGTACAACAAATAGTAATGAAGATGAAATGGATAGGAAAATTGACAACAAACTTTATGCAACAGACACCAGTTTGATGTTTATTGAATAATCTGAAGTAAAAAAAAGGAATTACACTTACATAATGTTCCGAATAGACTGCTTGAGGAAGTGTACAAGCAAAAATACTTATGAGGACGTAGAGTTTGTCTATCATTGGATAGATAGTCCAATGTGCAGATATTTGCAGATGATCTGAAATCATTAAAAATCATTTCGAATCCTGCTGACTATCTAGACCTACAGCAGGACCTTAATAGATTTGTGGAGTGGTGCGATTCTAACAGAATAGAGCTAAATGCGTCCAAATGTAAACTCATGACTTTTCCCGTAAACGAGAGAAAACTAATTATCTCATTATGGATGAGATTCTCACAACTGATACTTTATAAAACTCTGAACTGTCCTATGTTGATCACATTACTTTCATTGTAAATAAAGCTTTTAGAATCCTCGGGTATATAAAAAGGAAAATTCTTTTTTGTAGTCTTGTATGGAATCCACATTATCAAATACATTCTTCAAGAATCGAGAGAGTTCAGAGGAATTTGCTTCGCCATATTAAATATAAATTCTTTAACAATGAGAGCACTTATCCAGTACTTCATCAAAATCTGAATCTCCTTCCATTGGAGACTCGCAGAGATCTTCATCAAAATGGCAAACTCTTTCTTGAGAACGCTGCTACAGGATGTATTAAGGAGATGATGATTTTCGTGAAAATGGACAACTGGCGACCGAATTTCGGATTTTGCGAACTTTATTTTTCGATTTTCGCAACAAAAGAGTAAAGTGGGGGGAATTTTTTATTCGCCATCGTATGCGGAATTTTTTTCTCTTTGATTTGAGCCTTACAAGAACTCGATGCGATAATCAGGAAGGGTGGGAGGGGGGTGAAAGCGTTTTGCCCTATAGAAGGGCAAGGAATAGGATTAGTGACTGCAAGAATGCGTGATATATTTATAAAGCGAGTGCGCTCGCTCAGCCGCCATGAAATTAGATGCGCTCCCTCTCATCTTTCTTCTCTCACATCATCCCTTTTCTCTCTTACAAATACTATTCCGGCATCTAATTTCACGGCGGCTCAGCGAGCGCCCTCGCTTTTATAAATATATCACGCACGCCTGCAGTCCTTAATATAGATAGGTCTTTGGGGTAAAACCTTCTTGAAAGAGAACTGATTGCTCTTGAAAATGAGCCTAACACGAAGTCACTAACCCTATCCCTTTCCCTTCTACTTTCGCCCCTTCCCTCCCTTCCTGATTATCGCATCGGGTTTTTTAGGCTCAAATCAAAGAGAAAAAAAATTCCTCACCCGATGACGAATAAAAAATTTCCCCCACTTTACTGTTTCGTTGCGAAAGTTGAAAAATAAAATTTGCAAAATCCGAAATTCGGTCGCCATTTGTCCGTTTTCGCGAAAATCATCATCTCCTTAATAGATCGTGTAGCAGTGTCCTCAAGAAAGACTTTGCCATTTCGCTCATCCAGATACGTCAAAAATTAAAATAGTTACCACGAGTCAAAGATTAATCAGTGTTTGCCCTCCCCCTCCCCACAAATTAAAATAGCGACTTGAAATTTGGACACAATGCTTGGGGTCATGACTATCTATCGGAGGAAAAAAAAATCAAGTATCGAAGTCACTTTCTTTCCTGCGAAAAACGCGAACACGGCTCGATGTGTGCTCTCGCCGCGGCGAACATCCGTATTCTTTCAAATCGCAGTATCTGGAGAACCGCTAGACCGATTTGGACGGGTTAAAATTCAGTTTATGCGTTTTCGCGAGTCCTTCATTTTATATCCGTTTCGATCCGAATAAAACTCAGAGAGTTACGTGCGAAAAACCGATTTCCCATATCTTTACATGTTATTTATCCCCCACCACACCTTCACTTCACACGCCATTTATCATTTCTTTTGGACCCCTTTAAGACATAATACAATTTAAAAGAAAGCGAAAATACTTGTCCTCTAGAAGCCGCTAATGAAATATTTCCCGGAAATGGCTTATTACCACTCATTAAATTTTCGGCAAAAGATGAACCTCTTAAGCGTTTCACAAGGATCTGAATGAAGATAGAAACTTAAAACTTTCGGACTGATGGACATACCCACGAAATATTGATTTTATTGACAAAGTCTTTACCATAATAGAACAGTTGTGCGCTATAGCTTCTTCATCGTGTATCGAGAGGATATTTTCCACATTTGGCTCCTCCATCTCTTTCCTTTTTCATATAGCATTTATTTTATTTGTTTTGTTTTTACATAACTTGATTAAACTAAAAATAAAAGATCTGTCTTCTATATGATAGAGTCGTTCTAGCAGCTAGTATCCAATTTATAGGTTATTTAGAGTCAGAAAATTAACGAAAGTTTAAAATTTCCTAGCTCTCCAATTGATATTATTATTATTCCTGTTTATTATACAGACATAAATGAAAAACGTTTTGGAAATCCCCAATACCACATCGTCTAGATTTTCAATTATAAATTGCATCTGTGCTGGTACTTGAGCCAAACACTGCTGTTACTTTTTATGTAATTTTCTAAAAGCTGAAAGTTTGATGATGTGTTGAAAACGTAAAGGATTTAATAGTTTCGAAAAACTGCTATAAAAAACTTCAGGGACGCTTGCGGCGAGGTAGCGGAGAAGGAGGATGCTATAGACATAAGCAGTTTCCCAGACATAGAGAATAATTGGATTGCGAAAAACAAATAGACACATAAGATGAAAGGTGTTGCTTCTATAAACGTTATCGATTTTACATCTGGTAACATTAATTTCTTTAATAAAACAGTTTTTTAGGTTAATATTTTGTGCGAAATGTGTGAAAATTGTGTGTGTGTATTGACTCAAAATACATTTTATCAACTCGTGGAAAATTAATGTGTCAATGTAAGTATTTTTTAATTAAAACTGCTAATAATTAATTTGTGACCTTTGCCAAGTTCAATGTAACATTAACTACCAAAATCACCTGTGGTACTTCTATCTAAAACTTAATAAAATGAAATTTTAAGTGCATTGTAGTATCAATGGGACGAATTTGCGTATAAGTGCGTTTTGTTCATATTCATTTATTTTTTAATCTGTCTTTAGTTGAATGTCATCTAGAGGTGTTAAATCAGGACTATCATGTGGCCACCGAATAGTGCCAGCATTACTTATTCAAACAATAATCTAATTATTAATAATTCCAGCACTGCTATGATATCCTGGTAAGCTTTAAATAAAAATTGTCCCTACTACTTTATTTTCAAATATGGCACACAGGACGTAGATTGATTTTCCATCAGCTATACGTAGCGAAAGTTGATTCATCGGTACATTTAATAATTGTAAACAATATCAGTCAATTTCTGAGAAGTTAATTGTCTTAATTTTTTTTTATCCTTAGATTTGGTTGTGGTAGTTTCTTTTTGGCTTCTTGGTTAGTGGTCGTAGTTCTAGTTTTCCCTTAAGAGAAAGTCCCACCCTAGCACTTCATCCACCCCACGGAACTCCTCTGTTCCGTAGCCTCATATACATCTAATCCCCTCTGTAGGGTTTGGAGGATCCTTATGCAATCCTCTTCGTCTTAGGGGTAGCGTTAAGCTCTTTTCTCCCTAGACTAAAGGGTGCGAATCTGTTAAACCATTCGAGGAACAGCTTTGACGTCGTCGAGCCCTAATCGCAACATGTGCCCCAACAACACGCTTGAAAATATGCAGTTAGCTCTGGATTTATCCTTTTTAGAGGACATACAAGCATGGGAGGGATATAATTTCAAGTCGCACTTAAACGTTTTGCAGTTGTCAGGAGTAAGTTGAAGTTCATCGTATACGTTTCTCAGGTAAATGAAGAATATATAAAAAAAATTGTGTCGATTTCTACATCTACAATTAAGTCAGTGACTTTTTGAAGAAAAAATTTTTTTTCGGCAAATAAGCGTTTTATTTCTCAACATAATCTCCTTTTAGCTCGATACATTTAGTCCAGCGTTTTTCTAATTTTTTTATTCCTTCCAAATTATAGGTTTTCTCAAGGCCCTCAAAATAGGAATTTGTTTCCGTGATGACCTCTTCATTCGTCCCAAATCTCTTACCACCCAGCTATTTATTCAGGTTTGGGAACAGGAAATAGTCGCAGGGGGCTAAATCTGAAGAATATGCTGGATGAGGTAGCAGTTCGTAGCCCAATTCATGGAATTTTGCCATCGTGACTACACACGTGTGCACTTGTTCATTGTCCTCATGGAACAGCACTTTTTTCTTCGACAAATGCGGTCGTTTTTACTTCAAATCAATATCGAAACTGTCCAAAAGCTCTGAATAATATTGGCCGTTGATCGTTTTACCCTTCTGAAGGTAATCGATGTGAATGATACCGCGTGCATCCCAAAAAACTGTGGCCATTACCTTGTTGGCCGACAGACCCTTCTTGACCTTCTTTGGTGCACGTTCACCCGGTGAAACCCACTGTTTTGATTGTTCCTTGGTCTCTGGTGTGTTGTGGTGGATCCATGTTTCGTCCACGGTAACGAAACGGCGCAAAAACTCGTTCGGATTGCGGCAGAACATCGCCAAGCACCCCTTTGAAATGGTCCCACGGTTGCGCTTATGGCCCAGTGTGAGCAATCGCGGCACCCATTTCGCGGATAGTTTCTTCATACCCAAATATTCATGTAAAATGTGATGTACCCGCTCAGTTGAGATGCCTACAGCCGCAGCCAACTCACGCACTTTCATTCTCCTATCATCCAATATCATTCCATGGATTTTATTGACGATTTCTGGTGTAAGGACCTCTTTTGGGCGACCTGAACGTTCGGCGTCACTTGTGCTGGTAAGACCACAACGGAACTCAGTAAACCACTGAAATTGATGGTGCGGAGTTCTCATAGTATTTCTCAAGCCTTTACTTGTGATGGTTTTTTTATGCAAAAAATAATGCTTAATCAGCACATTTTCGTTAAAATTCACGAGGTTATCTGCTCTCAATGCATGTCAAACACAAACTAAATGACTCAGCTTGCTCAAAATTTAACAGTAGTCTATTCATAGATGGCGTTGATGGTAGCTGTGTTGCATTTAAAGTTACTGCAATTCAAAAAGTCACTGACTTATCAAACAGACCTCGTATTTTAAATTACTTAAAGGAAATTTGCAAACTGAGGCGACCTTGAATTTATTTGTTGGCTCTCGTTTTTTAGAAACGCTTATAATTTTCATCGCCACATCAAGAAAATTACATAAAATCTGCAACAATGTTTGCGTTACCAGTTCGTATTGCGCCTCAAACTTGAACATCTGTTTTTCCGTTAGCACCGAATTTTTGGAAAATAAATTCGTCGAATCGGAAAGAAAAACAAACATCAGAGAAATTATAGGAAAGTTATATTAAATGCGCATTTCGATACACTCGATTTGCATGCAACAGATGAATAAAATAATTGTTGATTAAAGCGTTTCATGAATGCAAATATTTTTATTAGCGCCTCATAATTGAGATTCTATACTGGGCGTCGACGGATTAATTGCCTGCAGAATTAGATGGGATAATTAAGGTACATAAATATTATAAATTGTTGCGAGATAAAAGGACTACAGCATCGGATTTATTAAGACTCTTCTACTTATTTACTTCAAGAATTTGTAATTATAGGACCCCGCACCATTCTTATGAAAACGGGAGCACCGTCAAATTGTCTGAAGTTTTGATATGTGGTAGTACTTGATGTCCTGATCAATAGTGTCCATGAGCCCAATCCTATCCTATGGCTAGATTTCTATATACAGTGCGTTCAAGTTCAAGATCCAGAAATTTTAAAATGTGTACCAAAAAGTCCCTGCAAAATATTTTAAAAATTTTCTGGCGGATATATGTAGTCAAAATACATACGTAATAAATAAAATCAAAATATATTTCCTAACAGGGCGATTCATGTTTCCACATGCCTTTTTGTTCAAAGTATGTATTTTTAACATGCAGAAATAGCCTGAAATATTGATAAAATAAAGTCACCGTCAAAGTTTCTAAATATTGGATATAATGTAGATCTTGACGTCCTCGTTCAAAATGACTTGTTTTCGAGAAATTAAACGATTAAACTGTAAAAATATCAATTTTTACCAATAGCAACTTTTAGTAATAAAAAATAAACGAAATATTGTAAACTAATAAGTAACGTTAATCTTACAGCTCAGCAGCCACCAAAATTTACAAAAAAGTGATTTTTGATTAGCTGTAGATCCTTTACTATTTAGCTTAGATAGTAACTTTGATATGTCGTTGAAATTTGAAATCAGCTCATTGGGGAGATTTTAAAGATGTTAAAATACATAGGGCGTTCCATTAATAACTTCGATCTGGCAGGACGTTATGAAACACACTGTAACATTGTAATTTTAAAATGTAAAGCTTAAAGCTGCCTACAATTTTTGCAAATAACATTTTTCCGTATCTTTTATTATAACAGATCTACTGAGCTATGTCACAATAATCAATCACCCTGTATACAGGGTGAGTCACGGTAGACGCGACGGTCCATTGTGGCTAAACGGTTAATATTTTGAAAATTTTGTTTATTCATGGATATGTGGGTTGATAAAGTCTACGTTTTAAAATTATTTTGGAATATACAGATTGCCTCAAAAAAGTGTGGCGTATCAAGTTATATTATTTCTTATGGAAGACCCTATATTTTGTTGCATTTATAGATTATACGTTAAAAATAAGATAAACTTTCTTAATTTTTTCCCTATACCTAAGCTTTAAGATATTTTGATATTTCTAAAAATGGAAGCACTTACAAGAAAACCAATAACTTCGAAACCTATGGAATCAGCTAAATCCAATTTTTACTGAAAAAAATTAGACTAATAATTGAAAGCAATAAGGTATTTAGAGTTGTTTAAAATTATACAAGGCGTTCAAAATGGAACGATTCTCTAATGATATATTCAAACGACAATATCGTTCTTATTTGAAATAGCACACCCTGTATTTTATAATCCTATTATGTAGAAAATTACATTACCTTTTAAAAATTATAAAGGTGTACTATGCCTAAGTCTATTAATTTTGGAGTTATTTTTATTTTTGTTAAATTTTACATCATTTTTCCACCGTAATGCCTAAATATAACCCCCAAATAATATAACTTTGATACGCCACAATTTTTTGGGACAACCTTTATATTTCAAAATAATTTTAAAATGTAGCTTTTGTCAACCCAAACAAAATTTTCAAAATATTAACCGTTTAGCCATAATGAACCGTCGCGTCTAACGTGACTCACCCTGTATATACAGGGTTGCTCAGCATATTTTTTTGATAATTAGAAAAAATGAAAAAATGGTCTTAGAAACTGCTCTAATATTATAATAAAGCTTTAAACCCATATCGAATACATAGTTGATTGTTTAATTATTTACACTATTTTTTTTCAGATTATTCAATTATTTATTGGATTTAATAAACTACATAGGAAAAATTTAATTTTCATGTGAAGAATCTTTCGTAAGAATTAAGAAACGCTATTAAATAAATGTATAGGGTGGTGTAATAGGAGGTATTTCAAAGCTCGATGGAATAATCGATTTTCCACAATTGCATATGATTTTCCAAAAATATCAGTGAAATATTCCTAAAAAGTAAACCAAAACGCTTGGGCTCTAACGCATTGGTGTAGAAACGAGCTTAAAACATAAATTATGGGTTCGATAAAAAAAACTCAAATATACCTATTTTTTTATTTATTGGAACAATAAACCTTTTAATTGTTTGGCAGCTGTTTTAGATTTGTTGATTTTGTCATCTTACAAGCTCAAGTGAGATCACCCTGTAAGTATGATTTTTTAGCCTGCTTCCAATTAATATAACGGTGCAATATAATCTAATACAGTGTGTAAAAATATTTAGTTTACAATATTTCGTTTATTCTTAATTACTAAAGGTTGCTATAGGCAAAAATCGATACTTTTACAGTTTAATCGTTTAACTTCTCGAAAACAAGCCATATGATCGAATTTAACCTATTACAATTTTGAATGTTAAAAATACATACTTTGAACAAAAAGGCCTCCCGTTTCCATAAGAATGGTGCGGGGTTCTTTGAAATTACTTGATGTAGTTCAAAATTTGGAAAAGGTATCTACTGAAGTTGGTAACATGGAAAAAAAATCGAGTTTTGTTACTTTTTCAAAACTTCCTATCATCCTGTTCTGTCAAGTTTAAACGGGCCAATACATTTTTTTAATTATTTTTAATTTCGCTCCAATCTTTAATTCAGCTCCTTACGAGTGAATTCTATCACCCCAAAAGCTCTTTATCGATCCTGTGCGGACATCCAATTAAGCACTTCAATTGGGTTTTGGTCTGTGTCACTAGGAGGTCCAGACTTTGTGATTCCATTGTCAGTATCCACGCCTCTATATAAAGAAGCACAAATACCTGGGTGGCACTTTTTTTTCCTCAGGAAAATGGACAAACTTCAATAGAATCAGTGCTGACTTTTATCCTAATCCAAATCAGCAGCATGCACAATGGGTCGTGCGATCCAAAATATTTAAGAATCGATTTTTGTATTTTTATTTTTAATTATTTTGCCTTTTGTAAGGATTCTCGTCATTTCAATTCCATTTGGATTCAATTCTGTTTTGACTCGATTTAATCAATTCTACACCCCATTCCTGCTACTTTTCAGCTTTTGTTTCGTCACCGTCTGTATGCCATTAATAAGGATGTCATACGTCATGGGTTAGAAGAGATGTGGTGCTATTACCGAGCACTGGTGAACACCTGCTTCATTTTTGTAAAGTCCTTTAGCTTTATTTAACTCATTACAAATACAAATAACATCAACATGATTTTTTTTAATGTAAATCTTAATTTAATTATCTGAATCGATGCGAGATGTATGGGTATTAAAGGTATATATTTTAATAGTAATATAAGTAGCTGGTAGCTGTATAAATATTTCAACTTCTTCCTCGTGTACGGGTATTACATTCCGCCTTTCATACATATGCAAGTGCTACTTATCAATAGCGCTTTTGAAAGAAGTAGATATACACTGCGTCTCACAAATCATCGTGAGGTTAAAGTGGGGCAAGAGAACGTTGATTTTTTTTGTCGAAATTTTCTAAATTGGTGCTGTAAAATACAGTAGCAGTTGTGGAGAGTAAATATAAATATACATTTCAGTTTGGGAGAGTTTTAGTTCAATAAAAAACTATTAACAAATATCTTATATCAGTAATAGTACTTTCCCCTTCAATAATTGGCTGAAAATACTAGTCAAATAATCTTCTAGAAATATATACAAATGGAGACATTGTTTTTTACATCGAGAAGCTCTTGCGTCAAAAGTTTTACTTCCTGAATAGGCTAATCAAATTAGTAAAGTTAGGTACAGTCCTAATTAATTTAATTTTTTATGTTTTTGTGGTCGCTGAACACGAATTTGAGGTTTTCTGATAGATATTTTGGCTGGAACATTATTTTTTTTGCAAAAAAACTGCAAATTTTGTAATTTTTTTTAGTTTTTGGCCTAAATCTCGGTAGGTATGCATTTTTTCGGAAAAACTATTAAAGGTGACAAAATGTCCCACAAGTTTCATAAAAAATAATTTTTTCTACGACCAAGAGTTACGCCGCTAGAGTGCGTTGAAAAATGTGCAGAATTTCCAACAATTGAAAATACGCCAAATCTTGCCTTTTTTCATGGAAACGAGCCGTGTTACAATGATTTTGTCAACGTATTACATTGAGCTCAATAAAATACACTTAAAAACAAACAAAATAATGGCTCTGCCTAGCACAAGCCTCACCTGAATGAAGTATTTGTCTTAAATGATGGGGAAAAAAGTGTGACAAATTAGTGAAAAAATGTACGATTACTTATTAAAATTTAAATTATTTGATACATACATAAACAGTATAATAAAATGAACAAGAAAATGTAAATAATATAAATAATCTCTTCAGGTGGACCAGAGAGGAGAAATATATCTGAAAAGAATAGATAGGATGGAATTAGTTGAGTACAAGTTCAGGAATATGATGGTCCTTATGTAAGTAAGAGAATATTAATGTCAAAGCAAGGTTTGGAATATCTTCCCATGCTGCTAAGACTTCCTCAAGGGTAGGAAACTTAATACCAAGTTCCTCTTGGAGATCCATATTTTCAGTCTCATCTTCGTGTTGTTCAAGGGCCACCGATGCATTATTGCATGATCTGTGAACGCAGTTTATGCATAGATCAGTGCAACGTAGCCCCGCCTTTATGCAGCTGCAGTTTCGTGCACAGGTTTTGGTGCACTTGTATGTTACCAACCTAAGCAGTTCGGGGGGAGCAGGGGCTAAAAGTGTTGTAACTGGTTCTAGACCATTGGTGGTTCTCTTCCAACCCCAATCCTCGGCTCGATGATCAACTCCCATCCATTGCTGCACTTGATGGTAAACTCTGTAACTATGCTGTGTGGTTGCAGCTTCTGAGGGTGGAAGTGCACCTAGTTTTGATGATGCCTTGAATGCTGCATTCTTGTAGTTGAGGAAGCAGACCTTCCGTTGTAGCCATACACTTCGACCAAAAACCGTTTTCCAGCTGCAGCTTTGCTTTGGGGAGTGGCGTTACTATTTTTGAAGGAACTGATAACATTACCAAGGTCTGGATTTTTAATGAGTACTTTAGTTTCCCTTGGTTGAATAGTGCAGACGTTGTGTCACATCCACTCATTGCAGAATATTCTGTGCAGTAGTTTTATTCTTTACAGCAAGGAGTGGAGAGTATGTTGTCGATGGAATTTTGCCTTTTCCTGGCTTCAGGAAGAAAACGTTTTTTTCCTCATATAAACCAATTAGAATTAGTCAAAATTATTGTAACATGACTCGTTTCCATGAAAATCGGATATAAAAGGGAAAGATTTGGCGTATTTCCAATTGTTGGAAATTCTGCACATTTTTCAACGAACTCTAGCGGCGTAACTTTTGGTCGTAGAAAAAATTGTTGTTTATCAAACTTGTGGGAAAATTTATCACCTTCAATTTCGTATAGAATAGTCTTTTCGCAAAAATGCATGCTTACCGATATTTAGGCCAAAAACTAAAAACTTTTTACTTTCCTTAACTCCTGAGGTTTAAGATAGTGACACTTTGGCCGGAATCAGACAAAAACTTTGCAACCTGCAGTGCAAATTATGAATTTTAGCTTTGTTAAGTTGCCAAAACTTTCTTCTGGGTTTCAGTTATCAGTATTGTTAGTACGATTGCGTATATAAGTTTCTTGTGAACGAGAACGCATTGTTGTTTTTTATAAAGACTTTATTCGTGACAGATCTACAACTGAAACTGCTTTAAGAAAAATAAATATATTAATTTTTTTACTCGGCCCCACTCTATCTTGTTGATTATTTATTAAGCATACTAGTTAGAAGGTAGTTCTTTTGAATATTGGGAATGTTTCATCGATGTAGAGAGCACCACACGGTCTCAGTGTGCTGTGACATAAATGCCGAGAGAGGACAGTCACAGTCACAATCACACACATGACAATCCGACCAAACTGGTTACCGATACGACGAGAAATCGCCTACAGGCTTATAAATACCACTCGTTATCAACAGATTACCTACTGCTATATGTGTACGAGAAGAGTTTAACTCTTAATCTTTTAGATGCTAATGATCTTAAAACCGAAACATGCTTTTCAGTTCAAAATATTGAAGATTTAGTCGTGGATGTTAAGGTCGTACTTGAAATTTTAATGTCAAATTTAATAATTGGGGCGCATTTTATCCTATACTGCAAAGCAGTCGAGTATGGAGATAAAGTTGGAAATAAATGAACTCAACAATTTGATTACGACTTAAAATATCTATTGTGTTCCCTTCTGTCGCTATAATGCGATGAGGATCAACGCCTATAACTTCACCCACTAATTTTATCTTCCTCAGGAAATTCTGGATTTGAAGTGGCTCCAAGCTGGACAGATCGACCTCCTCTATATGTCGTGCTACCAAGTAAAAAGCTTTCCGAATGAGGTTTCGCCCTGCTTCTTACAGAACCTACACTTATCTTGTATTAATCCAAGTTTCCTAAGGAGTCCTTTAAGTCGGAAATACGCGGTGGGGATTCCCGTTAATTAATATACGTAGATTATTTTTTCAAAGACACATATAATAGGCATTCGATCTTTTTTGCTTATAGTCACCTATCGGCCTGTCTTAGTTCTTCGAGATCCTTCCAAATGGCAGATCTTTTGTTCTCGAACTCTCTTTTGATCTCTAGTCTGCAGAAGGGCTCGGGTCCCATAAAGGTTGTTTGGGCCCCTTTTCTTGAATGACTATCTGCAATTTCATTATCCTTCAACCTGGTGTGTCCCCGCATAATAGTTCCAGATCAACATCCTCGTTTCCTTGTTAAATTTTTCGATCGAATTTTGAAAAAACAGATTGTGTGTAGTATATTATATAAAATTCATTATTTTCTATGTATTACTACCTGAAATAAAATGTTGACATACCTTCTTACTATTGTCCCGACGTGTCCGCACTATTTACCACTTTGATACCAATAAAAATAACCTCTATGATAATTTGAACAAAAACAAAAAGAGTGTAGGTATTTTCATTGATTTAAGCAAATCATTTGATCCAGTAAATCATGGTCTACTTAATGCTAAACATTGTAAGTATGGTTTTAGAGGAAGAGTTGGCGAGTGGTTGAGTTCCTACCTATCTGACAGAAATCAGTTAACAGTCGTTAATTCTTATCTATCAGAAACACGTTTAGTTAATTGTAGCGTACCTCAAGGCTCTGTCCTTGGGCCTCTTTTATTTTTTATCTTTATCAATGATTTAGCTCTGACGGTTAATAATGGCAGTATTGTACTATTTGCCGATGATGCTTCCTATCTATTTTGTAATAACTATATCTCCCAATTAACAGCTTAATTTCAAATTAGAATAAGTAAGTTAGTACAATGGTTTGACGAAAATAAACTTATTGTTAATAAAGAAAAGACCGTGTTTATTCATTTTACTCCTAGGGTGAATGATATACTTGAGAGTCATCAAGTACAATCCACAAAATTCTTAGGTGTTCACATAAATAACTCTTTAAGCTGGGAATTTCATATTGATTGGGGCTCATCAGCTCATGTATTGAGGGTTTTTAAACTTCAAAAAAAAGCTTTAAGAAATATAGCATCACTGAGAGGTATAGGCAGTCATGCAGAGAAAAGTTTAAGGAACTTCGTATTCACTTCTTTGTATTTATATTCTAGAACTTTTAATTAATGTCAAATCAAACCTAGAACATTTTTTTTTATTTTTATGTTTTATGTTCCACATCTTATAAACTGTCTGTTGACTTGTCCCATTTCATGTATAACTGATCATATGGACAATAAAGTTATTATTATTAAACTAAGTAAGTTATCCATAGTCCTCAAATGTGGCCAATGTTTTATTAAATAAAACTCATCAATGTCAGTACCACAAGTTTATTAAAATGATGGCAGTATGCCGAAACTAGTAGCCCCCTTATAAATTTTAATAAACTTGTGGTACTGACATTGATGAGTTTTATTTAATAGTTATTATTATTATTATTATTTAATTTCGATATTAATCAAAACCGTTTTTTATAGATTTTTATGTCCATACAAATTTTATTTTTTCAACATATCTTCAGCCCTTTTTCCATGAACTTTTTTCGTAAATTTAGTTTTTCACACTGAATAATTTGACAAACAACAAAATTTACATACACTTAAAATCCATCAAAATCTAAATTCCACAATCATCGACTTAAACTTTTACATACAAACGAATTGATTAAGAAATACGGCCATATACGACGTCACGAATTAAAGAGTATCAAAAGTTGACAACCTTGAAGAGACCTAGAGTTTATCTACACCGAAAGAAAAGACCTATAATGGTTTGAAATAAGAGCACATCTGTGTTGATGTCAAAATCGATGATCCGCGTTTAATCTTCGGTTGCGCTTAAAACTGTGTTTTTTGGTGATGTACAGAACCTGATCATTACATAAAATATTTAGAATATTAGACATTTTTTTTGTTAAAATAACTATGGGTAGTGTCATCCTGAGAGGACGCAATTTTTTCTCCAGTCATGGACGAATATTGAGGCTATTGAGAATAGAACCTTTGCTCTGATCCGGTACGAATAATCAGGGCCGCCCAGAGCTGAACAGGGCCCCGGGGATAAAGACTCATCGGCCCCTCCCCACACCAATTCAACAGAAAATTGGGAAAATTTTATAATGCCATCGACAATGGGACAATTTAAGCTTTCTAATGATGTGCGTTGAAATCCGATATGGTCCTTGATTATCTATTAATTCCCTATAGACCCGAGCATTTTCGAAACGCCCTAAAAAAATATGAATAAATTTATAGGAGGGTCAAAATATCGAGCAAAAACATACTTTGGCCCGGTTTTTCAATAATCCAAAGAAATAGATAAAAGGAATTATTGATATTATAGCTACAGGTTCCTTCTTTCATCTGAACTTTGAATCATGAATAAATATTAATTTTTACGTGATTTATTGAGCTTGCTCTCTAAATGTAGGGCAGGAGCTAAAAATGGTGGTGCGTTTTGGAGCCGGTTATGTCGAAAGTTTCAAATTTTCGACAAAAATGATGAGGTTCATTTTTGTAGTTAATGAACTGATCTTAATTTTCGTCCAAAAAAAAAGTGTCATATTTTCGGAAATATCGCCGAAAGTAGGCGAAAAAAACACATTTTTGATACCAATTTTTCCCGTCCTTTCAGAAATTTCAGACACCTGAGATTTTCGGGGGTGAATGTACCCATGAATACCTGCAAAATAAAAAAAATGGTGCCGTACAGATCTGACGCCTAGGTTGGCACCTTCGTTTATTGGACTATTATTCGTTTTTTGTTTTATTGTTTTCCGTGTGTTTATTCCATTTTATTTCTTCAGACAATAAAGTATTGTCATTCATTTTGATATTTGTCCGTCAACATACTTAGATTTTTTCCTGGAAATGGAAAATTTTCATTTAAAATAGAAAACAAATCTTCGGGAACTATACTAAAATTGGGCTTTGAACACATGATAGATGAATAAGTCGCTTGCTTATGTTGCAATAGTTTAGATTCTCGAATATTTTTTATTAATAGAAAATTTAGTTGAAGAAAATCTACTTATTTAATGGATTTTTTGTGTAAACTTACAAAAGTCAAAGGTTAACTGAGAAGAAACCCCTGAATATATATTCAAATCGAATTGATTAACTGAAAAATATACTGAAAGTGGGTGCGCCTAAAAACTACATTAATTTCATTCATTGTGGCTCTTTTATAAGAGGAAAATTTTTTGTTTGCATAATAACCCTAAAATAGGGCACGGGTCACGGGGATTTTGCCCCCCCCCCTCTGATCGGCCCAGCGAATAATTGATGGACAATTTTCTAGCAGAAAAAACATTTTCAAGCATCGGAAGATGGCTAGATTATTTCTAGCTGGGAAACTAAAAAAAAACAACGAAACAAGTAACAGGCAGAACTGTCTCATATATAACACAGAAAAGTTGCCATAATCGCTTCTAAAGGATCGATTGAAGGAAGAATTGGATGATACCGGATTGTCCAGGATCACCAATTTGAATCGGTTGAGGCTTATGGAAATTTGTGTAAATAAAAGTATAATAATAATAATAATAATACATGATGTAGACAGGTCAAACCAGATTTTACATTAAACAGCATACACCTTAAAGTATTACTTACATACAAGCTAGTTAAATTAAAATCGTTTGTTTAAAAACTCTGGTACATCATAAAAACATTCTACAATTAAATTGCTCTCATATCTTATACAGGTAGGTAAATGATTTAGGAATTGAATTGCTTTATAGACAGGACTTTTTTCAAATACTGAGGAAACATGTTTTGGAGGCCGGATAAGCTTGCCAGACCTGATCGGGTAATCGTGGAAATCAGAATTAAGGTTAAAATCATTAAAATTACTTTTTGTGTATAATATGAACTAGTAGATGTAAATAGAATAAAATGTGAGGATACCTAAATCTTTAAAATGATTTCTGCATTCTGCATTCACAATATGACATTATGCGAAATATAGGAGTATACTATTGCATAATAGACATTAATCAATTGCCTAGTTGTAAACATATTTTTTAACTGTAGTATTGCAAAGTAACTGCTATTTAATTTTTTACAAATCTGATTGATATTGGTAATCGGGTCAAAATCCTTTGAAAGATCAAAGAAGAGTGCACCCACATACCTTTTCCTATCCAATGAGGTGTGGATAAAATTAAGTAGGGCTATGGATGCACTCTCAGTTGATCTGCCAGGTAAGAAACCATGTTGATGATAGATAAGATTATACTTTTCAAGGAAAGAAAACATTTGTTTATAAATACATTCTTCTATTATTTTACATACAACAGTTTGGACGGTTATTGGACGATAATTATCAAGACTGAGAAGGCTACCTTTTTTTACACCATTTGTATATTTTTTCCTTATTTTTATGGAATTTATGACTTGGGCCTTATAGAATGTTAGACCAGAAAATGTTTCGACTCATGCAGAAAACTGGCAAAACCCTGAGTAATTAATTTAATGAATTTAAGTAAATATAAATATCAAGAATGCATGGTCCAAACAAGGCTAGATAATATAACCACGACGAAGCAATTTGAAAAAAAAAATCGATCTTCCATGAAAACTTAATAAGCGAAAATGCTTGTTAAAAAACAAACAAACAAAAATGTTGGAAACGTGTAAATTTAACGGTTTTTTCTATAAACTATTTATTAGCAAAACTTGGCAAACTACACCACTGTCCCCGCTGTTTTCAATAGAAAGCCACTGGTGCCCGATCGTCTGTTGTTTCAACAGGTGTGTTTTCTAAAACTCATTCCATACCATACCACTGTGTATTTTTTTATTCTTTTTGGTAAAGACCTGGTAGTAAATATCGGTATGCTTTTAATGCCAAAGGGTTAATCTTTGTTTATTTTTCAAACCGCAGTTTGTAATTTATTATTTTCGATGCTGTTATCCTCAGATGCATATAATTAAAACCATCAATATGAGAAAATCAACAAGTCGGATGGAATATGGGGAAATTGGGTATTTTTTATATAAAATGTAAAAAATCTCTTCATAGACATTTGCTATCCGTATCACAAGCAGCTCCTATAGTATCCATCGGTTATCTTTGTTCCTCTTATTTTTTTGGTGGTTTTTTATTTTTTTTAAATTGCCTATTTTTTGATACGTCGACAGCCACATCTTTCGACTATCCAACAGTGTAAGGTTGTTTAAAATCGGCAGGGCCGCCCAGAGCTGAGCAGGGCCCCGGAGATAAAGTCTCATCGGGCCCCTCCCCACACCAATTCAACAGAAAATTGGAAAATTTTTATAATTTATAAACAGGAGTACTGGACGTACTGTTATACCCTTTTTTACTAAGGAAGGAACTAAATTAAAATCCGTTTTAGCAAGTAAACATTTTAATTTAATTTTCAAATACATAAAGCGTGTCCCAGAGTAGATTTTAGGTTTTAATCTTACCTTACGCTAACCCTGTTAGAAATTCCATGAAAATGTTACGTCCAGCATATAGCGGACACACAATTATCCATGGAACAGTGGAGTTCGCAGCGTGCTTACATGGTTGAGGCTTATTTTAAAGTCAACGATTCGTACACAGTTGCTCAGCGGCGTTTTTGCGATGCGCCATCGGCAATGTTAGTTCACGCGTGGGTAAAAAAATTTAGGGAACAAGGAGTTGTTATAAATATTGAGAGGGTTGAGGATTACGATTTACAGCCTGCCGCACTCTCTCAATATTTGGAGGAGTTCGAGTGGTTTTCATTTGACCTGGATGTTTTGACATTTGTAATAACTCCTTGTTCTCTAAATTTTTTTACCCACGCGTGAACTAACATCGCTCATGCGTCGAATATTGTACTGCGCACAAAAACGCCGCTTAGCAACTGTGGGCGAAAAAAAGGTTAGTCAAGTTTAGTTTCACGAGCTTGTTTAAAAATTCTAGGTTTTAGTGGGGTTTCTGCGATGTTTGATTTGCTGATACTTTTTAGTTACTTCATTTCCTCGACTAAATCATGGCTTACATCTGATTTGACTCTTCAGCAAATCTTACACAGTTCTCTGTGATACTGCTCTAATCCATTTCATGATACTTCCATAAAAATGAAAATTTCATTTGAATTTCTCTTAGAGCTGTAAATCTTGATCTTTAGTTAGAAACAAAAAAAAAATTATTGTATAGAACACCTCAATTCTAAAGCGTTCTTCAGGGGACATATTGAACATCTGATCTGCTGTTGATGTTTCATCGTGAAATCTTTTCCTTTTTCTTACACGAGAAGTGGGAAAATATGGGTCAATGCCATATGCACACGCAAAAAGTTTAGATTCAGATCCATATTTTGTATAAGTTATTTCTTAATGCACTTAATTCGTCAATATTATCAACTTTAATGTCCAAAGTAGAGTCCATCATTTGTAGCAGTTGGCTTCTGTAATTTATAGGTATTAAAACCTGTACCCAAATCGATGCCATAACGACACACTTAAAGTGGTTAGATATTCTAATACTCCATTGATTGTTGATCTTGTTTCCACTGTTACGTTAAGATTTAACAAAGATGAAACGGCTTCTCTAATCTTGCCTATGTGTGCCGCTATTAGTCTGACACATTCAACTCGAGCACTTTACCTCGTGTCTGGTAATGAATGTAGTGAAGATCCTACTATTTCTTTTAAAATCTCCCATCTTTTGGGCTACAGCTGAACAAATTGTACAGATTCTGAACAATTCCAAAGAAAATCTGTGCTTCGGTGCAACACTCAGCAGCACATACTCCACAAAGGTTCAAATTGTGGCATCCACAGGGTGACTAGATAGCCAGAGGGTTCGATTTTAAAATAATAGCCTGGACACCCTTATACTTGCCACTCATATTGCCACCATTGTCGAATCCCTGGCCTCTACAATCATCCACGGAAATGTCGTAATTTTTAAGAACTCTTTTGATGAGATTTGCAATATATTTTCCAATCGAATTGATTAACTGAAAAATATACTAAAAGTGGGTGCGCCTAAAACTACATTAATTTCATTCATTGAGGCTCTTTTATAAAAGTGAAATTTTTTGTTTGCATAATAACCATAAAAATAGAGACCGCGGGGGATTTTTATAATTTAACATGTGCATATGTATATTATAGGCACACTCTACTTGCTATTCTAATTCTTCCTTATTCTAAATCAACCCTACAATGATACGTTCGTGGAATTAGCAGGTAGAAAACGGATTCCTACTTGCTCGCTGGTTAAAATGTACTTATCAGTGAAACTGACAAAGACAGAGATATAGGTCTGTACAGCGTTGCCATGAGTTGTATAAAAGAATAAACAATAAACAAAATAAGTTATTTGAAATGGGGAGGAAATGATTTATAGGTATTACTCATTAATGTTTTTTTTCTAAATGATATTGTTTAATCATACTTTTATTGTGTATTATCCATAATTAGCCACAACCTTCAACTTTACCGTTTACATTTTGATTATGTTAAAAATTGGTAAAATAAGAATGAGATATGACAACGCTATTTTGCTTGTTTTATGGTCTTGTAAATTCTAAATTACTCTCAAACATTATTTGTGATAGTGTAGTATAAAAAATTAAGATAATAAAAACAATTGACATATTAAAATAACGACTATATTGCAGAAGATCGTGCAACATGCAACCAATGAAACGTTTAAATGAAAAATACCATTCAGAAGAATATCGTCCCAAGTTTTATTTTGTTTGATTTTTTTTGGTAACATCTTAGCCTTCTTAATCTCAAGAAACATTTAAATGATGAAAACTGTAACCCCACTCTCTCCCATCATATTTGGTTTCACGCCAGTTTATTTTTGACAATGAGGTTTAAGTGGCGTTCTGGGACAGGTTTTAATCATTTTATAATCTGACCAAATTGATCGTTTTGTGAGACTCTAAAAGCCTGAAGATTACTTATTCAATCTTTAGTGAAGACCCTGTTAGCCAGTTGCACTTGGGGGTTATAAATTTTTTTATAGGTTTAATTACTTTGTGTTAAATATTTGTTTGACGATTTTTTTAAGTTAAATTCATAAATTGTACCGTTGTAAATATAACAATACAAGGTGATGCATTGGTGTATCAAAGTTTGTTATATAGGGTGATCAACTTACAGTTATGGAATTCGTCTGTAAGTGTTGTTTATTTTTTTTTATTCTACTGATGACTAATGTTGTTTGTGTATACTAAAAATGTCCCCCTTTTTTCCTTTTTAGATTGAACACGTATGTTATGTCATCATGGAAAAGTACTTTCAAAACACTTTTAATTTTATAATCATCATTCATTATACCTAAATTGTTGTTGTTGTTGTTATTAAGTTATTTCGAATCTTAAAAATCAAAACTAAAATTTGGCTATGAATCCTATCTATCGTTTGACAACTCAAAAAATACCTCAAAACTAAACATAAAATTCCAAACAAATATTTTTGTATATTTATTAAAACGCTCGTGGCCTCCTATGATACTGGTTTTCAACTGCCCTTCATACATTTCTTCACATTAAAACATTAATACTTAAAAGAATCCTCCCTTGTATTTGCAGGTATTGCATATTACCTCAGTTTTCACATACCCCATAGTAAAAAGTCAGATCTGGGCATCTAGCTGCCCATCGATTGGGTCACCCCATTCTCGTCCCTGGAAAGTAATAACTGATAAACAATACCACCCCAAACATTTAAACATGACTATTTTCCTCGTATTAATTTCCACCAATCACAAACGCGCAATTTTGAATTACAAATGGTTTCTAGATGAAAAAACTGTATGACAGCTTCTGTCAGTAGTTTTTTCGAGTTTACCCATGGCAAAACTTGAGAGCTGATGTCACCAAAAATTACAATGATAACCTTTGATAAAAGTAATTATGGTCCCCTAGGACACCAGAAAACGACGCTAAACAATTTTTCTGATTTTATTGTCAATAAATTTTGTAATATTGTTTTTAAACAGTGCTAGTCAGCTTATGTAGCGAAAATGAATCTGGCGATTGAGAAAAGTACAATACAGTTAAAACCCATACGTCAATATGGAACAGTTTACGAAATTTTGCAAGGTAAAGAAATACGAGCTTTTGGAAACTACAAGTTTAGAGTAACTAAACCTAATCCTGAACGAGTGGGCGTGGAATATGAAGAAAGAAAACGGTGAAAATTACAAAGAATTAGTTGTGAAGACAATGTGGAAACTCCGTTGCAAGAAAAATGCAAGAGATGTATGAAGTGGAAAATAATTTTTGATCCATTTAAAGATATTATCTTCAAGTCTAATAGGGAAGCTCGTATTGCGAAACGAAGGAATTTGCAGATGTGCGCCAATAAAAGTAAATAGAGCTCTGCTTCATTAAAATTGAAAGAATACTGCGCAATGGTTTTATTATGGGACGAAGACACTCCGACGGGACTCCAGCGAAAATTTTACCATATCGCTTCAGTAGAACTTGACTCGTGTTTTTTCGAAATTTTTCGGAAAAATTAGATGCCCTTATGATATTACTTATGAAAATTCCACACTTAACATTTTCGACCAATTAAAAGCCTTTATTTCGTGTCGTTGCCATAGCAACTAAAAAAAATTTCCGGAAATGTTTGTCTCCTCCTTGAAGGAAGGAGCATGAAATTATACTGGAAATTTTTTGACGTTTATAGGTAAAGTGACATTTACATGTAACTTCAGATTATGTCGAATCCTTTTGAATTACCATACAAAAGCCTACTATTTAAATTTAAAAACCATCAAAAACCGTTATTATCCTAGTATATTTTTAATAATATTTCGGTGTGAAATTTTCTTACCGAATACCACTCTAGCTTCAATTAAAAACAGAATTTTTTTTTCAAACACGAATATTTTTTAGAAAATTCGTGTTCTCTAGTAGTAAGTCAAAAATTTTTTTTTTCAAAGTCAAAATTGCTTTATTGTTGAAGAATAAATACATTCTTATAAACAAAGCTGTAATATAGTTATCTAACAAAAAAAAAAATTTTAAAAGTCATAAAAAATATAAAAAAAAAAATTTAAAATGAAAGGTCATATATAGAGTCAAAAAAAATACTGAAAATATAAAAACAATATAAAGACAATATACAGAACATTAAATAAGAAAGGACAAAAAGAAAGTAGACAGAAAATAGACACAAAGTTAGAAACTAATATTAGATATTTAACTTAATTGATCACAGAAATATTCATCCAATTTGTAGTAAGCCTTTTCAAGTAATAGTTTTTTAACTTTTTTTTAAACATTTTTAAAGAATCCGCCTTTCTTATACCAATTGGCAGGTGATTGAACATCTTCTTCCCTGTATACACAATAGAGTTATGTACCAGACTGGAAGAGGGTATAGGCAAGGGAAGATAAAAAGTACGTCGAGTATTGCTGTGGGTAATAATGTTATTTTTATATTTTTTAAAGACTAGCAGTAACGTTTCAAAAGTAAATATACATGTGACTGTTAGTATTTTGTGCCTAATAAATAATGACTTACAAGAGACACCCGCATCAACTTTGCACATATATCTTACAGCTCTCTTCTGTAGAACAAAAACTCTTGTGAATAACTCTGAAGAGCATGTTCCCCAAAAGCATATAGCATATCGCAGATGAGATTCTATCAACGAAAAGTATACACTCCTTGCAATCGATTGATCTGAATTGTATGTAACAGTTTATTTTATTTTATATTTATAATTTTATAATTATTTCAAAATGACCAAAGTCTATTCATGTTTAGGAACACAGTCTAGCTTTAGCTAAAGTGACCCTAAACACGACGCAATGGTAATAAAAAAAAAATCGGCCATTTTGAAATACAGATATTTATTCTCAAAATATGCTGTAATTATATCTTATCGTATTGAATGAATGAATAAATATTATTATTATTATTATAGTTCTTATTGCAAAACACCCAGAGGAAAGCTTATTACACAAGGTATTAATATGTACATCGAATTTTTGGTCAATAAATAAGCCTAAGAATTTTTTTTCTGGTTTTTTACAAATCTGTTGTTGTCCAACTGAAATTATACCCATATCACCACTAAATGGAACAATATTTGTTTTTGATATATTAAGTGACACATAATTTGAATTACACCATTCTTTAATCTTAATAATATCGTTGTTAATCAAATTATACAACTCTTCTTTAGTATCACTCTCTCAAAGTATCGTTGTATCATTTGCAAATATGGCGAAGAATCCATTAATATTGACCTTAATAATATCATTAATGTAGATTAAAAATAAAACAGGTCCCAGAACGGATCCTTGTGGAACCCCACAGTGGACAGTAGCAGACGATGACATTTGCTTATTGAAAGAAACTCTTTGCACTCTATTCTCCAAGTAAGACTGAAACCACTTTAAGGCTGTTCCTCGGAATCCATATCTTTCTAGCTTGCTCAACAATATTCCGTGATTCACACAGTCAAAAGCTTTGGAAAAATCATAAAATACTGCCGCAGCTACCCTGTTATCATTTAAATCTAAATATAACTTTTCTAGAACAGAAAACATAGCATCAGTAGTATTTTTCCAGATTATAAGTATTATAAGTAATAATTCTCGAGCAGAAGTATATTTTCAATTTCTGAAATAATTTTATTATTTCAACCATAACCGAATTCTAAAACACAAATAATTTGCTTATAAACAGTAATTTACTAATTTTTATCACAGTTTTGGACTCAGCAGTAACTATAAACATGAATCACCCCGTACAAATACGATCTAACCCTCTATGTCACCCGTTCTTTTTGCAAAAGCTAATTTAAAATATACCTCCCAGGTTCGAAAGACATCAAAAACTTCTTTAACGATGCCGCTTTAAATCTTAAATCTAAAAGATTTCGATTCTATCCGCCTCTGCATTCTATTTGCAATTTCTTACCGATTACCGATTCCCAGCACTTTTGTTTGTTTTTCTTAATTAATGACTTGTAGTCGTTTTTTCGTTTTTTACTTTTCGTCTTGCTTTTTTTTTTCTCGAACTCGGTCCCACGCGGCATTCCTGAATTTCCATTGACGAGTATACGTGCGAATCTTCACAGTAAACCAAGTTATTTATCTTGGTGAAGTCAAATAGTTAGGTCATTAATGCAAAAATTACTAGTCTAAAAAAAATACAAATCGTAAGGGAATTTACAACTCTTGTCGAAATTGTGAATAAATATTTATTTCATTATTATCACTTGCAGTCGTCGCTATCAATGAAGAAATAATAAGCTTCTTACCATGGTACGCTAGAAGGCTGACATCAAAAAGAAACGAGAAGAGCTTGGACTCAAATATAAAAAAATGTATTGGCTGGTGGGAAGAAAATCCACTCTGTCAAAAAACAACAAATTACTTATGTATAAACAGATTGTGAAGCCTGGATGGACTTACGGAATTCAATTATGAGGATGCGCCATCCAAATCATCCAGAGATTCCAGAATAAAGCACTGAGGAACATCATAGATGCTCCTTGGTGCTTTAAAAGCAGCGATCTCCATCGGGACCTGAAAATGGATATTGTTAGGCAGAGTGTCACCAAATTTGCCAAGATAATGTAGGGATAGTGAGAAAACTGAAGAGAACAAAGACATTCGAGTTAGTGTAATATATAGTGAAAAGCATAGCAAAGTGCGGAAGTAATCGTAATGTAATTAAGTTGATAGAAACTAGGGATTTTACTAGTGAGTAAAAATCTTAGTTTCATTTGTAGTAGTTTAAGTTGTATATTGATTAAATATGTAATATCATTAGAACCCAAAAGGTTTAAACTTTTTAATAATTAAATCAAAAAAAATGGTAGAGCTGTTTTTCCCTTCTACTTATACACAGGTATTTCATTCAATAAAACCCAGGCATATTACGACACAAATGTATCAAAACCAGTAGAGAAAAAAGTCAAACATACCGTTTGTTAAATATCTTGTTTTTGATATGTGACTAATCACATAATAATAAGTTAACATACAATGTAGCGCTAGGTGCTGCATCCTGCATAAAATATCAGCAATAGTTCGGACGTTTCGACAAAAATTTGGACTCAAAAATTACTTTAACTGAATTTGGATCAAACTGTATAGAATAAAATATTAAACCAAACTAATAAGAGGTACAAGGATGATGAATTCATCAATCAAGTAGATATTTGACTCCCCGATGTCATTTAGAATCTTTAAAATTATCTAGTCGTATCTGAAGAAGTTTCATTGGTCCACTGCATGAAAAATGAAAACACCAGCAACTGTGAAAATTAAATATTTATTAGATTATTTAAACAGTTTTTTTATACACATTTATTTTTTCTGGCTAAAATAGAAAATATTTTAGAAAACGAGTAAGGAATTTAATTTTTCAGATTCGACATCCTAAGACCAGTTTCTGCCTTTTGGCTTCGTCAGTTAGGTTTTTCGAATCCAATAAATAATTTTTTTTTTTTTTTTTTTTAGTTTATTATTTATTTTCATTTGGTATATATTACATTTTCTAGGACATTTCATTTTCCTAATTCCCTGCTATAGGAGTTTTCCTCCTTTTCAGGGTGAGGCCATGATTACAATATTAGTAACCTAGCTAGCTAATCTTTCCTAAGGTTTCTGTGCGCGCTGGTGTGTCTTGGGCGTCAGCCAGAAGTCTGAGGTTGGACTGTGGGAGTTTTGCTTTGGGTATAAATAAAATTCCAAACTCGTACAAGTCAATAGCTTTATCCGCTGTAAGATAAAATTTTTAGATGTACTGCCATCTATGATTAGAAGAGAGTATTGACAATTACTAAAAGCAAAAAATTCCCGGTGTATTGGGGTTGCATACACAATTTGCATTGTGTGTGCAAAGCTTTTATTTGACTGATTCTAGTCAAAATGTCACTCTCTTCTTTCGTATCCCTTTCAGAGATTAATACAAAGTTAGAAAACGAGTAAGGAATTTAATTTATCAGATTTATCAGAATTTTATTTATTGGATTCGAAAAGCCTAACTGACGAAGCCGAAAGGCAGAAACCGGTCTTAGGATGTCGAATCTGATAAATTAAATTCGTTACTCGTTTTCTAACTTTGTATTAATCTCTGAAAGGGATACGAAAGAAGAGAGTGACATTTTGACTAAAATCAGTCAAATAAAAGCTTTGCAACACACAATGCAAATTGTGTATGCAACCCCAATACACCGGGAATTTTTTGCTTTTAGTAATTGTCAATACTCTCTTCTAATCACAGATGGCAGCACATCTAACAATTTTATCTTATAGCGGATATAGCTATTGACTTGTACGAGTTTGGAATTTTATTTATTGGATTCGAAAAGCCTAACTGACGAAGCCGAAAGGTAGAAACCGGTCTTAGGATGTCGAATCTGATAAATTAAATTCGTTACTCGTTTTCTAACTTTGTATTAATCTCTGAAAGGGATACGAAAGAAGAGAGTGACATTTTGACTAGAATCAGTCAAATAAAAGCTTTGCAACACACAATGCAAATTGTGTATGCAACCAAAATACACCGGGAATTTTTTGCTTTTAGTAATTGTCAATACTCTCTTCTAATCATAGATGGCAGCACATCAGAAAATATTTTATTGCACTTATTCGGTCAAATTTTTCTGATAAAAGTTCTAGAGGAAAGTTTGTTTTTTCCGTCACTCCATTTCTTGTGTTTTCACTAGAGTCTTTGTTTTTCGCTTATAATTTACTACTTCAAAGGAATTCTCATTTTTTTTGAGCGTATGTTATTTGCCCCTGTTTATATTATTCATGTGATTGTTTGTTTCTTTTTGACAGCTTTTTAATAGAATCAAAATTAGACTGTTTGCATATTAAGTATCATCCCCTCTCTCCCTGCTCCCATGTGAAAGAATAGGGCCCATAGACCCATTAGATATTTCTGGAGTTACATAAAATCTAGGTAGGCTCTTCAAGCGAAGTCTAGTTTTCATCTCCTCCAGAGGATGCGTTATAATTGATCTAGAGACTTTTAGAAGTAAATAGAAAACTTTTACGTTGTATAGTAAATTCAAATGAAACGTTTCCTTCCTGTATCATATTATTTATGGTATGTTGTTATAGTTAGCCTCTGATTTGATTGAAAATTGAGTGTTTGAGCCCATACTATAATTGAAAAAACCTTCAGATCGTTGCTAATAATTCTTTCCTTAAGTTCAGGAAGGAGGAAAAAATGCGGCAGTATAATTCTTCAGTGAACTAAACATACATCAGGTTTTTCTCGTACAAGAATTTTATGAGATAGATACCAGTCAATTAAATTTTAATAAGTAGTTTCATCATAAGTACATCCTGTGCTGAGATCTCTTATGGTATGTTTCCATTTGCACATAATTGAATAGTTTCTCGGTAAGATTCTGCTGGTGAAATGAATAATTTTTTTTTGTCGCAAAAAAAATTCGAGTGAAATATTAATATGCTTGTTAGCGTTTAGTCGGGAAATGTATAACGGTATTTTTTTTCGTCAGTGGTATGTTATAATACTCGTAAGAATAAATATTTCATGTACAACTACAATAATTTTTAGATGTGCTGCCATCTATGATTAGAAGAGAGTATTGACAATTATTAAAAGCAAAAAATTCCCGGTGTATTGGGGTTGCATACACAATTTGCATTGTGTGTTGCAAAGCTTTTATTTGACTGATTCTAGTCAAAATGTCACTCTCTTCTTTCGTATCCCTTTCAGAGATTAATACAAAGTTAGAAAACGAGTAAGGAATTTAATTTATCAGATTCGACATCCTAAGACCGGTTTCTGCCTTTCGGCTTCGTCAGTTAGGCTTTTCGAATCCAATAAATAAAATTCCAAACTCGTACAAGTCAGTAGCTATATCCGCTATAAGATAAAATTTTTAGATGTGCTGCCATCTATGATTAGAAGAGAGTATTGACAATTATTAAAAGCAAAAAATTCCCGGTGTATTGGGGTTGCATACACAATTTGCATTGTGTGTTGCAAAGCTTTTATTTGACTGATTCTAGTCAAAATGTCACTCTCTTCTTTCGTATCCCTTTCAGAGAAAAAAAAAAAAAAAAAAAAAATCTCTGAAAGGGATACGAAAGAAGAGAGTGACATTTTGACTAGAATCAGTCAAATAAAAGCTTTGCAACACACAATGCAAATTGTGTATGCAACCCCAATACAAATCTCTGAAAGGGATACGAAAGAAGAGAGTGACATTTTGACTAGAATCAGTCAAATAAAAGCTTTGCAACACACAATGCAAATTGTGTATGCAACCCCAATACACCGGGAATTTTTTGCTTTTAATAATTGTCAATACTCTCTTCTAATCATAGATGGCAGCACATCTAAAAATTTTATCTTATAGCGGATATAGCTACTGACTTGTACGAGTTTGGAATTTTATTTATTGGATTCGAAAAGCCTAACTGACGAAGCCGAAAGGCAGAAACCGGTCTTAGGATGTCGAATCTGATAAATTAAATTCCTTACTCGTTTTCTACAATAATTTTAATGGACATTTAAGGAAAGATGTCACGAGTGTTGATAGGAAAAACATTTGGGGGGCAAATAGAAATAAGTAGTAGTAAAAATAGTGACACTTTTCACACGAGTGGGAAATATTGTCGCTCGAGGCGTAAAAATAAAATTGAACTTTAAAACAACCTGCAAACTTACATTTTGTTTTTAAATTTGAGAAATTGCAAAAAGGAGTTAACCATAAACTATAAAAATAAACAGGAAGTATTATTAACGCAATTTGGTTGGGCGCACTGGAACTCCACCCCGAATTTACCTGATCGTTAATCCCACACTGGAACTCCACTCCAAACATTTTGCATCCTGTATATTGTACTAATCCCACACTGAAATTCCCCACCGAATAAAATTATTATTTTTAAAACCAGAAAATATAATTCATTTAAAAAACTTTTATTTTTTAATTAAATTTTGAAAATTTATAAGAAACAGCTATCTATAACAAATTCGTAAAAACTAATTGCGTTTTCTTTCAATTGCAAAACTTTATTATTTATGAAATTAAAATTATTCAAGATTTCTTCTTTTTTCTTTCAATTTTGCACTATTTATTTTAATATATGTATCTTCCTGGAGCTCTTCAAGTACTTTCAAAAATGTGTGATTATTTGGATGAGGTGAATTACACATTTTACTAAATTTGGAATGATAGGTTTCGCAAGCATTTGTCGTCCGGTTTAAGTCAGCAGTGTTAGCTGCCCAAATGTGTGGGGGAAACAGGGAGTCATTATCTATGTAGGTTTCCACCAAGTAATCGCTGAATTTCAATACTCGATTGTCATGAGGCATATCAGCTATAAAATTGAAGCAGTACACATCATTTACCCTATCTGCTGGTAAAAATGTGAGACCAAATAAATACTTCAACCACTTGCCAATTTCAGAAAAATTATTTTTGTATTCTCCAGAGAGCCCAACTTGCTGAATCTTTCGCCACCTAAAAAATAGTGTTGTAACGTATTTAATTTTTAATACACCTGAAACATGTAAACGACTTTTCTAAGTAATTATTTTTAATAAATATTTTGTCTTCGTGGAGACGACTTCGTGTATTATTCTTTACTGAATAATACTACTCTAGTTTGATTATGGACTACCTCAACGATACGGTTGTTTATGTGTATAAATAAGTCAATAACTTACCATGCTTGAGCAAGATGAAATCTACAACCGATTATCTCTGCATTTGGAAATATTTTATCAATCGCCAAATGTATCGCTACTTCAAAATCGACCACAATTTTTTCTGGCACCCATGACTGGATTTTCTCATCCAATAATTGAAAAAGCTTTTCATATGTACCCTTATTCTCATTTGGTAACAGACAGAAAGCTGTCGGCACATAAATGTCGTTTACATATATGTGTGAATAGTAAATAACTGACAGAAATATTTACAACAATAATTAAATGTTCCGTCCATATAAAATTCTGTCATCAGTTTGATATTTGGTTCACATGAAAACACTATTATATTATTTACACTATCATTAATAAAAAGAAAATCTTCAGATTTAACTGTTTCTATGACAGAATTATTTACAAAGGCATGCACTTCTTGAATATTTCGTGGTAATTTCGGAACAGTTTTTAATTTTTCTCGATTATAGATATCCTGAATATAGTTGATGTCTTTAACACTGAGGGTATCTATTGTACCAATATTTTCAGATATTTCGCGATGGATTATTTTGGTAGGTCTTTCAGATATATCATGGTTAGCCTTTCTTTTCACTGAATTAGAGATCTTCTGCCGATTTAACACTAACCCAGATACACTCTCGTGGTCATGATCACAGTCACTAATTCGGGAGAAATTTCTCCTATATCTAGTATATAGACGGGATCTGCAGCCTTTTCAATACACCGCCATACAGTTTCACCAGTTTTTATTGTTCTTCCCATATAAAATTTATTACCTTTATAAATTAACAACCTTTTCCCCGTTCACTAAACATAGTCTCCATCACGTAAATAAAAAAGCGTTAACAAATTTCGAAAAGCACAATATACAAGTATCACAACTACTATCACAATACTGATTTAAGAAATTATTTTTCAAGTAAAATTAATATTTATAATCGAGTTTGCAAGTAGTTCAAATTACATTCTAATTTTCTGAGGGGAATTCCAGTTAGGGATTAACTAATAAGTATGGGATTATTATTTGTGATTGGAATTCCAGTGCACCGATTTGGTTCACTACCCTCATTCATACCTACCATTCATTATTAATAATAATAAAATTAATGTTCAAAAATTTAAGTGTATCTTAGGAGGCTGTGATAATTTGACATTTTCGTTGTTTGGAATTCTTTAGGTACATAATTTGACTTTTCGTTTCCCGTAGTTATTATTTGTTTGTGTTTAGTACAGTATTTTGACTACATTTGTTAGTTGCTGTTCGTCAACATCTTCATGCCACTTACGAAAATAGGTGGATAGGACGCGGAGGGCCTCATGCATGGCTACCTACTTCCCCTGACTTTAACCCTGTTGACTATTCCATAAGGGATCGATTGAAAGAAATATGATCCTCTAACACTCAGGAAGTCAATTAGACATTTGATGTTCCGACAAAGAAGATGTATAGAAGCTGGTGGATTTAATTTCGAAAATCTGTCAACGATTTTATTTTTGGTTTTCGTTATGTCGTTTTAGTATTTTGTGCCTTATTATTATTAACTACTCTTGTGTATTTTTAAATTTTTTTAAAAATGTAAATAAATTCATTCATTTTGAATGTTCTATTTTCTTTTCTTTAATTTTAAAAAGATCAAACTGTATTTTTCTTTCGAAACAAAATTTTGAGAATTCGATAAAATGACAATAGCGATGAATCATGAAATATTATACACAGCGATGTTTTAGTATTATTCAAAACAGCTTTGTACCTTTTGAAAGCCGATTCTGGAAATTAACTAAATCGGTCGTATTATTAAAAATATAGCACGAGCTGTGGTGGTACTGGTAATTAAAAATTAAATTTTTGCAGGAAGAGTTTACTTTTCGAAATCTATGGATCATTTTGCTAAACTTTGTTTTTTTATTAGAAATTGTGTAGTGTGGGGAAAAAATAAATACGTCATTTTTGTTGTCTATTTGTGTACTTCGTAAAATCATTATTAGAGTTTTCAAAGACCATATACAGGGTGAAATTCTTTACATGAACCATTCAGTCATTAAAAACTATTTCTGTCCCTTTTTTACATATTCCTGCTAAATATTAAAGTTCTACAATAGTTGCTTTTGAAATAATGGAATGATAAAGACAAGAATATCATACCCACACAAATCTGAACTTGAAATTTGTGGTCTCTTGATTTCAAATCCTAACAAGGGAATAAAATACAGTCATCAAAAAACGATTTCTACGTCGCTTCTACATATATCTATTGAACATTAAATGTCTACAACCGGTACTTTTAAAATAATGGAACGATAAAGACAAGAATGTCAGACCCACACAAATAATTATAGACCAATCTCAATACTATCTGCTATATCTAAAATTTTCGAATCTTGTGTAAATATGAGATTATGTAGTTTTTTGAATAAATTCAACTTTTGGTTTACTGGTCAGTATGGTTTCAGACGTGGTAGACCCACTACAACAGCAGCTACCGATTTGATTACCAACATATTAGACAAAAGAGATAAACACTTTGGATGTGTATTTGTATCATTAGATCTTAAAAAAGCAATTGATTTTGTAAACCATAAACTACTATTAAAGGTTTTAGAACAAGTTGGAGTAAGAGGTGTTGCATGTGCTTGGTCTCAGAACTATTTGGAGGGGCGTAGTCAATTCATAATTACAAACAATACTGAAAGCAATATGGCAAACGTTGTTTGTGGAGTACCACAGGGATCAATTCTAGGACCCGCACTAATCTTAATTTATATCAATTCAATATCAAAGCTGCCTTTGAAGAGGAGTATTCAATTGTATGCCGATGACACCAGTGTGACATACTTTGGCAAAGACCGAAGTCAGATAACAGAAGACGTAGAAAGGATTGATTGAGGATTGGTTGAATTTTCACAAAATATCCCTAAACACTACCAAATCAAACTATCTGGTGATATGATGATCAAGAATGGTATAAGATCAGTATTGCACTCGACATGGACAATTTAACTAAAGTTGAATGTATTAAATATCTCGGATTGTACATAGATAATAAGCTGTCTTGGGATCAACACATCAACTTCATTAGTAAAAAGATTTCTCCGGCCATTGGTATCTTGTGAAGAATGTCTAAGTTTCTCTAACCTAAATATAGACTATTGATTTATAATTCATTGATTCATTGTCATCTAACTTACTTAACTCTTATATATATAATATAATAAGGCAATTAAAAGAATATTTAACTTACCACGTTTAACTCGTACAAGTAATATTTACCTGACTAACAAAATAATGGACATTGACTCAATTTATACATTTCAAATGAGATTAACTCCAATATACAACTAACTTTAAATCACGAAATTTATAATTATAACTTGAGAAATAAAAATGACTTAAGATCGGTGGCTACGAGATCTACTACAGGCCAAAGAAGCATGTTATCTAGTGGAATCAACATCTATAACAGAATCCCTCAGGAAATACGACTTCTCAAGAGTTCATTATTTAGGATCCGACTGAGGGAGCTTGTGTTTTCTGGTTTTTTTAAGACTGATAATTGTGATTGAGTATCGGTGTTTTGTTCTGTTCTTTTTGTTTTTTTGCGATTTAACATTAAAAAACAATTTCTGTTCTTTGTCCTTGGTCTTTGTCTTCCAGTTCTTGATTTTTCTTTCTTTAAAGTCTCTAATCAGACCTACTAGCTTCTAGAAAATCTGTATTAAAGAACAAACAGAAATTGCTGACAAAATCTATTTTCAAAGATAGAACTTGATTTCAAATTCCAAATGGACTCTAATAACAAAGTTCAATCAAAAATATATTTCAAATTAGTATTTTAAATGGCAATAGGTATTCAGAACAATTTCCAACTACACTTGGAAATCTCCAAAGTACGTTTATGGCATTTTATTTGGGTCCCACAATGTCTCATTTCTTCAGACGAAGACGGAGAGGTAAAAAAAGAAGTAAGAACGAAGAAATATAAGGCAACGGGAGCCCGTTCAAAATGGTATCTTCCATCGCTAATCTATAAACATAAATCAGGCAGTGTTGTTTTGAAATTAATTGAAATATCAAGTTACCTCAGCTCGAAGCTCTTTTGTTATTTGACTCACGATCAATTTGAGTCCAATACCTTTTGGTATCTTAGCTAGAAATCTCGCTTTCGGGCTGTTGCCGAAGATCTAAATTCAACAATATCGTTAGTATTTGTTTTCTGCTTCAATTATTTTCAGTAGAACTTTTAAGGGAAAGCTGATTTTTTACGGAACGTACTGCTTGGGCTATCATTTGTATTTTCTATAAATGAAGACTCATCTAATACAACTTTATTAAAAAAAGTTTGAGGGTTTTTTGGTGGTGTTAAAAGCTGTGTTGCCACTGGTTCTAAAAAATAAATACATTGAGGGAAACACTGAGTAAGAAATTGGAATGACAGGGTTAGAAAATAATAGAATAGAGGACTTGCATGTGTGGGGAGAATATGAAAAAGAAACAGTACACAGAAATATAATAAGAAATTTTATTGATTAAATTGGGGACATCACTTACATGTTTCCATTCTTTACGCAAGCACTCTATAGTCATAATGTATATTCATTAGAAATTTTACAAAAACGATTTCTTGGAATGCTTTATAATATCATGGTCCTAATTTGAGAAACTTATAATAGTCAAAAATCACGATTTATTATTATAAAAATAAATAGTACATTGTGTATCTAGTAGTAAAAGCGATACATTCCCGGATGACAATGTAAATTGTTGGCCGAGACGTTAACCCTATTTTTAATAGGCCTCTAAAATTTGTAGATTTGTGGATTTTAAAGAATGTTTTAAAGAATAGCATTATCATTATATTAAAATCCTGTAAACACTGACAAATTGAAAAAATATATGACCTAAAAATGTATGTCCTAAATTCGAAATTTAATCTACAAGATTAACCCTAAACTTTCCAGGAATCCAACAATAAAAAAAAACGATTTTATAATAGATTTCCCATTTGTACCTGCGAACTTCCCCCTCATTACGGAAGCTTACCGTATTACAATCTCTAAGAATAGCAACATCAATATAAAGTTATTATTTCGAAAAATTTCTCCGGTTTTACAACCGTCCTAATCTCCACCTTCCGGTTCAAAACATTCAGCATATTTGTAGATATTAAATACGAACGACTTCCACAAAGCGTCATGCTGTCTACATAAGAGAAATTTGTGTGGTAGAGGTCATCCACATTCAACATAATGACATAATTTCCCCATAATATCCGTACTTGATGATATTTTAGTTTGTTTGAATAGTTGCTTACGCAAGCACTCCACTCTAGGCAGGTTTTACTGAATTTTAAATTTTTAAAGGCCAGTTTACGAGCTTTGGAATATTTACGTTTTAGATGAGGACGCTTAATCCGCTGGATTTTGCTAGAATTGTAGTATTTGGTTGTTTATTGATTGTTCTAAAATTAGTATTAAGTATTTATGTTGAAAGGCCGAGAACTGAGTCTTTAAGGTACCAGTTTATATTTTTAAAGACCATGAAACCAAGTATTTCATATTTACCCAACTACAAGCGAATAATTCGAAACACTCACTATAACAAATAATGTTTGAGAGTAATTTAGAATTTACAAGACCATCAAAACAAGCAAAATAGCGTTGTCATATCTGATTCTTATTTTACCAATTTTTAACATAATCAAAATATAAACGGTAAAGTTGAAGGTTGTGGCTAATTATGGACAATACACAATAAAAGTATGATTAAACAATATTATTTAGAAAAAACAACATTAATGAGTAATACTTATAAATCATTTCCTCCCCATTTCAAATAACTTATTTTATTTATTGCTTATTCTTTTATACAACTCATGGCAACGCTGTACAGATCTATGTCTCTGTCTTTGTCAGTTTCACTGAAAAGTACATTTTAACCAGCGAGTAAGTATGAATCCGTTTTCTACCTGCTAATTCCACGAACGTATCATTGCATGGGGTTGATTTAGAATAAGGAAGAATTAGATTAGCAAAAATTGGCGATTACCATGAGGAGATGAATGCAGAGGTGTTTGAAAAGTGGTTTGAAGGTATCATTCAACTTTTGGAACCTGGGTCTGTCATCGTCATGGATAATGCCCCCTATCATAGTCGGCAATTAGTACCATTACCGAAACAATCATGGAAAAAAGCTGAAATTCAACAATGGTTAATAGATAAAAACATCCATTATAACAAAGATAGTCTAAAGGCGGAATTACTACAGATTACAAAACTACATGTTTATAAATATAAAAAATTCGCAATTGATGAAATGGCGTTAAGTCGTGGAATGACAGTTTTAAATTACCTTCTTACCACTGCGAATTTAATCCTATAGAATTGATCTGGGCGTAAGTAAAAGGACAAGTAGCACGAGAATATTTAAAGTGGCGGATGTACAAAATAAAAATAAAATATAAAATCAAAATAAAAAAGCTTTTAGTTTATTGTAAAAATAATTAACTATTATTTGGGTTAGCCCTTAACCCTTTTAAAAATTAATAAGCACGCCACTGCCTTCAATATGCCAAGTGCCAATGAAACTCAATTTATTAAGGTTTTTTCTTACTGTATAAGAAAGATGTAGAATAAGAGCTCAAATCAACAATGATTTTAAATTTAAAATTAATTAAAATAAAATCCTATTTTATACCAAAACAGGCGCTTTCTTTTGGCCACGGTTGCGTAATGGTTTCTACATCCAAAAGCTTTTATGGACAGGCTTCTATGCACATATATTGAAGGTATAAAGAGCTGAAACTTTGGTTAAAGATCTTTTTATATTCATTCTTTAATTATATTTGACGTATGTATAAATTTCGGTGTGTTTTTTTTGTATAACATTATTAAATAAAATAAATTTGGACTGTATAATACATTTTTCATGCATTCAGTTTATCAGTAGAGGTAAAGTACATTGTAGAACGAAAACAATTATAAAAATAATCTCTTAATTAACTTCTAATGTCATACATATATCGCTGAAAGTCTGCATACCAAAGATATCTTTATATTACAACGCTATTTTTTACGTACAGCAAAAAAACTTATGAAACAAACATACTTACCTATAATTAAAAACAAAGAAACTAATTATTATACTTGTGCAAGGTGTTAAATATGGTAATTAACAATTAGTAGTTAGAACAAACTCATGGAATAACTATTACCAATTAATGAACAGCAATTTGAACACGTATTCTAATTGGTTTTTATAAATAATATCAGAAATTCTAATTGGAACTCTCGTAGAGACTGTTTGACTGTTAGACGACTATAAATATAATCATCTATAGATAAAGATGTGACGAAGGCGTAATATAATTGGCAAAACTTTACGTAGATGTCGCAAATTCTACCCATTAACAGTTGTAAAATTGTTGTAGTTGCGGCTCTTTAAGATTCACGAATTAATTTATTTCATCTGTAGTGTAACCATTTCATCCTCCAAAAATTAAACACTTAGTACTTCTTTTCCACTAGACATCTTTGTTACCTTGTATAAAACAAACTCTCATTTTTTATTTTATTACAGCTCTTCCTCCAATCTTCTCATCAATTAGTGTTAACTAATAAAGATCGTGGATAAAAACCAATGTAGCCCCACAATTAGTATCAATTTCTTCTTCATAGCATTCCAGGTTTATCTTACCATAAATCTAATATACAGATGGAAGAGAAAGAAAAAAATTAACCAACAGGGACGTATTATATTAGCAGTCAAAATTAAGTTTGTGTTCAACAATAAAAATGATAAAGGGGGATAAAAATAAAAATAAAAATCATGAGTGTACAAAATTTGTGATAATGTTATCTGAAAGATCGATTAGTTTATAATAGGAATTTGGTAACGTTGCTTTTATAACCCAACTTATTTAAATGTTGATATTTTTATGAATTGATTAGTTTTCAGCGAAGTTTGTAATTTAAAAATTTGACATTTGGATTTAAAATTACTTGATGTAGAAGTAAAAAAAGTTGTGTAGGGGTGTACAATGAGCACCCTGTATATAATTTTAACCCATCTTTTTTTACTTTACGCATTCTAGAAGGGATGGGAACATTTACTATACTCCGTTTGAAAATGCATGATAGCACAGTTTTTATGGCAAAGGACTTTCTACCGGATTGTTCAATGCAGAAAAAAAGTAAATGTTAATATCTTCTTATCTGAATTTTCACTAGATTTTAGTATGACCACGCCGAAAAATCTCGAATACAATACATCATAAAATGTAAATAAGCAAACCCTAATGGATTAACCAATAATTCTATACCTCAGTGACGGGGAACACGAAATTACTTTAATATAAAAAATAGAAAACTGTCAATATTAAGTACCCGCATTTATTTGTATAAAAATAGTATACCTACTAGATATTAGGTTAGGACACTTCCTTAAAATTTAATAATAAATACACACAACAATATGATATAGATACTAAAAAAAAATCTTTGCAAAAAATATTTTCTCATAAAACACTCATATTTCGTTTTTAAAGATACGGGGTGATTCTATATAAATTTGTTTGTTTGTATTTCGGGTACTAGCGTCATATAAACTTATTATAATTAATATAAAGATAGAGTTACACATCTAAATTAATAAGTCGTTTTCTCCCGATAAGGAGTCATCATCATCAGTTTTCTCGCTTCCCACAGAAATAATAATTGGTTCTATTGTTTCGTCTATTAACATATCAAGTTTCCAGAATTTGTCTTCCTCTGCTATGCCATGTCTTATAGCGTTTTGCCAATTGTCCGGTCAAATTTTTGATATGAAGTCACATAATAGTTGACGAACATCTTGAAGTTTAAATATTGTATTGTTTCTCGCGACATATCCCTTCATTTGAGCCCAGATTAGTGATAAGGTGGTAACCTCAACACTTTAACTCCATGTTCTTTTGCTATTTCATCTACACTATACTTCTTAAATCTTGGTGAATGTTGTTTACATAACTGCAATAGCTCTTTTTTGAGTGATCCCTCTTCTGCCACTATTTCGTTGGTTATTAGCCAATCGGAGAGTTCTCGCTTTTCCCATTTAGTGTTAGGTAACGGTTCGTTTAATCAACATTGGTAACTGGCATTGTCCATAACTATTACAGAATTGGTCGGTAATAAATCTATCATTTGACTGAAATATTCCTCAAAAACATCAGCAGTCATTTCTTCATGGTAGTCTTTCGTAGAATTTGAAACAAATTCTAACAAGCCTCTAATATCAACAAATCCTTTATCTCATCCAATATGAGTGATAATTAAACGGGGACCTTTACCATTTGGAAATTTTAAGCCAGCAGACAAACCTTCTATAAATGGCTGACGAGCATCTTAAATTAATTAATTAATTAATTTCTCGAAAAACCTTTTTGCCTAACTATGGCCTAGGTATTACTCCTACGAGCTTTGGGCTGGTTTTTTCACCCATTTGCTGGTTGCTTTCTTAATTGTTGCTTTTGCTATGTCGCAGAAGTGTTCAGGGCCATAGAATGCCATTGACGAGCCTTGTCTGGCTTCATTCCCTTGATGTCCTTTGTATCCTAGAACCCTTGTCAGGGTCACTTTCTTGCGGTTTCCTAGTTCATTTAGGGCAATACAATCAGTAGTCGCTGGTACCCAGACTTGTTTTTTCTTCGTTTGGGCTAACGTCTCAGCTCCTTATCTTACTACATTCCGTCCTCCTGTCATCTAAATAAACCCTTATTCGTTGTTCTCACTGACAGCAAGACGATTCAGAAAAACTAGCCTATGGGGGGGGGGGGGGATTTCAAAGTATTGACTGCGGAATTCACTGGAATCCATTGCCTAATATTATGTATATCTGCTATCTCTTATATGTTATGCTTTTAAATTAATCGCTAGTTCATAAAATCTAACCTATTTTACTTATATTATTTTTACTTGTTCGAATCGGTGGAAGTCTTGCGGCGGTTCTTCTTTTTTAATGCACATTCAAGTCTCACTTGACTCGCTTGTATTATACTCCATCTCCTCTGAGATTGAGCAGGTTTTGGCGATTCATCAAACCGTAAACTTAATTAATTAATTAAAAATATTTTTGTCCTCTCTTCTTAATTTTCTAATTTCCCTTAAATATTGCCTCCTCCAACAAATAATTTCATCTTTCTCCATGAGCGCAGATTTTCTATCGTTCTTCTCCAAAAGGAAGTTTAATTCATGTAAATGTTTGGCAAAGTTTCGTCTCCATTAATGTCTACTAAAAGTTTATCCAAAGTAGGTATCTTTTTTGTAAAACAAATGCACTTTTCTTCGGATCAGTTGTTTCATAGTACCGTCTCTTTGAGAGGGTTTTCTCACAGTTGACGTTTTAGGTGCTACTGTAATACTTCCATCCTTTCGTTGCTTCAAAAGTCTATAGATGGTTGCTTCTCCAACTCCGGTCATATGTGAACACTTAGAAACTATACTCCGAACAGTAGGTACTATTGAAATGTTCATGTACAAGAGCGTCATGTACATTTAACACTAAAGTTTTCATATGCACGATTAAATTGCACTTTAATTTCACAGGAGTATAATTAGACATTTGTGCCATTTTTATTGCACAAATTCACTTGATCAATTTTGCTTCTTATCGCCTATTATTACAGAACTAACAATTCTGCGTGGACTACACAAACAGAAATGTAAATTTTAACTAAAATTTAATAAAAATTTTGCTATCGATCATTTTCAAACAGAGTATAGATCTCCCAGCGTCATAACTTTATCCAATATATTTCAATCGTCATATTAGTATCAAATCAATTTATAAATAAACGTCAATTTGAAAAAAATTATTATTTGACCAATAATTTCATTCCTTTTTTGACACTTCAAAAAATATAATTTTCAAACATTTTTGTACCTCAATCCGCCCCTGAATCACCCAAGAAACGGTAGTCCAGTGATAAAGGGAAGCAACGAATTTGACTTCCAGATACCTTAGATCGTAGATTACGTTGACCCTCCCTCCACCTGCGCCACTGCTGCGGTCCTGTTCTCCTGATTGCCTTGAGCTCGGGCACAGGTGAGCACAGAAGAAAAAAAGACTACGTGTGGCCCCACTTGGGTCTCTACCGTGAGATGGGAGAAACAGAAGACAGACTTAGAGACAGCAAACTCCAGAAACAGTGGCGTAGAACCTCCAAAAAAAAAACAATAATTTGGTGACTAGATTTTTTTTTATTGCTACTAATAGGTTATTGACAGGAGTTTGCATTTTTTTTAAACCCACTACATTTTTAGAAAATGGTTTTGATTTTTTTAAGAATATAAACTTCTCTATGGGTAATAATACCACTTTTGGATCCCATAAAAAACTTGTAATCTCTTGATGATTGGACTTTATGTATACCACTGTAATTGTTTTTGTATGACTTTCCAAGGTTAATGCGCGTAATCTGTATGATTTTCTTTCAAAGTGTTTCATCCCCCTATGCAAATTTTCACTTACATTCTACGTAAAATCTTCTGCTGTTGGTTCCACTGGTAGACAAAGTTTTTTTGCTGGATATTATCTCCCTTTAAACGAGCCTCTTGCAAAGCTACTACATCTACGAGAAGTGACAAATTCAAACTTGTCATATAAGATAAAGGAGTCCAATTTTTATTTTTACTTTGTTTGTCTTCTTCTATATCAATAAAATTATAAATGATATAAAATGAATCAATTTATTTATAACTTACAGTGAAACAATGTATTTATTGTGTTGCAAATCGATTAAAAAATGATGATTCATGCATGTCGCATTCACAGTAGTCTGAAATTCTCGTGTGGTTAGATAAATTTCTTAAAATATTTTTACTCCTACGCCTCCAATTACGAAATTTTTGGTAATTTTGGTATGGAAGAATTTTTATATTTGTTATTAGTAATGATACGGTCATTGAAATTTCAAAGAATTTATGTTTCTAAAATAACAATCTAGTTTATTTATTTAAGTAGTTAGTAGGCGAAAAGTAGGAATTCAGAAAATGTCTATATTTATCTTCTAGATTAAATGCGAGATACAGAAGAAAATTTAACAAAGTATATATTTGGACTTATACAATTTTACTATAATAATTAATGTGTAATTTATATTTTTGATATTTTGACACCTCGCCAATTGAAAACCAATCAACTGATTAAAATTTATTCTAAAGGAAAACGTTTCCACATCTTTCCTATGCATATCTATAAAGGTTTAAATTTCTATTTCAATTAGTTTTGAATTGGTGCGGATATAAAGCCAACAATGTCATATCTCTAAATATGCAAATAATGACTTTGACATTTCACCAATTAAATACTAATGAACTTATTAAACTTCGATTTTCATAAAAAGATTTTTACATAATGCTTTTAAATTTTATTGTATTAAATAAACAAGTTTTAAATTTGAAGGGATATAAAGCCAACTATGTCAAATTTCCAAAAATACAAATAGCGATTTTGACATTTCACCAATTAAATACTAATTAACTTATTAAATTTCGATTTACATAAATAGATTTCCACGTCTTTTTTACATATTGCTTTTAAATTTTGTAGTTTTATATAGACAAGTTTTAAATTTGGAGGGATATAAAGCCATCTATGTCATATCTCTAAAAATGCAAATAATGACTTTGACATTTCACCAATTAAAAACTAATGAACTTATTAAATTTCAATTTTCATAAAAGGATTTCCACATCTTTTTTACATATTGCTTTTAAATTTTGTGGTTTTAAATAAATAAGTTTTAAATTTGAAGATAATGACTTTGACATTCCACCAATTAAAATCTAATCATCTTATTAAATTTACATTTTCATAGAAAGATTTTCACATCTTTTTTACATATTGCTTTTAAATTTTGTAGTTTTAAATAAACCAGTTTTAAATTTGGAGGGATATAAAGCTAACAAAGTCATATCTCTAAAAATGCAAATACTAACTTTGACATTTCACCAATTAAAAACTAATGAACTTATTAAATTTCTATTTTTATAAAAAGATTTCCACATCTTTTTTACATATTGCTTTTAAATTTTGTAGTTTTAAATAAACCAAGTTTTAAATTTGGAAGGATATAAAGCCAACAAAGTCATATCTCTAAAAATGCAAATAGTAACTTTGACATTTCACCAATTAAAAACTAATGAACTTATTAAATTTCTATTTTCATAAAAAGATTTCCACATCTTTTTTACATATTGCTTTTAAATTTTGTAGTTTTAAATAAACCAGTTTTAAATTTGGAGGGATATAAAGCCAACAAAGTCATATCTCTAAAAATGCAAATAGTAACTTTGACATTTCACCAATTAAAAACTAATGAACTTATTAAATTTCAATTTTCATAAAAGGATTTCCACATCTTTTTTACATATTGCTTTTAAATTTTGTGGTTTTAAATAAATAAGTTTTAAATTTGAAGATAATGACTTTAACATTTCACCAATTAAAATCTAATCATCTTATTAAATTTCGATTTTCGTAGAAAGATTTCCTCATCTTTTTTACATATTGCTTTTAAATTTTGTAGTTTTAAATTTGAAGTGATATAAAGCCACAAAGTCATATCTCTAAAAATGCAAGTAGTAATTTTGACATGTCACCAATTAAAAACTAATTAACTTATTAAATTTACATTTTCATAGAAAGATTTTCACATCTTTTTTGCATATTGCTTTTAAATTTTGTAGTTTTAAATTTGGGGGGATATAAAGCCAAAGCTAAAAATGAAAATAGCGATTTTGACATCTCACCAATTAAAAAAACTGATGAACTTAGTAAAATTGGCTGTTTAAAAGAAGATTCCCACATCTTTTATACATTTTTTTGTATTTCTTTACTTTATCTAAAAATAAAAGCTTCGTTTTAATAATATCGAGCTGAAGTAAAATTTTTTATCTTTTCAGATAATCACCGCTACGTTACCTGTTTTAACTCACGCCAATGGTAGAAAGCATCCTGGTAGGTTGAAATGTTATACTATCCGACTATTGTTTGACAGAGGTAAAAAATTATGCTTGTTATCTCTTCCATCTATAAAGACATTTATTAGTTAAGGCTAATTAAACCAGCCAATCTTGTTTCAAATCTTTCTCCATCAGGACAGGCTTCAGGAGGGTCACTATCATGCACATTTTACAGTTTTTACTTGGAAATTTTCAGCGTATTTTATATACTAATTGTTTCTTTTTACTTTTCTTTTAAACTAATTAAAAAAATTCAGCGTTGTTGTCATGTACTTTTGTCAGAAAAAAATTGATTGTTATCGAAAAAAATAAGCATATTTAGACATAGAAAATAACTTGACATTCATAGATGCATTAAAAAATCGGCGTAAATAACGTCTATTTGATTTTCCTGTTCAATAGAGTTAGTTAGAAATTCCTGGATGATGGCAAGATTGGTAGCTGTGGATCGTCCTCTATAGAATCAATGTTGATTAGGGATAATGTGGTGTTTATAACAGCTAAAGATGTCATCTGACAGTATCGCTTCAAAAAACAAAAAAGTTCGTTTTAGGCTAAAACCATTTATTTTTTTAAACCATATTGTTTGTAAACCAACTTTTTCGATTGAAAATGAGGTTTTTTTTCTAATTTGAATTCGTATAAAATAGAGAAATAAATATATTACTTATTTAAAACACAAAAAAGAACGTTTTCACAAAGTTTCATAAAAACAAATTATTTTTGCGGGAGATAAAAATAAAAAATAAAAAAAAGGGTTGTCCTAGTTTTTCTCAATAATTTTAAGGTTATCTTGAAAAATGATTGATTCAAAAGTTTTTTTTTTAATTATCTACCATATTAAACTTTGTTCGATGGGATTAATATTTCTCCAACCCTCAAAACATATATTTACCTACCCCCACCCCCCTTCTGGAACTTTTTCCCTGCCGTCTTGATTTTTCTTAATTCATTTATAATGCTGTCATTATTCTTCTCTCCCTACTGTCTTCTATATGGAGATTTTTTAACCCAAATTTTTCACTTTTCCGTACAATTTTTCAAACATTTTCATTTATACATACCTTGACAATTATAAACATAACAAAACACAACAAAACACTTCTAAATCGGTTCCTTATCAAAATAGAAGAATCAGTACAAACATGATTTCTAAATGCAATTGCTTTTTGAAAGGCAACCTAAAAATACCAAATTTAGTGACAATTGCATGTAAATTGAGTATAAACGCAAATTCATTCTTCTTTTACCGAAGTAAATTAATTAAAATTATATCACAGCCGAAGATAAAAAAAACGAATAACGTCACTCTAACTCTTAAGTGACGTATAACTCGTACACCGTATATTTTTATAGAAAACTCATCGTTTCCAGAAAGCTTCGACATGTTTAACTAAAACAACAACATAACTCATTCTTTAATGGTTTCATTAAAATTCCGAACGTGTAATAAACGCGTAATTAAATATTCAAAATCCAGAAAGTTGCACCTAAACGCTTCGAGCATTACTTATCTGACTCTTTATCGGACATAAAGGTAGTTTCACTTAAGTTATTTCACTGCACTTTTATTTTTTGGGGAATGCTTTATTAATATCCATATCATATATTTTCTTTCGTCCTTACGTACTGCAAGTATACATAAAATAGGTCTTGCACCCATGGCCGTTGCAAAAGAATGTTGAATAAAACAGGGAATTTGTACCGATTATTTTTTTCATCTGTCGAAACAGTCAGATTTTGTAGTTTCAGCCAACAAGAGCTCAGGATCCTAACCAATCATTGTGTTTTATACTGATAAATTAACTCCAATGTTAAAACGTCATATACTTGGAATTACTTTTGTCACTTTGACATCGGTAAAAAAGGTGCATCCTTTTTTATCGCGATAAAAACTTCTCTTCCTCAATATCTAGTAAGCGGACGTCACTTTATTTGTCAACTTTAGTTATAATTTCATAGCAATTAAGTGTAAGAGTTGGCAAAACTGCAAAAAAATATCAATGAATAGTCCGTTAAATTTTTGAATTTTAATACATTGTTAGTGATTATTATCACGAAAATCTTGTTAGTAATTCAAGAGAAAATGAAAATACGACATATATAGAGACCCGAGAAGAAAATATTCAAATAAGTACACCAATCCAACCAACCTATAATAATTGTATTTTTAATAACTGTTCCTTTAATTAATTGTTCTGCTAAATTATTAATTGTTCAACAAAAATAAAGTTTCTGTTTTTTATTCTTATATTCTGTCGTTAATTTATCTTATCAAAAAACACGCGAACTTTTCTTTTATGGATAAATTTCTTTTTATCTCAACATTTTTCCATCAGTAATTTTACTCTAAAAACTGACATTTGATAAAATCTCGCTATTTTATCATGTCAGTTTTTCTCGTAAAATTACTGATTGGCAAAATGTTTCGATACAAAGAGAAATTTATCCGATAAAAAAAAACTCTTGTGTTTTTACTGTTGATAAAACCGCTTCTTCGTATTTGTTTTTTGATTAAACTGTGTTTACCTTTTTTGAAATGTCAAATATAAACATTTAACAACTTTTATTTAGCATTATCAATTATTATTATACAAAAATGTATTGCAAATCTATGTTAATACACAAATTTCAAAATTTGTAAACTAACCTGTTTATTCACACACACACACATCAGTTTTTGAATACCCAAATACTTAAAAATCCATAAATCTCTTTAGAATTGATAAATTTCAAACTCTATATCCGAATTATTTAAAACTATAACAGCTCATGATGTTTCAATTTAAATTGATAAAGAAAATTTTCAACATTTGTGTTTAAAGTGACTTTTGCATAAATGACTATATGCTCTGTTTTTAATACAAAATGATTCAAAAAAATAACCTTCCAAATACCACACGTCCCCTCAAATTTTATAGATTAAATTTTTTGTCTCCATACTCAAACGCCTTTATTTTAGGCAAAACCACTCAAACAAACTGATTCGGACTCGTGATTTTATCAATCAGTTTGTTTTATTTTATCGATAAAATTTGGAGGACTCTTGGTATTACCTTTGATAAAATTTTTCTTCTCCCTTCATCCCCTTCTGAGCTAGTCCTTCAAATTTTTAAATGCAAATGTAGGGTAAGAGATACCTCATTTTGAAGTGCATAAAATTGACTATTTACTCTAATCAAAATCGGTGCACCTGAACTACGGACAAGGTAATCTGATCCTATAATCCCAACTGCGGACAATAAAATATTTGGAAAGGAAAAAAACATGACCAGATGAAATTTAAAATTTAATTTTATTTAATAATGATTTAAAATGAAACAATGAATTATTTTTGGATTATTTATTGAATAAGTGCAATGATTTATACTTTTTGTCAATTCGTATTTTGCTTTATATATTGGAATATAAAAGTATTTTACAAATTCCTGATATTTTATTAAGTGATGCAGGACTTTTTTATCAAGGATAACTTAGGTACACACTGTATATTAATAATTTAATTAATTTTTTATGTAATATTTTTCTTTGGCTTTTTGCTTAATTTTACACTTTTGATTCGGCAACACTGCTCCTGACAGCCTTCAAAGTGGGTTTTAAATTGGCGTGCAACTCTATCTCTGTCTAATTTCGTTAGTCTTGTCTTTCCTTCCTGTCTGTAGTTCTCTAATCTGTGCTATTGTAGGAGACACACTTGACAAAGGTGTTTTATTGTTAACATATTGTATAATTTTAGATTGTAGCCTTTTCTCATGTTTTCACACAGAGTTAATTTTTATGTAGGTGTCTGTCTGCATATTAATTAGCGACTTTAAAAAATATTAATTTTTGGGTGTGGAGAGGGACAATAGGCCCTAAATTTGGAGTGAAATGACTCGCATGCATTAGTAGTTCTCCAAGTAGATGATGTTTTAGTTGCCCATATTTTGGGTGGAGTTGGTATCTATATACAGATTCGGACAAAAAATATTTGTGGTATTACCGAGAGCATAAAGGAAAGCTTGTTAAAAGTTGAGAGAGCATTATAATTTCTCCTCACATATCACGAAGGAGAATAGTCTACTTCACAACCGTCTTTGGAGTGCCCACGCTGTTGCCAAACTTATCGCATAACCTAATCAAAAATTAATAAAATGTAACAGATCAATAATTTACAGGATGAGGTCAGGTAAGATAAGGGACCGTTAGGTCAGCTTAGCTCGAAAAAATGATGTACAAACTAATATTTCAAGTAAATATATAATTATGGTTTCGATGTTTCGATACAGCGGAACACACTTTATTTCAGTGTGAAAGGTGGAGAGAGGGGAGACGGGAGATAGAGAGAACACTTGAAACAACTATAACAAGGGAAAATTTAGTAAACGCTATGCTGTCAGGAAAGGAAAAATGGGACCTGATCATAAAGTGGATAACAAAAGTTATGAAACAGAAAGAGGTTGAGTTAAGGAGAAGGGAGTAGATTATAGTCACTTGCAACACCAATGCTCGCTCCTCTGAAGGAATGCGGACTCGCTGTACTAGAGGACTAACTCTCAGAGCGAAGGAGGTTTTTTAGTGGGTAGAAATCCCACATATCTTGCCCGGACGTATGGGAAGAAATATATATATATATATATATATATATATATATATATATATATATATATATATATATATATAGTATGGAGAAATATTAAATTATAGGAGAGTATGGAGGAATATAATGCGACTTGATTTGTTTAATTCCATATGAGGAAAGTATGGAAGAATAAAATTCATCTTGATTTGTTTAATTTTTCACCCGTATTAGGAGAGTATGGAGAAATATTAAGAAATTATATAGAAATTATAGGAGAGTATGGAGGAATAAAATGCGACTTGATTTGTTTTAATTCCATATGAGGAGAGTATGGAAGAATAAAATTCCTCTTGATTTGTTTATAATATAAATAAACATTGCCAGACCTAAGTCTGGATAAAAGTGTGATGGGAAGATGGTTTATTATTTCCTTATAGTTACCATCTTTTTTTTAAAACAAATATTTCTTTTCTCATCAATTTAAATTTATATTTCAAGAGAGCGCAAATCGGTCGATCGAAGAAAGTAAGGCAGGTATAATATCTATTATGAAAATCGCAGAGCGCAAACCGGTCGATTTCAGGTAAGAGCGCAAATCGGCCGAGCGCAAGTTGGCCGACACCCATCTGGAGATGGAAATCAAAAAATACAAAATTTCCGCAGTTCGGGTTGGGAATTATATCCCTTTTTTATTACCCTTATACCTGTCACATATCCGCAGTTCGAGTGCGCCCTTCAAAATGACTTTTTAAACCTTAGAAAATTCTAAATACTTATGTCAGTGACACGCTGATTTATAAAACTGTTTTAATGACAGTAGTAGAAAAAGAAATTTATTAGCTGAATGCTAGACCAGTATTAGTCACCTACTTAGCTAATAGATCACACTCGGTATAGACGTGTTTCTCCATAAATCGGATTTGGTATGAGGATTTTTATAGACTACGGCAGATGTTAGTCATACGGGTAATTTTCTTAACAGTGTCACATTAAATGTCTCAGCTGTTTCTTAAACGTCTTAATTTATTTTATTTGCAGCACACACTTCGGTAACACGTATTCAAATTAGACGTGAAATTAACAATTAAATAGGTGATGGTTTCTCGGGCGATAAAAAATTTAAGAGCGAGACTATTTTTATTGGTTTATTATGTTGGCGAATTAATAGTAATGTGAGTTTTTTTGAGTTTCACAACACTTTAGGGTTTCATTTGAATTTTTTTTAACCATGCTTCACCAGTCTGATCTTTTAAATGGGTAGTTCTCAAATAATATTGGCTTTACTTATCAATTTTGTTGATGGATGGTTGCTTAGTTTATCTTTCAGCTAATCTTGCTATTGACCTTGTAGATTCGGTTGGCATTTGCACACCTATAAGATCTTTTGTGTATACCCTACATCTATGTTTTAGTCCACAAGATATAGGCTTCTGAGAAAGCCTATTATCCGTTTTGGGTATACCCTACATCTATATTTTAGTCCAAAAGATATAGACTTCTGAGAAAGCCTATTATCTGTTTTGGAGCTAGGTCAGTAACCTGTTCAGGCTCAAGGCGCTTAAGGCGTTGGCGAACAATTGCAATTGCAGATAATGTGTTCCGCCGTTTCATCCTGCATTATCGCACAATTTGCATTTTTCACTGTTCACTTTGCCCGTCTTACAGAGATGGTATCTGAGTGAGTGAGTAAGAGCAATTTAGGGTAGCGGGCAGAAGGTGGCAATAACCTTTTGACCCGTCTTTGGCCTGGAATATTTTTCCAGTAGACTACACTAAGTTCCTTTTCCCAATTCCTTTATGCCCTGGCACCCATAACAAAGTTACTTTGTTGTGACGTGCCAGTTGCTTAAGGGATTGTTTGCAGTTCAATACTGTTATAGACACATAGGTTGTGGACTTCATAGCAGCCTAACTATATATATAACATAATCGACCAGACTATTTGAAAGAATAGATCAATTTTATCAATATCAATATTTAAGTAACTTATTTCTCATGTGACAAATCCTTCTAAAATAATCAAACTAACTGGATATCTCTTTACGAAAACATTTAGATAGACATTTCACAGAACAGTTTGTGTGGCCAAATATGTGTGCTAAAATTATTTCATTTATTTCAATCTTTGCGAGTCTAAACAATCTCGATTTATCTACTGGTACAGACAAGCTTGTAGCCATAATAAAATAAATGAGGTTTTTATTAGTGAAACGTTATACAATATAATCAATCAAGGCCGAAGTCCAAATTTTAATTTTCTAAAACTTATCAAATATGTAACAAAAGAAATCAACAAAACCTACGATGTTTAATATGAATTACTAGAAATCTCATATGTTGTAAAGGCCAAGGTTTTGGATATTTATTTATCCATCCTCAGAGCGCAGAAAAGGGGAATACGTATGTATTGTTACGTACTATCTTTTGTGTAAAAGAGAAAAATGACTTTTGTTCAATATTTAATTTTTATTATTTGATTTATTTTTAATTTTAGTTTTAGTACATAACCTATTAAATTACTGTTCTTTTATTGCCTTCTGTCGAATGTAATTATTTATTGTTGTTAATTTTGGGCGCCATCTACTTTCCAGTAAAAAAATTGAGAGTCTTAATCCCAGGTAGTGCTTCTGCTATTTTTTAGGGCGTTTTTTTTTTGATTTCCGGAGTTTTCGAAAATGTTCGGGACTATCGGGAATTAATAGATAATCAATGACCATATCGGTTTTCAACGCACATCATTAGAAATATTAGCTTGTCCCCTTGTCGATGACATTTTTCTTTTTTTATATTTTTTGGTTTTCCAGAAAATTGAGAAAATTCTCACCTCATGAAAAATCGACATTTTTTTTGAGTATTATTTTCTTTTCGTGCTAAAATTTTTTTTAACTAAAAGATCACATTCTGACCTTTTCATCAATATACAGTGTGACCCATTTAAAATGGAACCACCCCTGTAGAATACGCATTTTTCAATCAATCTCATTTTTTTTTAATATTAATCATCAAAAACTGTATCTTGACACAAATTTTCATAACTTTAGTTTCATTTCCAAGGCACTCTATGTTTTTTTTTCTTTGTCAAAGACGGCAAAAGTTTATTAGGCAATTTTTGTTTTCAAATTTGACTACACCACTGGATTCGTAATCGTTATAAATAAAAACCATCAAAATTTCATAAAAAAATATTGGTTAACAACAATTTTGGAAACAAAGTATTTGATTGTAATTTTTATTTACATTATAGACATATTTGAAATCTGGCAACACTGCCCATACAAAATAGAACACCAATGAACTTGTACGTTGGAAATCCGAAGTCAATAGCTCAATCCTTTCTACAGTTATAACTCCTGAAAATATGGTAATATCATTGGATAGGACGAGGTAGTAACTTAATTGAATGGCCACCTAGATCGCCTGATCTAACAATACTAGACTTTTTCTATGGGGTATTCTGACAGAAAAAGTATACAAATCGAGACCAAGGAATCGAGCTGAATCATACAAAGAATACGACAAGCTTGTGCCGAAATTACACTTCAACAAATAAGAAATAGTGTACAAAATATTCGGAAGAGATATGATAAATGTATCGAACTAAATGAAGGAAAAAAAATTTGAGATTGACTGAAAAATGTGTATTCTACAGGGGTGGTTCCATTTTAAATGGGTCACACTGTATATATCAAGTATTCTATTAAGTGCACAAAAAAAAGCTCTGCCGTCAAACTTTCTCAAATTGGATTTTTTTACAATTTTATTAATCAAGTGCAAAAAGTGAAAAAAAGTTAGTTATTATATAGCCTTATCTTTTGTCTTCAGACAAAAACGGGAGTATATTCAAGTTTTGGGAGGATATTCCCGCATACCAGATTTTCAAAATTGCGAATTTTTGAAAAGCCGTTTTTGCAAAAAATATTAGTGTAGCGAAAAAAATCATAGGAATAACTTTTGTAGGTAATGAACTGCTCTTCATTTTTTGTCTAATGCTCTAAGGGTCATATTTCGGCAGATATCGTCAAAAAACGGATTTTCGGGAACTCTACAGCCATTTTCCCACCCTTCCACAAATTCCATGTAGATTAGATTATAAATGTACCTATGAATACCTGCAAAATAAAAAAAATCTGACGAACAGACTTGATGCCCAGGTTTGGGGTTTTTGTGGCGTTAATTTACTGGACTAACTGGGCAATAGTATAAAAAGAAAGCGAATTCGAAAACTCTACGCGCGCCGAGGCGCTGAACACAAATATTCAAGCGAGGCGTTCGGGAAAAAACTAAAGTATCTTTGCCTAAAATGTACGCAAAGAAAAAAAAGGAAGAATTTTAAATAGGAGACTATAAGCTTTCTCAGGAAGCCATTAATTTATTTTTTTTGTTTTCTCATAGAAAATTTGACCGCGACACTGCATCGACGAAATACATATTCCGTAATATTTTTTTAGAATTATTCATCTAAGACCCGCCCGAAAAAAATTATCAACAAACTGAAAACACACTAATTGGTGCGAACGAACGAGACGGGTCATCCTCATCTACATCAATTTAATTTTTCTCTCTCTCTAGATCCTTGACAGCTCCTCGAATCATCAAAAAGGATCCCCATCCGATTGTTTTCATAAAAAGTTACTCGTACCTCACAATAACGTTTGACAATGCTCACTTAAGTCATTGTCAGAGCACGTGTCGAACGGTTTCGTACCTTCCCATTGGTCAAATCGGACCCCACACCTTCTCAGGTACTACAGGTAGAGGGTGGAAATATTCTCTTCAGTCTCACAGTCTCGTACAAGACAACAAATAGTTGACTTGTGTGTTGTTGGTTCCGTTCTGATTTCAAAACAGTTTCAACTTTCTTTCAAGTTTTTTTTTTGTGATGTGTTCTCTGTGGGTTTCGATTGATTTTTTCGGTTAAGTGAACGTTTCTTTAGTGGTTTTAACAATCAAATGTTTTCAAAGTGTTTTATGTACCACTTAAGGAGTTAAGGATTAGGGATAATACCGATAGTGTTTCCTCGGAAAGGTATGAATCATTTTACTAATGACTTAATTTCTTGAAATTGTTTAGTTTGCGGGAAAACCAGTAATGAAATGCAATTAAAAAATTATTTGTATTGTCCTAGGGGTTGGAAAGGTGTAGTAATTTCACTTCACAACATATAGCAGCCATCAAATTCTTAAAAGGACGTTGATTTCTTTAACAAGGTTGTTCATATGAAACTAAAATAAAGTTTTACGTATTTATTTTACTCAAAATGTTTATTTTAATACAAGAATATATTACATTATATTTAATATTTAGAGCAAAAATAAATGGTACAGTAATTTTTGAGTCCTGAAACCGCCCTTGTCAAAATATTTTATTAAATCTTTTTTTTATATTTGTGCTTTTTAGCTTAAATCCAAGAATTTTGTGTCCAATCCAGAAAAAAATAGAAATTTGCTTTTTAATTTTCAAAATTATTTTTTTTATGAGTCCAACAGCAAAAAATTTAAAAAACATTTCTTATTTAAAGGGTTATCTCAGTTTAGAAAAGTCTCCCATTTAAAGCAAATTATTACCCATTAACTTATTTAAAGTAAGAAGTAATTTTCAAGGTTGAAAGTAAAATGAAGAAATGAGGATTAAAATTTACCAAATAATTTATTTTTTTAATAATTTTTAATAACATTTGACTTAACTGATCCTGCTAAATGTGCGTATATATATCTGGACCTACAAAATTTTTTGATTCTACCATGCGTTTTGTATAGCGATAAGAAACATTTACATTTTTCATTTAAAAAAAAGTCACGATGTTCTTCGCCAAAACGATATTTGCCCGAACATTTATTACCGAGTTCCAATATTAAATCTAGCATAGATATACGAATATTTAACTCGGAAAGAGATGATTAAAACCAAAAATATTACACATATTTTTGGCACATTTTGACAAGTGTCCATTTTAACAGTGTATTTACCTAAATCCATGATTTCTGGAATTGAATTGGCAACTTTGAATTTATGAGATGGCTGTCATTTGACAAGCAAATTATTTATGTCCGTCAAATGAACATTTTTCCTTTTTTTATACTTTTCAGGTTTATTATGGTTATAAATTGCTACTTGGGCATTTGTAGAAAATTTATGTATGCGTTTTTATTGGAAAAATATGTTAAATAATCGTTTCAATGCACTGAATTTGGGAGTGAGTATCCCAACAAATCACAGCCGGCCCCATATTCTTAACGTTTACCCAGAGATGTGCGTGTCAGTAGTTGTAGGTTATTATGGAATCTTCTATTGCATTGTAAAAATGTTGGTCTAACATTATATGTATCGGAACTACGTTACTGAACGTTGCTCTGGAACACCCCTCGCACCATAATATGATATGATTTCCATCGATGATTGACAATTAACTACTTTTGACAATGCCAAAAACTGACAAATTAAACTAATATTTATCAGTTTCTCTTCTAATGGAAATAAAACCACTTATTTTAAAGACGTTTCGACTTTCTTGAATGAAAGTCCCTTTCAAATTGACAACAAAATATATAATAAAAAAGTTACTATAGAAACAGGTTATATTATCTCTGTCTTGTCTGCCGTTGCTAGGAAATAAACTAACATTTCTTGTAAATATCTCGGAAGATCGAATTTCCACAGGCATGAGACCTTCATTTTTTGCCGCTTTAGATAGGAATTAGTCTACCCTGAAAGTATCATTGCTAGTTTAATAGTATTTGATGATTTCAATTTAGTACAGTTTGAAGAATATGGAAAGGAATAAATAATGCAAATATAATTGTTAAAAAGATGACAAAATTAAATATAAAAATCTTGCATGAAAAATAGAAAATGGTAATTCATTTCTGTAATTCATAGTGGCTTTCTTATAAAAGTATTTATACAATAGTGTTTCATCGTCCTTTAATTCACGGGATCATTTTTTGAATACAGTCCACTGTGTATTAAAAAAATTATTCATATGATTAAATATTCCGATAAAAAGAAATTTATAGCTTTTGTGTAACGAGAATTCAAACTTTGCCTTCTGTTTCATACACAAAAAGTAGATTTAAAACCTGTAACAGTTTTTTTTACTTACCAAATAAGTAATAACATGTATTTTGTTTTCTTGCACAGGTATGTTTGTTTTGATCGACTAAAATCACCTGTCTTGTTTTGCGTTACTGATAAATATTCTATCCCAATTCTCAATTCATTTTTTTATGATACCTTTTACCTTTTTTTTCAAATAGAAAATTCTAGAAACAGGTGCTGTATATATACGGATCGTTGATAAACACCTGCATCTACCCAAACTAAATTTCACTATCGTACAATTTACAACCAATTTAAGGATTAGAAAAGGATTAAAAGTTACCCTCTCGGTTGATTATTTGGTGTGATTTCCTAGTAGGATTTGGTTAAACAGGGCCACTATTAGGTTAAATTTGGGGCATACTTGTTTTACTTGGATAAATAAATTTTAGATGGGTAAGATAATACCAATAATACGAAAATATTTTTGTATGTATATTACAGTTTTATTGATCCAGTATTATTTACATGAAAACATTTCAAAAAGATAACCCATTGAAGAGAATATTTACCTGATTCACAATTACTAACCATTCTTTTCCAATCTCTCCTTTTTGCTTCCAATTCTCTACTCCAAATGTAGCTTTTAGTTCTTATTTTTACATTACCCTTTTTGTACCACCCAAATAACAAAAATTTTGTCTCCCAAAAAAGTTTGTTTTGACAACACACAGTCATTAAATTTCTTTGGATTGTCACAGTCACAGTCAAAACTGCAAATGGTATGGATATCAGTACTGCCTTTAAAAAAAGGTAAAGAATTGTCTTTCATTCTCCCTGGATCGCCGCTATAGAATATCCAAGCCTCTTCAGCAACACTGGAAGGATTTGGGATTGGGACTGTGGATGGGGATAGAAGGAATAGTGGTAGTGATACTGACCCCAGGATTTGCCTATTGTATATGATAAACCCCTGAAAAACAGGTTCCTTTTGTTAAAAACTAATATAAAATATATTTATATCTAAAGTTCAAGTTGTTAGCATAAAACGGCAGTTGGTTGGCAGCACAGTAAAATGTCTTGCAAAACGTGAACAGACTTGCCTAGAAAAACTATGTATGTAGTTAAAATTGGGAGCTTTGCTCTATAAATATTATTGTTTTTAACAATTTATATTTAAAATTAGGTACATTTTCGTGATGAATCCTATTTTCAGGATCGTGTGACACCCTGTAAAAGAACCACGTCGTCTTGTGTTTGCGAGTACATCAGACAGCTCGGCGCTGTAGATCAAGTTACCGTAAATAGTCATTCGATTGTTTTATACAATTTATTTAAACCAATTCTATTTTAACAACAATATGTTTTGAAGACAGATGTATTTAACAACTTATTTCTGATTACTAAAAGTTTTTATTTATTGATATTAAATATGGATAAACAAATTGGTATTGATCAGAAGTAGTTTTTAGTTAAGCATTTTTTTTAAATATTTAATTGTCATTTATTTGTTGCGTACGCTCCTTATACCTTTTTTGTGCATGTCAAAGTAAATTAGGGTATTTATATGTATTATAAAATTATCCTTTTTCTCGCAAAAAAAGTAATAATTTGCAGTTTATTAAGCAGAAAGACGATAAACTGGTTTTGGGATGTCCAATTATTGTTTCTGCACTTTGACAAGATACATTTGTTGTTGCATATATTCTTTTCTCACAGCACCATTTCATCGATTTTCACTAATTTCCTCTGATTGTTGATAAACGGTAGTATATAATTTTCGTATTTAAATTTTCAAAAAAGAATTAAATCTGTCGGCCCGAAGGGCACTTAGGTTATGAGTGAGGAGCAATTTTCTTAATTTGAATTTTCAAATAACTCAAATGATTTAAGGATGTGGCACCTGAGGGGTATCTTTGATATAAATTTTAAAACTTTCTGTGATTTGTTTAATTCTAATTTAATATATTTGTTTATCACTGTTTTCCTTTTTACTTCTTTATTGCTTGTAGTGCAAATCACAGTGTTATCCACAAACATCACACTCTTACGCCTTGAAAAATGACATCCATGATTATATATAGATACAGGCGCAAGTCAGATCCTTGTGTAGTCCTATTTTTACAGGGATCCAGGTTGCTAAGGCCACAGTTCTCCTTATTTTGATTGTTGTTTTTTCATGCATCTCTCGTACAATTCTTCTCTAGTACCAATTTCCTCCGCATAGTTTCTATATTTGTTGTCGAAGTGTTCTGCTTCTATTGAGTTCTAATTCCTTAATTTTTATTCTACCATCTTGTCTCATATATTGTGGGTGGCATTAGTTGGATTCCTCCGTAATTTCTACCGTACTTAATGTCCTCCTTTTTTTCGTAAATTGGTATTATTGATCTGTCTCTCCATTTACTTGAAATTTTCTCTTGCTCATATACCTATACCTTCTTCACCTAAACGTTCCTAGGCTTCCTCAAGTTTTCTTGCCACTGTTGCACCATTCAATTTGATGTTCCAAGGGAATAATTTTTGCATAGTTTTCTAATATTATTTTCCGTTTTGGGCAGCATATGGAGGAGGTTTTAATTTTCTGATTCGAGGACAAAGAATTAGAGACATTACTCGAAGAAGATCAGAGTCAAACGCAAGAGGAGTTTGCAGAATCATTGGTAGTGACTCAACGAGCTGTTTCCGTACGATTGGGAGATATGGAAATGATTAAAAAAAAAAAAATTTTGTGCCGATTTTTCACTTGCGAATAACTGATTCAAATGCAACAAAGAAAAGGTTTTTTGCATCGGAAATATTTGGAAACGCTGGAATGGGATATTTTACCACATTCGCAGTGTTTTCCGGACATTGCTCTGAATACTGGATGTTCGGAAGGATACAGCGCCATCTGACAGGTTCACTTCTTTCGCAGAAATCGAAAGTCATTTTTTCGAGATGCAATTCGAAAATTGCCTGAGTGACAGGGGAAAGTAGAAGCCAGCGATGGAAAATACTTTATTTGATCCGTTGATTCATTTTGTTTTGAAATAAAAATTTTTAAACACAAAAAAACCAACCGAACTAATTTGTCTAATAAGGAACTTACGAAATGCAATTGTTTTGTCTACAAGGAAACAAGAAAAGGTATAATTTGTTCGAAGAAAGATATTTTAAGATTTTTAATTGCGAAATCAATTTTCCTCGATTTTTACTAGAAGTTGGCACGTGATCAAAATTTTGACATCAAATTAGCAATTTCAGATCGAAATACATGGATATTAGTAAAACCTAAAATTAAATTATTGGCAGACAAAAAGAGTTTTCGTTTTTTATGACAAATATCCCGATATTGGCAAGTTTTGTTATTTCTTTTTATCTATTAAAATCTACAGGGTGTCCCAACTAAAATTTGCACCAAAATATTGCGAGTTTCGTTCAAATTTTGAAAAAATTCCGAAACAGGTCAATTTTAACCTAGAAAGGGCTCCATTTTTATCGTAGTTTCAAACTTATTTTTTCGTTCGTCTAGAGCCCAGAACCACCACTTGAAAAATCTTAAATGGCACGAGATGTTAAGTGGCACATTATTTTGAAGCTGCTTTCATTATCTAATGCCACCCCGTTCTTTTTTTATTTTGAATGACTCTTTTTTGAGAAAACTGCTTAGATTAAACAACCCCACAAAAAAAATTTTTGTCTGCGCCAAGAACTTCATTACTGTAACTAGGGGTTTTTGGGGTCGCTGAATCCGTATCCGAGGTCCTCTTGACCTCATCAGGTCAGGTTTAAGGATATTTGAAGGTCAAATTGAGAAAAAATTCTAGAAAAATCTGAAAAAATTCATACAAAGGTTTTCAGGGTCGTTGAATCCGAATCAGAAGTCCACTTGACCTCATCAGGTCAGGGCCAAGGTCATTTGAGGGTCAAATTGATGAAATCTTCTGGCAAAAGTCGGAACAAATTTATACAAAGGTATTTAAATTAAAAAACCTTGAATTAAACAATACATTCGTTAAAATTAAATTGTTTTTTTAGAACTACTATTGTTTTCTTTCACAATAATCTAAGCAGTTTTCTCAAAATAAAAAAAAAGAACAGAGTTGCATTAGCATCTTCAAAATGATGTGTCACTTACCATCCCTTGCCATTTAATATTTTTCAAGGGGTGGTTCTGGGCTCTAGAGGGATGAAAAAAGAAGTTTGAAACTACGATAAAAATGGAGCCCCTTCAAGGTTAAAATTTCCGTTTCGGCATTTTTTCAAAATTTTAACAAAACTCGAAATATTTAGTTGGGACACCCATATAAAAAATACTAGTTTTATAGCAACTCATATACTATTCCTATTTCTCGCTTACAAATATATTTTTCAACTTTTGACAAATATAATCGCTCACTCTGTATAAATCGATATGGAAACAAAATATATTATTGCTTGTTTCTATTTAAAGATGTCTATTCCTTTGTTTTGTGTTTTAATATCGTTTGTTTAATATTTCTTGGATTGTTTAATAAACCATGTGTAACCTTCGTATTACGTTTCCTCTTTTATATTATCATGATATTAAATCCATTTTACAAGGTTGGTAAATCACTAGAGAGGAAATATGGGAATTGGAATTCTATTTTCTGCGTTTTTAGGAAGAATAGTTATTTTTATCATGTATTCATGCTTTTTAGCAAGAAAGACGATCGTTATCAAATCAAATCAAAATCAGATCATCAAAATATGTCGGTTAGGAAGGAGATTTGATGAAAATTCTGCATTTTCTAACGCTGAAATCTTTAATTTTTAAAAATATTGAAATAAATTCGCATATCGAATTATGAAGTAAATTTATATTAAAAGTATATTTTTATTCTGATTAGTTTTTTCACAAAATAATTATTAACGGTAATATTGACAATAATAGAGAATTTTTATTTAGGAATTTTTTCTTTATCTTGAATTTAAAACTGTTCCACGAAATAAGATTTTTTCTGAATATCTGATAAATAAAAATTGACGAAAAATTTCACAAAAAAAAAAGAATATTACTCGGTGCATTGTTTTGGTTTTTTTCTTCATTTGGGATCAATTTTTCGCAATTTCTTCCTTCAAACGTACCAATAACGCCATAATAGTAGTATTTGTTCTTAACCTTTGGGGTTTTGGTTGCTTTTGCCGATTCCTGTCCACTCTGGTGACGATTTGACTTTGAAGTGTAGTAATGACTCCATGTTTTATCCATTGTCTTAAAACTTCTTTAAGCAGCGCTCAGCGTTGTTGTTCTTGAACTGTGAGCAAACGCGGTAGGCCACCACGAACAGAGCTCTCTCATGAACAAATGTTCATGGAAAATGGTGAATACACTACTTTCTGATATGATTAAGGTGTCAGCTATCTCACACAACTTCAATTTTCGATCAGCTAAAACTATTTTGTGGATTTTTCAAAATTATGCAGTTTTTGCTGAATCCTAAGAACGTCAATATATCTTATAGTTTTTGCGCCCAATGGGCGACGTCAATTGCATTCAGGTGTTGGGACAGTTAATGCAGACTGTTAGATGCATCATAACTTGAATTTCCCCGCATTCACAGAAAATGTCTTTCCTGGTCTATTTGACTCCATTTGATTTTGTTGGTTTTGACGGGTGCCACTCCCGTTCTGATACGGTTTAGTGTTTTCCATGTTCGCCAGTTCAAGCTTGTCCCGCTTGGGGTTTCTTGATGTATAGGGTAATCGTCAGGAGGTTCTTCATTAACCATTTTGAGGAAATTTCGGCACGACTTGAGTCTTCCATGTGTCACATATTTGCTGTACAGTGAGTGTCTTTCATCAAATGTCTGCTTAAATTGTTCAGTATATTCAGCAGCTTGACGACGCTTTTGAAGACAAGAAAACCCTGATGCTCTATAGCGTGCCGGTAAAGGTGTTGCTTTCATGGACCCAGTTGGTATGTGGCATTTTTTGTTCAGAGCTGTATCGACCTGTCTAGCGTGCCTCGATCTACTCCATACAGGGCAAGCGTATTCTGCTGTGGATAATCATAAGGCTTCTGCCGTAGTTCTAAGAACTGCAGGTCCCCACCTACTAGAAGCTAGTTGTTACTTTTTTCCTCGTCTTTATACAGTGTTGTTTGTATGTTAGTGTTCGGTCTAATGTAACGCCAATGTATTTTGGATAGTCTGTATGCTCGAGATCGCTTCCCTGCCATCTGACATTTAACTTCCGGCCCGCCTGTTTATTTTTTAAGTGAAAAGCGCTTACTTGTGTTTTAGTTGGGTTCGGACGCAGTGCATTCATTGTCTTCATAGTATACTGCTATGTTTCCTAATGCTCTTTGGAGTCAAAATCTCTGTCATGCACTGTTACGGCGAGATCATCAGCGTAAACAAAGCTTTCAGATTGGTTGGCCATTAGTATAAATATTGAAGAGGATTGGAGAAAGGACTCACCCTGAAAAGGAGGAAAACTCCTATAGCAGGGAATTAGGAAAATGAAATGTCCTAGAAAATGTAATATATACCAAATGAAAATAAATAATAAACTAAAAAAAAAACCAGATGGTCGCCAGTTAGACTGTTAGAGTTGTCCTGATCATATCGTTGCACGATTGTGGAGAAAGGACAGTCACTTGAAGGAGAGCGTTCCTTTGCTCTCTCCACCTGCTTTTTTTGCCATTAAGAACAACATAGAAACGTCGGTTTAGCATTACGGACAAGATGGCTAGAGTCAATCTGTAGTCTTTGGAGGGATTATATGTTTTTGTCATGAGCTTTCAATCAAACAAAGATGTGAGAAATGAATTAACATGCTTACTCAAGTCTCCAAATGAACATACGAGGTATTTTGTTGATATTTGTCATAATTAAACACAAAGCTCTCAAACTATGTCCTGAATACTAAAAACGTTCTTTAAGTATTTTTGGCAAATAAATAATTAATTAAAGATGTTCTGTTCGACAATTCCACTAATTCAAATTCGTCAGTTTGAAGAGAGGAAGATCCTCGTATAATGATTCGATAAAAATATGTCCTGATGGGATTCTTGTGTTCTTCGTTTCATTTAACACATAAAAAACAGCGTTAAACTGCCCTTGAACCCCGAGCAAATGAACATTTTTACGTTCTGAAATAACTAATGGTCAAGATAGCAAAGATATGTTTTTCTCGTTGTAGAGCCATAGACTATAAACCTGTCTTCTTGCCGAGAGAGAAGAGACCACCTGAGTAACAATTTCAAATATTTCCGCAGCCGATTTTTTACCAAAATACAAGAAGCCATTTGCACGCAAGCTGGCTTTTTATACATTTTTCGAATGCCTCATGTATGGAGCAACCTTCAGAGTCCACTGAAAAAACAGTTACGCGTATTTTTACTATGTAATACTATAAGTTGATTATGGCGTTGCCAAGTGTAGCCAAAAATCGACAGAAATCGAGAAATTATTTTATCAAATTATTCATTATTAAGAATTTAAAACATTCGCTCTAGATCTGGGCATGAAATTATTTCAATTAGGCGATGATTTATATCTAAATAATGACGGAACACTTATTGTTGTTTTAGTACACTGGGATTTTTATTTCTCTGTATTTGTATATATATACATATATATTTTTGTATTTATTTTAGGATTTGATGTATCTTTCCAGACCTTCATCCAAAATTACCTCCTATTGTAATATTGTCATTTTTTTATAATAAAAATCGTCTAAAAATTTGGCATATTTTTCATACAATTTCTTATATATTTTCATTATCACGATTTTTTTCAAACTGCTTATTCTATTTAAATATTATTTCTTCTTGAATTTTGAAACTACTTACCAACTTTTCCAACCAAAAGTATCCATTTCGTTCGAGTTTTCTCGTAGATATTTGTAAAGTAATAAAATAATCCTGTGGTCTACCACAAGCTGAATCGACCAATTTTTTGTGGATTCCTTTGTAAAACAGTCAACAAGATTAACGAATTTAAAATACCGATTCGTGAGATACGATTGGGCCACTACTTTTCACAACAGGGGTTTTTCATCCAAAATTTATCCATTTGGGATTTGACGTAATTTTCCACACCTATTCACGTCTTTATAGAGCCTTATTCACGCTGTTTACCACAAAATATATTTTTTCTTAAATTTCTATATTAACAATCGATTTTTCCTGGTGATCCTCCGTGGCTATGGCCTTACATCTAGCATCAATCTTTGCGCAAGTATAAGAACCAGTTATTTCAAGATCTAGGAATCAGAATTACAATTCTAGGGATATTTAGAACGTTTAACGTGGCAACACTGACATAATACGACAGACACATAGGATCCGAGAGATATTTGGAAGTCGCATTCAGCTTTCTCCAGCCGTTACTAAAAGGTGAACAAGTCCAACTTGCTTGACCTCTCCAAAGCCAACTGCCAACTTAACATTAGCTAGAGACGCTGATGTTTGAGAGACACAGTGGCGCAACTCGTCACACTAAAAAAAAGAACCTCTTTCGTTTCAACAACAACGTACCGTCTCGATTAAGAAATAGATTGTTTCGTTATCTGTTAATTGATTTGATTTTTTTCGTTTATATTTAGAATTTATGGAGGATATCCCACGAAGTTTCGTACAGCTCTTGTTTCAGATAAATTATGGCAATGTTTGCAAAGTTTTCTACTTGTAGACATTATTTGTAAATCTAAATATCTGCAGATATTTAATGTATAGCCTGCTGAAACAATAAGTAAACAGGCGCAAGTATGATGGGGACGAAGGAAAATAGGTTATTAAAACAAGTATTTAAAGCCAAAATGAAAAGGTAAGAAGGAAACAATTGGAAGGAAGAAATTCAAATTTTTTTTATATATTAAAATATCCCTTACTTAAATTAATACGTGAAGATTGGATAACTAAAGTCTACCCACTAGTGTACCTTAGGTTCTGATATTTTTTTTACACCTTACTGAACGTGTATTCAGTACTGCGCACTATGCTCTGCTTTTTTCTGTCACTTTCACTTACACTAACTCAAATGGCTTCTTCCTCTTGAGTCTTCTTACTGTATCACTGTTGTCCAGGAGCTGGATGGCCTCGACATTCACGTGCTGGTGGAGTTCGTGACTTCTTGCAAATTTGTTAATTGTCTGGTTAACAGTGTCAATCTCCAAGTCCCAGGTCACTATTTCTGCAGTACCAGGGAGCGTTGACTATGCTCCTTAACGCTTTGTTCTGGAATCTCTGTATTATGAGTAAATTACTCTGACTGGCACAGCCCCAAAGCTGTATATCATATGTCCATACCGGTTTCAGAATTTGTTTGTTAAACAATATTTTGTTATATAATGACAGGGTAGAATTTCTTCCAAGCAGCCAATACATTTTTCTGAATTTTTTTGTGAATTGTTCACGTTTCTTTTTGATATGGACCTTCCAGCGTAGTCTAGCATCTAAAGTAATACCTAGATACTTTGCTGAATTAGCATAAGCGATCTCGGTATTATTTATTCTGACCGTATGTACTCTCCAACGATTGGTCCAATCATTAATTCTATCTAATGATGTTTGTAGTTTTCTTGCAGCCTCTTCGTGGGTTTTCCCTACTGCCATGATAGCGGTGTCATCTGCAGGAATATCACTAGTGTATAATAGGTATAGGACTGGCCCTAATAACTTCCTTGTGGTACTCCTGCCTTAATTTCTTTAATTTTAGAGTATGCTTCTTCCTGTTTAATTTAGTTTTAGTTTAGTTGGCAGCAAAGAAAATATGAGTGAAATGCTAAGAGATATAATGGCTTAACTTTCATTATTTTTAATAAAGGTACAGATAATGCCCGGGAAACATAAATTGAACTTTAGTGACTGGCCGCGGTTCAAATTGTATATAGAAGTTGTAATAATGAGAAAATCAAATCAATACTAGGCAATAAAATACGTTGCAATGCAAATGTTTAGATCGCTTTATTATAGAGTATAATATTTTGCTATAAATAGTTACCCAGACATATCCGATTAAAAACACAATTATCCATTCTAGTCCCACAAGTCGCATTTGTTTAATGTTTTCTTTATAGTTTACCGTCACTTTAAGCCACTTAAGTAGCTCTGCGAAACTCATCTATAGACAATACTTATACGTTATATTCTAAAAATGCATTTATATGCACAATTAGAATTATTTTTGCCCGATCGGTGTAGAGATATACATATTTTTCTCATTAAATTATAAGTAATTAATATGTGATGCATTCTTTCTCGCTGGAATCTGGTTTCTTCCTTGAACTTTATTCAAATGTTCCGAGTACAGGTCCGAATTAAGCCTAATACACCTTCAAGCTACTTCAGAAGTGTTTAAAATCAAATTCTAAAATAATAAAACTCATAAAATACTCACCAAGGATATAATAAAGTGGTATTAGGATGACTTTGAGGTTATTATGAAAGAACAAAGTCAGAAGAGCAGAAAAGGGGAGGTACAAATTAATTTCAGTAAACCTCCAAGCGGCTTTTAATGTATTTAAGATCCAATTTTAAAATAATAAAACTACTGAAATACTTACCAACGATAATAAAGTGATATTAGGATGATTTTGAGGTTATTATGAAAGAACAATGTTAGAAGAGCAGAAAAGGAGGCAAAAAGTAAGTCCAGTTAACCCCCAAGGGTCTTATAATGAGAGAACAACGTCAAAACAGTTGAAAAGGGGGTCACAGTAATTCTCCAAGCTACTTTAAAGGTTTTAAAACTTCCAAAATCCTCGCAAAATTGAGCAAGAATAATAAAGTAGGTAATTTATGATATTTTGAGAGAACCACGTCAACACCGTTGAAAATAAAGTCTGAATTAAGCCAAAGAAAACCCCAAGCGACTTTAAAAGTGTTTCAGATTCAATTCTAAAATGATGAAACTTCCAAAATATTTTGACTCGATGGAGCAAGGATGATAAAGTAAAAATAGCGTGATTAATTAAACATAGATTTAATAACTTCCTAAAGAAATTTCTTCGGATCATTAATAGTTCGAATATTTTCCATCTCAGTCCGGTCCACGTTATAAAATAGGTATTATTTAAATTACTAGGCAATGACGCATCGAAAAAAATGGTTAAAAATGAATTATTTGTTTATTCTTTTTATAAAATGCGCCGACAATCGATTGATGTCGGCTTAGTTGACCCACCCGGGTTTGTTTTTCACATTGTTAAGGAGATTTTTTTTTCAATAAATTCGAATTGACGTCATGTATTTATGTATTACTAAATAATTTTTGCGTTGTGTATGTTGCTATAAACGGCGATTTTTAATAATTTAATTTGTTTATTGAGAAGTTTTTTCATCAGTATGCATTAATTTATATTTGACGTTGTTTCTAAAATTTGGTAATAGTTATACAAATTTTTTCTTCTCTCTTAAAAATATGGAAATACAAAGGAAAATGACGATTTTTGTTTTAAAAAGGGAACTCAACTAAATGTGGGGTATATTGTAGATTGCAGATTGCAAGGGGGGTCGATTGGCCCAGTTGGCATAATGAGGCCTATAAGATATTGAGATGGTTTAAATATTTCTAAAGTTTTAATTTTTTTAGTTTTTATTTTCAAAATTAACACGTTGACATCTATCAAAATTACTAGCTAATTATCATCTATTTTTTTAAGTCCTTTTTACATACTGAATTCTCTTCTTCTGCTATTCCGAAATTAATTTTTCTTTCTTCTTTTAAGTTTTCTTTCAATATTCAAAATTATTTTTTTTAATTTCATCTTCACAAATTCTTTTCAAGTAGTCTATTTCCTTCTGTATTTCCTTAATTCTCTCTTCTGCTTTATTCTCATCTTGTTTTTGTTCTTCTCTTAATTTTGTTCGTGTCTCCTTCACACTATCTTCTACTTGTTGATGAAATTCTGTTAAAGTTTCGTACCATTTTCTTTCCAGATTTTCCATCCTTTCTTGGCTGTCTTGTACCCCCAATTTAATTGCCTTCATTTCTTCTTTAATGTCTTGCTTGACTTCTTTTACTTCTTTTTCAATTTTTTCTCTTCTTTTTCTTGTATTTCTTTTATTATAGAAATATTTGTTATCAACCCTTCCTTGATATTTTCTTCTAATTTCAGTACTTCATTGTTCATCAAGTTATATTTTGTGTTCGTTTTTATTATCTCCTTCTCGATTTGTCCCATTCTCTCATCTTGTTCCATTATTTTCTGTTCTGTCAATTTCTGTTGGCTTTCAAATTCTTCAAATTTCCTCTCCATTTTCTCTATACCCTCCTTTAACATGTTACTATTTTCTTTCATCTCTTGCTTTAATTTTTCTTGATTTAGTTTTAAATCTTGTTTTAACTCTTGTTGAGTTTGGTCCATCTTTTTACCAATAATTCAAACATTTTCCATATATCATTTTCTTTTTTTATTTATTTCTATTTCTTTCTGTTCTTTTTCCTTCTGTTTATTAACGTTCTCTTCTTTTAATTCTACAAACTTTAAATCATACAATCTCTTTTCTGTTTCTTCTTCCATTTTTCTTTATATTTTTCTTACTGTTAGTTTTCACGTTTAACAAGGTAATTTGTGTGGTTTCTACTATTGAAGCCCAAGGTTGGGCGCCATTGAGATGGTTTAAATAATTCTCAAGTTTTAATTTTTTTATTTTCAAAATTGACACGTTGACATCTATCAAATCAAAATTACTAACTAATTATCATCAAAACAAACAAGTCATCACCATCACAACTAATTTTTACATAGTTTTTTAAGATGAAATTTCGAGTAGGAAGTTCGTTTGTTTAAAGTGAAAAATTATGTGGAGTTGACTTTAAAAAATTTGACAGATTTGTTTGATTTCGATTGTAAAAAATGTCAATGTTACAATTCAAAAATAAATAAAATTAAAATTTAAAATTTTATAATTATTAAATACATTATAATATATAATTATTTTGATTATACAGGGTACATTATTTTTTTAATATTTTTTTATAAATACGTTTTTAAAATAACTTTTTCTTGTTAATTGTACAAAAAAAATTCCATTTTGAATAATTAAATTAAAAGAATATTGTTTTGCATATAATCATGTACGTTATCGTAGTTATTATGTTAATATATCAAGCACGTGTTATAATTTTGACGTTTTGTTGTCCCATTGAAGAACGATAATGATAATTTTTTTATATACAGAGATGCACATTTTAATATTTTATTAAAACACCTCGAAATGCACCAAATTTTTTTTTTTTGTAAAATCGAAGAAGATACGTCGAAAAATGTATTGACATCATGTCTATTCTTACCGTCAATTACTAAAAACCGATGTGTTATTCTGTCTAATTAAATTAATATTTTATTATAGCAACAATTTATAAAAATTAACTTTATTATTTACAGACTTGCACACCTGCTTATTATAAACAATCATCAATTTAAATAAGTCGTTTAAAAATAGCAAATATTAGCAATAAATTAAATACTTTTTCTTGAAGGTCATATTTTATACGTTACTAAGTATACAGGGTGTCCACGCTAAATGCGTAGTCTGGAAACTCGTTTTATTAATAAGCTCAAATCATTCGATAATTATGAAATATTTAATAAATTAAGTGACAAGGTGGAAAAGATAAAAAATAAATAAAAAGGAAACAAACACAACAGGTTCGTAATTATTACCTCTGAGCTGAAGAAGAACCGGCAGTAGAAAGAAGAGCCCTGCCATACTACACAGATGGCTCGGAGATGGAATCGAAGATGGAATGAGTTGCTGGTCTAAATTTTAGGACTTGATAACAATGCCACAACTTTTCTTTCGGAAATATACCCTATTAAACTTTTTATAATTTACAACAGTCAGGCAGCTCTAAAGGCTCTAGATTGCTTTAAATACAAGTTTAGAGCTACCTTGGTTTATAAGCAGTCCCTCAGGCAACCAACCACAATAGAGTTGCTCTAATTTGGTGATTGTGCATGAGGGGGGTAACGAAGCTGCCGAAACAGGGATCAATAGCGCCATTTATGGAATCAGAACTGTGCAGTACTCATTTTGAAGTACCTACAAAGTGGAAAGCTTGATACCATACACATATTAACTCGTAAAATTGACCGACTTCAAATTAAAAACAGTTAGAGAGCCATTGGCATTTTAGGTTTTAGACCATGCAGAAAAAGTTTTTCCATACTGCGCGGCTCTACCACTTGAGGCTTATTTTTTGGTTTCAGGAGCTAAAGGGGACATACGTCTTCGAGAGAATGATAGAAATGAAGAAAAATATATTATAACCAGTTGAGAATGCTCTTCTAGCAAAACTTTCGATTGACAGTTCTTCTAATCAACACAGCCACGGCCTACTCAACTTTTACCAAAATCGTCATTCACGGTGTGAATGTAATGACATTTTAAAATTCAAAATTTTCATATTTTGGGCAGCCATTTTGAAGGTGTTCCTGAAGAGGTATGGCGGGGCACATCAAACCCTAAGCTTACTTTTTGATGCTCTATCAAAATCTGAAGACATTCACACAGAACGAATTCGGTACCGAACAAATTTATTCGGTGAATATAAATATATTCCACATCTCTTTTCTATCATTCGTTATAACGATTTAATAAATGCCAAAAACTGCAGGTCAGGGAATTCTCAGTCGCATAAAGGAAAAATCTTTGAGACAAAGGCCTAAACCCTTGAAATCCTTTGAAGTTACCCAGAGATGTGCGTGTCAGTAGTTGTCAAAATTTGTAGGTTATTATGGAATCTTTTATTGCATTGTAAAAAGCGGCAAAATTAAAATTAAATTCTTTCAGATTGAAACGCCAGAAATTAAATAAAGTCAAACCTTGACGTTGATATTTATAAAAATAGGTTATTTTCTTATGAAGATTTTCCGTCATCACTCCACCAACGTTTTCGCCGGCCACTGTTATACCGATATTATATGTATCGCAAAATATATAATAAAAAATTTACTATAGAAACAGATTATATTATATCTGTGTTGTTTGCCGTTGCTAGGAAATAATCTAAAAGCTTAACTTTTCTTGTAAATATCTCGGAAGATCGATTTTTTACGGACGTGACATGCATTTTTTCCCGTTTTAGATAGGAATTAGTCTACCCTGAAAGTTTCATTGAATTCTGACGAGTGGATTTTGAGAACCTCCGGACACACATACATACACACATACAAACCTTGCTCGTTTAATAGTATTTGATAATATTAAAACCGATCAAGCAGACATTACGCCATTGCGATTTAGTCGCAATTACACACATTTTCGCGCGGACACCCTGTATAATACAATATAATGGCACAAGTTTTTTCAGGGGCACGTCTAAACTTTTTTTTGTGAATAAACTCGTTTTTGCAGATTTATTTATATTTCTGACAAATCTGATGAGTTTTGTGATATACTTCGTATCAAAAATTCAAATAATATCGTATTTCACGACAGAAATATTAACACCTGTTGAATTTTGAAACTATGATTATGACATATATATTCTGAAGCGTCGATTTGAATAAATTATTTAATAAATTAAAAAACTGAATTTTTGAACAAATTTTTATGCATCTTCTTTTGGTAGGTATGTTCTTTTTCTAGAATCTCCAAGGATAATGAGTAATTTAAAAATTGAGCTACTTATTTAATTGAAAAACAATTAGGTTGACAAATTTTCACCGTCCAAACAATAATTTAAAATTTAGTTCGCATAACAATTTAATTAACAAAATTAAAACTTTTTGTTATTAATTTCGATGAGAGTGATCCAATATTTCACATTCAAATAAACATTACTCGCTAAAGAGCTGGCACATTTCTTAAAATAGACTTAGCAAAGGATCTTTAACCTTAACACACATTCAGTACCATTTACCATAAACTATTGACACGTCCATTGCGGTTTGCCATGTATAATACACCTGATAACATCTAATAACTCATATATTATAATCTAATTTTCATTAGTGCAACAATATGTTTGTTTCGTTGATTGTATTTGAATTTACTGATTAACTGATAATGTTAATGGGTAATGGAAGTTATTAGTTTGAATTTTTATACAGAGTTGATTGTCAATAATAGGATGCAAGGGTAGCCATTCTGCAATTTTTAATATAAAATTATTTTTGAACGGTTATCGGAAACATTAACAGTGTTTTTGGTAATTTTGCAATCGTAAAAAATTATTGCTTCCACATCCACCATTCAGTCAGGAGGAAAACCAATAAACCACTTGCGAAATACTGCTCGCCAGGTACAAAAGAAAATCATTTCTCCATCTAACTCTAATTGGCGATGAAAAATATATATATTTCGAGAGTCCTAAGGGTTAAAGTTTCTTAGGTAATTACAGGCAAACCAGCGACATCGACTGCAAGGCTAAATCGTTATAGACGGAAGACAATGTTCTGTGTTAGAGCAGAGTGATTACTTTTTGGAATAAGAGAACCTCAAAAAACTATTCTCATATCAATTGGTTGCTAGATATTATTTCCGTAATTTCATAATTTTAATTTTAATCTAAGGGAATTTTAATTTTAAGGGAACATGCAAATAGTCAGAATTTCTAGTTATATTAGTTGATTTAGGACTATGCCAGTCATTCTGTAGTAAAGTTTATTGACGTATGACGTATATGTGAGAATCAGATATTGTTCACAAATGAGGATGCAGTTCTGAGGTGCTGTAAAGACCTATTTGGCTCAGAGTTGATCTGAATGATAGGAAGAATCATATATTTAATACTAACTGGATACAAACAAACTGATGATTCATCTATTTTGTAACTAATATGGGTAATTAAATGCAGGATATACCTAATAATTCTTTAAGAATTATTACTGGCAAATTTCCAAGAATAACGCTTCACTGATATTGAAAGTTGTTTCCCAATTAACCTACACGAAATTTTGTAGTATTAGTCACAAGTGCATCCATTGTTTGTATATTTTATGATTCCAAAACGCCCATTGGATTTATTTTTTTTAACTAAATTTAAATGGTTAATTTGGTTCGTTTTACGTCTACTATTAAAATTACTTTGCTTATAATTCGATAAAATAATTTTTAACAATTTGATGCAAAACCTTTTCGTGTATGTCGTCTTTAAAATAGAAGCCAAATTTGTCTTTTTTGTGCATTTGTGCTACAGTTTAGGATGCTGCTTTTGCAAGGTTCGCAAGAAATTGTGTAAAGAGTTCTGTCTCTCTATCTGTAAAGATAGAAGGGTGGGTTACCCCACATCACGTAGGCCCCTTTTGGCCCATTGTGCGTCCTTCTAAGGTTGAGCCTTCCTTCTAGCTCGTCAGCCTGCCTACTTGTTTAAAGTAAGTGCTGACGTCGCCTGAAGGTAGCTCCCTCATGTTGGCACAGGCTAACTGTGCTCGCCATAAAGATGTCTTATTTATGAGAGTGTCGGGCATTCGCAAAGAATTTCACATCCTCTACACTTTGGAGGGTCAGATAACCTCATGCTGTAGAGGTGTTTTCGTAGATGGCAGTGGCCAGTCAGGATACCTGTGTCTGTGCGCAGGTTATGTCTGTTCATAGTCATGTATTTTTTGGCTGTTTCGCTGTTCGGATACTGTAATAGGTCCTTGGCTAACTTGCAGCCTTTTTCATCGTCGCATCTAACCTTAAACTTGTCAAGGGAGTGTTTCTTTAGTAGGTCCGTCACAGCAGATGCGGATAAGCCTATGAAAGAGCCAGGTACCAAAAGTTTTTGGGAGACTGCTTTCTTAGCTTTCCAAGCTAAAGTGACCACGTTGTTATTGCAAGCTTCGATCAGGGCCTGGCGACATTCTAGTACTAGACCTATTGTAATGCGTGGTCTATTCAGAGCTAGTAGTGGCCTCTTGTACGATTTTTATTACTACCCTGTAAGGCCTATGAAAAGTTTTTGTAAATATCATGTACATACTGGAAAATACAGTGAGTTTTCTGTGAAAAACATTTTTTGGTCTGGTGATCCCAAATTTGTTAAAATTCGTTGAGGCTACCATACCTTACACTTCAAGAACTCTTTTTTCTTCATCTAATCCTTAATCTGGTTCTTTATTTTATGCTTAAACCTAAATTTTCGTCGACAAGGTGTTGAAGAGCTCTTGGTTTCGAGTACCTTGTCGAGTACCCAACCACACTTCAAATAGTTAAGGTTTTTGAACTCGAATCCCACCCACATAGATTAATATATAATGTAAACAGCCGTATGTACATTGGGTATTGATTGAGAGCTTTTAAAATAAAAGAATTTCGAGTACTTATGGATCCACAAATTTTTTTCATCGTATAGTAAAGAAATTTTTCTAAGAATATAATTGTTTGATTTATTGAAAAAACTAACTCACTATTCCAAAAACTTTTTTGTTTCAGGCTGACTAAAATGAATTTAAGCAAGAGTTTTTGGCTAGTGGTGCTAGCCGTCCTCGAATGTTGTTGGAGGATAGACTCTTCAAACGTTCCCAAAGAAGTTTTAGACCAAGTAGAAACGAATTTTTTGTCATTGTTCGGCTTCAAGGGTAGGCCGAAAATAGACAAATCGAAAGTAGTCATCCCCAAAGCGATGCTCGAGCTCTACGAGAAGCAGATGGGGTTTCCCCTGGACACGACGTCGATATCAAGGAGGGGGTGGCACACAAGAAGCGCGAATACAGTTAGGAGTTTTACACATGTTGGTAGGTACATAAGTACTTTTTACTAAAATTTATTTCTCTCGTAATTCCTGAATTTTGGTTCTTAAATGTAAAAAACGTCCCTGTCAAATTGGCTGAAAATTTCGTGAAAAATTCTTCAAACCTTTCTGATTAAAGAATATGAAGTCCGAATCAGATCCTATGACTCAATTTTTTGTTATAAGCATCAGAAACCTTGGAAGAATGGGTAAAAAACACAATTTTTCAACTTTAACTACTTTGGGCATCTAAAAGTATGAAATTGGGGACTCAGAAGTCCATTTTGAAATCAAAATCCGACAGTTGGCCACAGCTTTTGAAAATATCACAAAACAAGTATACAGGGTCCGACAAACCTCTGTCGTATTTCTATTAACTCATTTGAAAGGTATCTATTAATGGTGGTTAAAAGAAAACATTTCAAAATTATTCTCATAACTAGGCAAATGACTTAATTTTTTTCAAATGAAATGCCGTACTTATTTTTACATTTTTTTAACCGCCATGGTTAGTACCATGCACCCCCAAAATTGTTTTGTAAAACTCCCAGCCATCTTGGAGAAAACAACCTTTTTCCCAAAAATAATTGAATTTGCACATCTCTTTTTAAAAAATCGCAACTTTTTCAGATATAACGCTAAAGCTTTAAAATTACCAATAAACAAAGACAAAGGACTGGAGATTTTCTAGACTCAGTTTGAAATTTTTCTTTTGTACAGGGTGGTCTAAAATAACATTCCAAAAATTTCCATTGAAGTTTTTTCAAATGGGACACCCTATATAAGTATTCATCAATGGATTTTATGCTGGTAATCCAGCTGTGCAGGTAATCAAGCTTACTAAGAAAATCATCCCCAACATACATCCGTGGGTAGAATGTGGGATGTGCAAATTCAAATATTTTTGGGAAAAGATTGTTTTCGCCGAGAAGGCCGGGAGTTTTACAACTAATGGACCACCCTGTATACAGGAAAATAATTTTAAAATGTTTGCTTTTAAACATCATTAATAGATACCTTTCAAGTAAATCTGTAACTTTAATACAATAAGAAAATAATAGAAATACGACAGAGGTTTGCCGGACCCTGTATACTTGTTTTGTGGTATTTTCAAAAACTATGGCAAACCATCGTGTTTTGATTTCAAAATAGACTTCTGAGCCCCCATTATCATAGTTTTAGATGGCCAAAGTTGTTAAAGTTAAAAAATTGAAAATTATGAATTTGTATTTTTTCCAAGGTTTCTAATGCTTATAACAAAAAATTGAATCAGAAAGGTTTGAAGACGTTTTGTACATTTAAATGGTGCGAGGTCCTTTGAATAAAATGTTTTATACTTCCTTTATCAAAATAAATACTTCAAAGATACATTTTATTTAATATTTTACAAAAACTGCCATTCTATCAAAATTATCTCCAAAATACTTATTGGAATTACCTTATAAATAATCGCCCTTTAATTCTACTTCTCAAGTACACTTTTGTTTCTCTTATGTACCTGTTGAACCACTCAGGATGTGATTTAATAAATAAAAAAACAGGCTGAAGAAGTAATGCTTCTTTCTTGCTTGAGGCTGGACACGCTGTATATTTAAGAATTTTCATTGAGTTTAGCATGTCAAATAATAAATTATTGACAATAATTTTCACGAAGAATGTGCATTTGCCAGGTGCGCTCCTTGAAATATTTATAGTAAAATATTTACGTTTACTAAGAATCATGTTATTAATGATTTCTCAGTAAATTAATTTGTAAATTAAATCACTACATTCAACTTAAATTAAATATGATTATGTTGATTATTCCACTTGGGTTATTTTTCCTTTCTTTACCAAACATAGTCGGGTGGCTTGTCGTGAATTTTAATGAGGAGCGTATATAAACTACGTATTTAAAGATCTACTTCAATATTTTTTTAAGACCACGCCGGTCTAGGCATTTTTTCTATGCTGGTGGGAATATAAGGCAATGTTCTCCAATCTGCAATTTGCTGTACATTAACGTTAGTCTGACTACTTTATTGAAGAATGAAATATTTGATATATGAATATGTCCTGTCTTAATCAGATCTCAAATACTTAGCAATCCACCGTTTCGTTTGGATTCAGCTTTATTTTGTGTTTGTTTGTTCGCAGAGACTATAATCCATTTTGTTTTCTCTATATTTATTTTCATATTTGACTTGCACAGCTCACTGTTAAGTACCTACAGATTATATTGCAAATTTGCTTCCTTCTGCTTTGGTTTTTGATCTTATATTTGATGGAGTAGTAATTCCATTAATATTTATTGGAAGCCAAGCATAAGTTCTTGTTGTTAAAGTTACCTGAGGCAATTCAGTCGGGTTCGCCATCTTTTATAACACTTATTAAGTGTGGATTTGCATATTTTTTTATGATTCTGGTAGATCCATCAAATATATAAGGTACAGAAGTGCCTGTGGTACTTCAGAATTGATGGAATAGCAACCATTCCAAAACACAGTATGTGTAAAAAATAAAATTGTGAAAAAAACGTGTTTTAGTTATTTTATTTGGCCTATGTAGGCTATTTAACGAATTCTTTTGATATTCATGGATTAATGCTTCTCTAATGCGTCTCTAAAGTTTACGTAATTTTAATTAAACACAGTAAGTATATCCAAAGATATAAAAACACAATTTTCTGAGAAAATGTTGGATACTGTGTTTTGGAATGAAGCAGCCGAATGCGTCATTGTTACAGAATAGTTTTTTGGTTTGAAAAGTAGGTCTTTGTGCCATATTTTATTAAACTCTTGAAAAATACTGCTTTGTAATATATCTTTTTTTGACTTTTTTTGACTATTTTTTACCTTTTACACTTTCATCATAATTTTTGGGTTTTCAATTTTTTTGGGGTTTTCGAATTTTTTGACGATTTAAGCGTTTATGTCAAACGGCTTCCATTTTTCGATTTTTTTTGTTTCGTCAGACTTTTTGAATATTTTTACTTTGTTTGGATGGAGTAAATAACACTAGAAAAACGAACAATAGTATTCTTAATCCTTTTGATTAGGCGACCATCATTACTTTACCTAATCGTCTTAAGCTCCTCGACTATCGTGCAATTACCAGTGGGCGGTATGACTTCTAAAACTTGTTCCTGGAATTGTTGATGTTTATAGAATTTGATTTCTTACAATAATAAATATGGATCAAATAGCAAAAAGAAATATATTTTTTTTGATTTTGTTGATTGTGCGAGCCGTTAGGAATTATAATTTATTTTTTTACAAGTGATCGCATGCTGGAAATTTTTAAAGCATAACGGATTCTGTAGTGCTTTGTGGTTACCTGAATAAAATATTTTATTTCTTTTTTTTTGTACAGATGTGGATGTTAAAAAGAAAAAAATATTATACCGGTTGTCCCATGTAGATACGGTTATACTTGTAATTTTTTTAGCAAAGTACTTTTTTAGATACATTAAAATCAAGTAAGCAAACCCTACATTTTCTGGAAGCTTATAGTGTTGACTATTCTGGTATAACCTTATTTACAGAGTGTTCCATTTGAAAAAACTGAGAAAACAGTGATCCTGAGTTTAGGTTGCCCCTGTATGGGAAAAGTGCCATTCAGTAAATTTATGAATATGAAATGAAAATACACGATTTTCGAGGATATTTGGTGAAAACATTTTCTTATTCCTAATTATTGATTTTGAGATATTTGGTGTTGAATGAACCAATTTTGAGACATAAATGTCACCATAACTTCAGAACCACCTAGGTTAAACCCGTACAACCCTATATTTTTGAGAAGCACTCTTTCGAAGGAATTCAATCGAGTGAAAATATATAGGCTGTTTCATTTAAAAAAACATAACTTTGATAGGTCACACATTTACCGGACATTCTGTATGTTGGTAATTATTTTTGGAACATAGCTTTCATTGATCTCAACAACTTTTATTTGAGACATTTTTTCCTACCTCAAATAGGGAAGCAGCTATCGTCCATCCACTCATCGTTGATACACCCGGTATACAACTTTTCACTGTCACTATTTTCTCTAGTCAGTATCTTTGCTTTGTGAATTTTTTTTATGAAACGCTTTATTCCGTTATTTTTTAGCGCCATCCTCCTCTTCTCCCATTTAATTTTTTTATTATCTCTAACATCATGTCAACCTTCAATTGTGTTATTATATCCTCGTTCCTTATTCGATCTGCCTTGGTAATTTATAACACTCGTTTTACAAATTGCATCTCAGTACCTTGGATATGGGTTATTAACTTTTTTGTCTACACCCAGAATCCTGATTTCCATAAAGTACTAGTCTAAAGATAACTTCTAAATCCATTTCCTGCTACTTTTTATTTTCACCCAAATATTTAAAATCTGTAGCCTGTTCAATGCTTATTCCATCTGTTTAGATTAACAATACACTTCCACTGCCATTTCTTTATTGACTGTCTTGTTTCTTCCATGACCTTATCCAATATTAATATGAATATAATTGAATTCAGTTTTTGGTGATGAATTATTCATATTTCAAGATACCTATTATATCTTCCCACTGTCCCTTTTTCTAAAATATTTGAAAACTTTTGCGTCTTGGGATTCTATCGAAGATCTAATTTTTTGATTATAGATATTGTCATTACCAAGTTCCAATTGTCCAGGTTTTTTGAAACAGTTCTAGTAACATTCTAGAGCGGTTTTCCCCCTTGCCTTAAGCATCTCTGCTTTCTTATCACCGTGCCAGGCTGTTTTATGGTTTTTTAGCCTCACTGTTATTTCTTCATTACCTTTGTTTCTGTCTTTAATTGATTTCGCTCTTTGTATTTTATAAGATTTAGTTTAATTTCCTACTTCTTTCTAATTTTAGCCCTCCGAACTAGATATTTTGCTCTAATCTTTTGTGTGAATTGTTGTTGTTCCATTTTCTATCTTTCTTTCTTTCTTTAATTTTCGTGGGCCATAAAGTTTGTTTTATGTTTCTATTTGATTTTGAAATCTAAAATAATAATAGTGTTACTTCTTTTTAAATGTGACAGGCTTTAATAGTCTCGTGTTTCTTTTTGTTTGTTCCTTTTTGTAATTTCTAGGGCTCCTTTGACTCTGGCCACTACCAGAACTTCTTTTTATTCTTATAACTTTTTACTTCTCTGTCGAGTTTATGTATGTCCTTGTATAGTAAAATTGAGTTCCGTAAAACAACACTAAATGTCAGTTAAAAATAATAATAATATTCGCTTTATCAACTAACATAGTAAAGTTTCTAACATTAACTTTAACGATCAACAATTTAATCAGATTTTCAGAAAAACCTAAAATCTGTTATTGCGTATGTACGCTAATGAGGTAAGGTCATATACTGTATGTTTGTATACAAACTGCTCCACTTACTTTTGATGTATTCTTAAGATCGTGATAATCATCGCTGATATTTCAGGCTGTATAAACACGGAGAGAGAAAAAACGGATACACTGAGTAATGGAAAAATACTATAAAAACCAGGACACTTTCCAAAACAGTGTCAAATATAGCAATTTAATGTTGATATGAAATTTATGCGGTACGACGTAACGTTATTAATAAAAAAAATTAGTGGCATGTTTGATTGAAAAAATGAAAGGGTCAAATTATGTTCAAATTGAAATAAAATAACTGTAGACAATATAGTCGACTCCACAACAAAGAGGCTAGATTTAAATACAGCCACACTAGGTAATCAACTGAAGCATTATAAAATGCTCTAAGGAATAATGGTGGAAGATAGGTGTTTTTAAAATTATGTTTGCCTGGTTTTGAACCTCTCTCCCTAAATTGTAATCACTTGTTATTTGACGCCTAGATAAATGCAGCTCCATAGGTTGATTGTTTGCTACTTCTTTGATATTAGGGTTCGAAATTTCCTGCAAGTTTTTATAGCTCAATAGGCTTCTTGTTGTTTGCATCTTATTGGACCTGGTTTCCAACCTGTAAGTTTTTATAGATCGTCTTTTGCTCAATAGGCCATTGTTCTGCATCTTAATGGATTTTTTTTCATATTCTTGAGGTTTTAATGTTGGATGTATTTTTTGGATATGGAATTTTTGAATAATTTGAGCTACTGGCCATTTGGAAGTTTACTTATTTAGGCAGAGGTGGATTTACGGTTCAGGTGGTCCTATTCACTAAGACATTTGGGGGCTGTTTCCAGTGACGTAGCCAGGAATTGACTTGGGGGGGTCCGGGGAAAATTTTTACTTTTTAGGTATTTAGGAGCTTAAAATATGGGTTACAAAACAGCAAGTTTTATTTTTTACTCCTTTTAGCAGCCTAACTAAATTACATAATAACAATTAAATAAGATTTGGCTATGTTAATTACATATTGGAAATAGGTTAAATTGTGCTTATTGAAAATATAAATGAATTTTTTTTAATAATTACAGCTCATGAATAAGTTTGGACAAGTTTGTTGGTGATTGGAACCATTTTTTAGGCAAAACATCCTCTTCATCCTATTTTTAAAATTTTTCCGGGGTCCCATTACGATCACGGGGCCCCTTGCGAGCGCATAGTCCGCATACCTATAAATCCGCGTCTGTATTTAGGAGTGCTAACCTATAGCTTGATAAGCAAACATACTTCTCTCTATATGAGTATCTATTGTCTCGATATTTTTTTTATTTTTATTTTATTTTTTTTTTACTTTTTTTTAGCCCTAATTTTACTACGACATATTATTTTACTTGGGTACACAAACACAAATACTTTATTAAACAAAAAATTATATATTCTATCAAACAATTAAAATGAACCAAAATATGAAAACAGTATTTACTGAAATTATAATGTTGAGATTTACTTAGGTACTTAATCTATATCTTCTGAACCCCCACCTTTCAATATTCGTATAATAATAAGAAACAACAGCTTCTGCCTGTGTCTCAACTTCTTCTGCTAATATCTACTTCAACTCTTATACTCTTCCTTACTTAAACTCTTCTACTCGTTCTTACCCAACCTCTTCTGCTAGCGTCTACTCAACCTCTTACGCTCTAACTTGTTCCACCTTTTCTACTTGTTCTTATTCAATCTCCTGTTGGTCCTTACTCCACCTTTTCTGAGCCTTCTGCTCGTATTTGTTTTATTTTATATTTAAATCTTATCCACTTGGCTTTATATCTATGTAATTATTTTAATTCTCCGACTCCTTTAACTTTATATATTTTACCCCTGTAATTCATTTTATTTTTTTGACTCAACTGACTTTTTCTATTTTTTTTTCTTTGACAACCCCCCCAAATTTTTCAATCTTTAAAACTCCTCTGTTCCCCTAGCAATTCCTCTTTCCTTTTTTTGACATGCCAAATTAAATTCAAATTTGGCACCACCTATTTTGTTCCTATTTGTTCCTGAAACCGACCCTGTCGAGTATATTACTTTATAATCTGTCCCTAAGAAGTTTTTAGGTATACTTGAGTTCTTGACCGTGTAGATTTATTTTTCGAGTGGACAAAACTTTTGCTTTTAAATCAGGTAAATTCGAAACCCGCAATAATCTGGATGATTTATATAATTCTTGGAAAATCTGAGATCCGTTTGCGAAAAAGGGTGAGCTGATATTCGAATTTAGATAAACGTTTATTTATAACCAAAGTCAATAATTTGTAATGAAATTTTCATATAAAAAATTAAAATTAATTTTTATATGTCATTATAAAAATATCTAAATAATAACAGTAATAATTTTAAAATAATTCATTGTGTTCGGGAAATGTTGACCCGAGTTTTTTTGCATATTAATAATGCAAAAGAATTGGCTGACATTGACATAAAATGCAAGGTGCATATGTATAGCGTATTAAAAATGTTTTATTTATTGAAATGTCTCAAGTGGCATTTGATTGGCTGAATATAAACAGTTGAAAAATGTATAAATTTTTTCTTTAGTTTTACTTGTTAAATTTCTAAACCAAGCAGCTTCATTTAATCCACTTTTTTCACTTTAAAACCCGATTTGCAAACAAGAATGCACCTCGTGGCCGAATATGTGCCGGATTATGTAGAAGAATTTGAACATTAGCCGAACCCATTCACTCGATTTCAGCCTCGGGGTACTTTTCTTCAAAAATATTTCTCGTAACAACAATAACTCAGTTATTAATCAATAACACATAGCAACAGGATTATTTCACGTGACTCGAGAAATCGCCATTTCACTATTTATAATTCTGGCAACTATGCAAAGCAGACAGTGGTGGAACTGAAAGTGTCGTTTGAGGTACTCAAACATTTTTAGATTAGTTGACGATATACTTTCTAGGATTGTTATTTATATACCAAAGTTTTAATATTAATATTTATGTATAAGATATTTGAACAACATTTATTTTTGAAATTTTCTGGGGTCCGTAAGATTTTTTTTTTTGAGAAATCAAATGGCGTTTTAACATTGTATATATTTAACATTTTTTGTTTTGGTATTTCTTCGCTCCTTCTAATATGTTCTCTTAGCACCGTACATCATTGCTGATCTCATAACTTGTTTATTTATCCTTCTTTTATGTATTGCGATGATTTTTCGATCAAAAAGTACACCGGAAAATTTTTCCAGTTCCATCATCCTGTAAGATTACTTCTCGATCTAGTTTACCGTTCTCTAAGATAGTGGAGCCTAGGTATCTAAAGTAGCTCATCCTGTTGATGTCAGTTCTTATTATCACAACGTTTCCATCTCTTTCTCCATTAAAATCTATGTATTCACAGTTTTCTTCCCATTAATCTCCAAGCCTATACTTTCTAATGATCTCCTCCAGTCTTCATTTCCCATCAACCTCTTCCTTGTAAATCATCCGCGAACATTACAGTTTACAGGGATTCATCTCCTTCGTCTTGGGTTATGACATTTTTAATTCATATAGAGCACAATTTTGGCCAGAAGAAAATGTATTTTACAATCGGATAAAAGCGCAGTATATTTTTTCGTTCAAAACATTTTCCATATTTCTCAAGTAGCCCGTTATATTTAGATAATTTTTATAACTGGACTTCTGTAGAGGTTTTACAGACAGACAGGTGACAATCTAAAAAGGATCATGTTAATAGAAATATAAAATGATAAAAGATTCTCTCTGTTACTCTTCCAATCTTCTCTAACCAGTGGCCAATCGCAGCTTTCGCCAAGCGCGTGTTTGAGGAAGAGAGACGTTTTCTCTATTTCAGTCCGCGTAATGATCCCACTTTCACGCGTATGCGTGGTTTCCCTACTTCATCTATAATACTTATATGGTGGTACACCGCATTGATCGATAAATCGTCTGTATTTTCAAATATTTATCTTGACCCCGTTCTCTCACCACGTTCACGCCACTGAAAACAGTTGACTGTTGTTTGTTGTTGTTGTTACCTCTCGGTAGCGAAAGTGGGACGGTCATTATGTTATACAATATTTCATACCTAATTAAATAATATCACACACACTCACTTGTCACACCTGGAAATCGAAATTTAATTAAAATCTGATATCAATGCGAAATGGTTTTTGTCCGTTTCTTAACTTTAATAGGTTGAGGTTGCTTAAAAGCATAAATCTTTTAACTGTTTTAAGTCTTTCGTTGACACTGATCCACTCAGAGTTAACGTTCGTTTAACACGTCGCCTGCCACAAACCTGCCACAAATGAACGCTTGATTATTATTAAAAAGTGTTATGTCCTAATGAAGAACCATGAAGAACTCCCACTGATACTTAAAGAAACATTATTCTCTACTTTTAATCCATGTTTACAATTTTTCTTTTTTTTTTTTCAGAAAGCCCAATAGACACGAGGTTTTCCAGTAACCACAAATTCAGGTTAAAGTTCGACGTCTCCTCAGTGCCACCCGAAGAAAAAGTGACGGCGTCAGAGCTGACCTTGAGTCGAAAAGAAATCCAGTGGTTGACGAACAGCGCTGATGAGCAAGATTTTTTTCAAAGAATTCTCGTCAGCGACATAACTCAACCAGGGATCAAAGGAAAGCGACCACCAATAACCAGGTTGATAGACAGCAAATTGGTGGATACGCGAAAAAACGGTACAGTAAGTTTAGATGTGTTTCCCGCTGTTCAAAGGTGGTTAGAAGATCCAAAAGGAAATCATGGTATTCTTATATCCGTAAAAGGTATCGGTAGGAATAAAACAACTCCAGCTCATCACATTCGCTTGCGCAGAAGCTTAGAAGATGACAGAGGTTGGAATCACATGCAACCGTTGTTGTTGGCCTACACTGATGATGGAAAAAGCAGACAGCGCCGCGGCGCGGAACTAGCACAAGTAAAACGAAGAAGAAGAAACTCAAAAAAGCACAACAGATCGAAAATCGAGAAGAGGTATCCCTGTAACAGACATCAAATGTACGTCGACTTTCAAGAAGTCGGTTGGAGCGATTGGATAGTAGCTCCCCCTGGGTATGACGCGTATTACTGTCAAGGCGAGTGCAATTTCCCCCTGGCCTCGCACTTAAACACGACAAACCACGCGATAGTGCAGACGTTGATGAATTCGGTAAATCCTCAAAAGGTGCCGAAATCATGCTGTGTCCCTACGCATCTCAACCCCATATCCATGCTGTATGTGGATGAGGAGAACAAAGTTGTTTTAAAAAACTATAAAGAAATGGTTGTGGAAGGGTGTGGGTGCCGGTAGTGAATTTATTGTGGCATGTATTTCAGTAACCACGTCTGTGATCTTTGAAAATTGAGGCTAATAGTACAGTACTCGCGTATTTTACAAAATACCTACTGGTAAAAACTAGCGAAGATGTCTATCGGTGGGTTTTGTCCATTTTAAACAACAAATTCGTAAAAAGTCATAGGTTAACATTTGTTAGAAGCTTTAGTATGATTACGGAAGGAGGAAATTCAAACTATAGTTGTTTTCTATATTGTTATATAGAAAATTCAGTAAAAATCTTTAAATAATTTAAGGTTATTCCTTAAATACATAAACTTCAGCAAAAGTTAAAGATAAAGTTGTTAAAATTCAGAAAATTTAATTCGTAGTTCATCCCGAAGATTTCCAACCCTTTTATTTTTTGAGTTAATATTTTTATTATATTGAATTGAATAATGAGTAAAAATTAAACGGAATGCGGTTTAAAGATCTGCCTGAAGCTTTTTTATACATTTTTTTCATGTTCATCTTCTATTGAAGCAGTTTTACCCAAAAATTTTATTTTTATAGAATTTATTTTAAGTACTTTTAATTTTCTTTTTTTAATAATTTCATTTACAGGGTATTCCTGCAAAACTGTTCATAAATTTAGGAGGTGTACCTGTAAGCTTCAGATGGACTCTTTTTAATGAAAATTAAAAGATTTCCAAATGTTTTTATATCTTAATCCTTTTCGAATTATATCGTCCAAAAAGAAACAAAATATCTCTAAAATTTTCCATACTGTCTGTTCTAAACGATGAATAATAATATTGTGCAATATTATTGATCATTTAGAGTATTCATTGTGTAATATATTTCAGATAATCGACTGATAATTTATTACGCAAATAATCAAAATATACTTTAGATGTTCAATTATATTTGTATAATATTTAAAGATTATTAATTTCTTGCTTACCGATAAATAGTTATTGCGGAATATATCTCCAACATTGTTTGTTTGACATAATATATTGCACAATATTTCTACATGTATATTTTGAATGATCAAATAGCAATATTTTGGTTCTTTCAAAAATCGGTTGTTTACTACTCGATATCATCACCCTGTATATGATAATATGCTAAATATTTTCCATAATTCTGACTATGCTAATCAAAATTGTACTTCTAACAGGTAAAAGGGCAACTCAAGGTTATTAAAGGATTAAGATAAAAATCTTTGGAAATGTACACCAGTTTGAGAGATAATTTTTTCGATTCATTCTAAAATTTTGAACAGTAAATTCGTTGGTTTTAAAGTTATCAAGGATGTTAAAGCTTGTAATCATTATTCTTTATAATTTTAAAAGTTGGATATCATATTTGATTCAACTTTTTTTAATAATAAACACAAAGTGATATTTTAATTAGTACATCGTTGTCACTCGAAAATATAGCGCCTGTTTAAATATTATTATATACATTACGCTGGAATAAGGTTTACCACCCTATTAATAGTCTATTTTAAAAAAATAAGCAAAACGCAGAACAGGTTGAGTTTTAAAATCATCATATTGCATGAAAGATTTCTACATTTACATGATCACACTTAACGTTACACAGTCATACCTTCAATTCTTTAAATAAGAAAGTACATCACGTGACACCCTGTTAGGAAGCTATCAAAAACCGACTTCAAAATGTATTCAGTGCCAAGTGTCATCATTTTTGAAATCAGTTCTTTAAAATATTCCAAATGAAGTATCACGTGATATACTTTTATGCCACGATGATTTTTTAATATAGAGACATTTATTACATCGCACTGTATACTTAAACTGTGATTGTTTTGAGGCCGCTCATTGGCGTGCGAGTTTGGAGTGAAAAGGGTAAAAATATTTTAGCGATTCAGTGTTATCATTAACTGTCTCACACCATATTTGATTAGATTTTCGAGATATTTGAGTTTGAAGAACTCATTGGCGTACGAGAAAAAAAATCATATTTTATCAATTTTTTACACAATATTTGATTCCAGTTTCATATTCAACGTTATAAATAACTTTCTTACACCAAAATTAATTAGATTTTCGACAAACAAATGTTTTCTAATCATTTTTTTTCTCCTGAATTTGATGAATTTCGTAAAAATAAACAAAAAATACTTGATAAACGAAATACTTTTTGAGAATTTTTAACGTTTTATCTAAAATGATGGAGAAGGATATTGACCATAAGCTCGCACAAAATGTGATATCGATGAAACTTGGCATTTAAGTACTTGAATGGGTGTAGAAAACAATAAAAAGATCTTTGCTGCTAACTTCACAATTTCGAAAATAAAATCGAAAATTTGGTTTTTCCATTATAACTCGAAAAAAAATAAAAATTTCAAAAAACCAATAGCACCATGTGAAAGAGCAGAAAATTTTACTAAAAAATAATATAAGTTATTTTAAAAAAGAATTTGTAATACTATAAAAAATTATTAAAAATAAGAAAGCAAATTCGAAAACTCTACGCGCGCCGAGCCGTTGAATACAAATATTCAGGCGAGGCGTTCGGAAAAACTAACGTATCTTTGTCTAAAATGTACGCAAAGAAAAAAAAGAAAGTCTTTTAAAGAGAAGACTCTAAGCTTTCTCAGGAAGTCATTAGTTTTTAATTTTTTTTTATTTTCTCATAGAAAATTCTCACTGATTTTTTATAAAACTGAAGACATCTATTAATAGAGGCATAACAAAAAAAAATCTTGTACATTTATCATCATTATATTTTTACTTTTGATTTAAATATAATTAAAATTATCATTTTTTTTAAAACATTCATTCGAAGCAATTTTTATTTTCAAAATAGTGCTTATTTATTTATATAAATCCATTTCTAAATTATTTTTAACTTTATTTAAAAAAAATATTAATTTCTGATTTATATAAATACTATTTTTAAAATAAAAATTGCGTCGAATGAATGTTGAAAAAAAAATGATGATTTTAAAACATAATTTTTATTAAACAGAGATAATGTTCATCATTTTAATTATATTTAAATCAAAAGTAAAAGTATAATGATGATAAATGTACAAGGATTTTTTTTTGTTATGCCTCTATTAATAGATATCTTCAGTTTTATAAAAATCAGTGAGAATTTGAGAAATTATAACTTCCGGTCAAATTTTCTATGAGAAAACAAAAAAAAATTAAAAACTAATGACTTTTTGAGAAAGCTTAGAGTCTCTTCTTTAAAACGCTTTCTTTTTTTTTTTCTTTGCATATATTTTAGGCAAAGATACATTAGTTTTTCCGAACGCCTCGCCTGAATATTTGTATTCAACGGTTCGGCGCGCATAGAGTTTTCGAATTTGCCTTCTTATTTTGAATAATTTTTTATAGTAATACAAATTCTTTTTTAAAATAACTTATAATACTATTTTTTTAGTAAAATTTTCCGCTCTTTCACGTGGTGCTTTTAGTTTTTCGAAATTTGTATTTTTTTTTTCGAGATATAATGGAAAAACCAAATTTTCGATTTTATTTTCATTTAGAGCAGCAAAGATTTTTTTATTGTTTTCAATACCCTTTCAAGTACTTAAGTGCCAAATTTCATCGAGATCACATTTTGTGCGCGGTCAAACTGGGCTAAATATAGAATAAAATCTTCTAATTTGTTTTTAACCCTTTTCAGGCATGGAAATGAGCGATATCAAAGCTAATTATAACATTATAAGGACAATTTGACTCAAAATTTACCACCTAAATTTAAAATAATAATAATAATAATAAATGATTTTTCCCTTAGTCCGAAACAGCGGGTAACCCTGTACTTAGGGCACAGTATGCGAACCTCTACCCGCCAGTTCCTTAAATATCAGGAACATTAAATTATTTAAAAAAATAGAACAAAAATAAAATTAATAATTTTAAACGGCCGATAACTGGTGAAATCACCCTGTATATTAAAAGAAAAGTTATTAATACTCATAATTTGAAAAAGAAGAAGAATATTCTAGTCAAATAATTAGAGATTCATTATAAATTACAGCCTTTTTAAAGCGTTTATTTTTAAATAATCTAAAAGTGTATATTTGATATGAAAATTCAAACAATTATAGATTTTTTACTTCTCCTTGTTTATGTAAACTTATTCGTTGTTGTTTAAAATAATATTTATTACCCCACTGTAAGGCATTTTATTTATACTTGATGGTATTTACCGTATACCTGAGTGCTGCACTATCGGGTTTATAAACGAAAAACAATTTTGTTGTCCCAGTGAAATTTTTAAAAAAATACCGACTTGTACGCATCAGGGTTAGACCTACAAATTCGGCGGACGCCTGACTATATTCTCTTTTCATCTGTGATTGTAATTTTAGTTTGTTTTTTTTTGTAAGAGTTGTATTAATTTTTTAGATTAACTGATGTACAGTTATTTTGGAAAAAATAATAGAAATTAGATGTAGGAAAGAGTTCTTCCAAAAAGGGGAGAATTTTATTTGCTGGAAAATGAAACTTTTTCAAAGGTTGCTTTACTGCTTTTTCCATTTTGTTTTTCATGTAAGAAATGTGCAATTTTTTGACTCTCGATTTTTTAAAAATGTGAATCTGAATAATTTAAAATTAGTATAATATTAATCTACGTAATCTACGTAATATAATTTTTTTTATTTGTTGACTTTTGAATTTTATAAAAAATTACATGACGTACTTAGATATAATCATATTTCTCGTTTTTTATTTTTAAATAATCGGATTAATATTATTTAAAAAGTATGGAGACAAAATAAAAATGACAAAGATGGTAGAAAGTTGTAAGCGTATCCTTAATTTTAAATTGCAAAAATAAGTATTAGAAACACCTGTACAATTTTATATAAATTTACTAAAATTCTACAAATTGTTACTTACATATTTGCAATTTAAAATAATATTTTTCAGTTATTATTTATTAAATATTATTATATTTTGACTATAATTTTTCTCCCTCTAGTCTTCAAAGTTAAACATTATCAAAAAAGTAATATTTTATGCTTTTTTGTTAAAAACAAATACAAAAATATATATGTATAAAGGGTAAGTTCCAAACCTATCACCACAAAATTTTATTGAATAAATTAGACATTTTAAAATTTTGGTTAGAGTTCGTTGAATAATATGTTTTGTATGATACTGGGTCGTATTAACATCTGGTATGCTAAGGCAACATATTTTTAATTTAATTGTGTTGATTTAAATATCATTACAATAATAGAATTTTATTAATAAAATTCAAACATTAATGCTTTAAAAATCTTTTTTTAAATTGCGATTTTTTTAATTTTGCAAATCACCCGAAAGATGTTGAATCATAAATATTGAAAAATGTTCTTTAAAATGTCTAAGTTTGTTCTTAATTTTCTTATTAGTTAATAGCGAAGTAAAATTAGACGAAAATATTCTGAAAATGGATGTAAGAGCTAAGTCAATTTTTTCGATTTTATACATAAAGAGAAGCTTATAAAAAATTTGTCAATAAATTCGAGGATTCTTTGGTTATTTATTGCCAATTCAGTAAAAAAAATAATAATGTGCGCGAATTCGTTTTTTGAGGTTAGGATGCATTTTTAAAAAATACCCTACTATACGGATCGATACTCTACTTCATCACGGTCATTTTAATTTTTTTTTGTTTTTCCACGACTGTGAGAGCCAGATATGTTTAAAAAAGAAGGAAAGCAATCCACTCGAAAAATACCAAAAAAGCCGTTTTTGGCAAATATCTCGCGAAGCCCAAATTTATTGACAAATTTTTTACAAGCTTCTCTTTATGTATAAATTAGAAAAAGTTAAAAAAAATTTGACTTAGCTCTTACATCCATATAAAATTCTAATTTCACTCCGCTATAAGTTGATAACAGTACCATTTAATTTTATTCGTTTGCCAAGTTAAATAACAGTGAATGTGCTAAATAATTAAATACCTAACAAATTATTGATTTAAAATAGCCAAAGTTTCTATAAATTTATAACCATCTTCATGGCCAAAAAAATACAATTTTTAACGTTACTTGAAATATTCTATTAAAAATTTCTCATCTACCTAAATTAATCTTTTGAAAAGTACCACTTTAAAAAATAAGACCACAATTTTAACGAATAATTTAGTTAATCCAAACAGATATTAATAACATTTCAAAATAATTAATCCTCGTCGTAAAAATACAAAGTAAGCAAACGAATTTTTTTTACGTAGAAGGGGGAAAAACTTCAAAAGGCGAAGTATGTCCGAGTCACACAACTGTGGCATTTTTAGCCACTAAAACCACCCAATTATCGCCTCCCATGCTACTCTGGAAAATTTATTCCCGATTCGCCTATTCCCAATTAAAATTTCCCGATTCGCCTGACGGCTCAAATTACGTTTCGCCTGACCATAAGTTGGATAGAGCGTGCCTTTTTTATTATAATATTAAAATAACACCATAAGAGCTTTCAACGAAAATACGAAGACGCAGGACAGGCTTTAATTTTTGATAGGTTCAAAAACCACGTGTGATTAAAAGTTTTTACATACACATTCGGACAAAATATTTCTTTGGTATAGGCCGAAATCTACAAGAGTAAAAAGGAAAGCAATAATAATATTAGGTCATATAGCAGAGAAAGACGCATTGCTGTACTCCCCTCTGTTGCTGTCAAATGAGTTGTCTTGCAACTTGTCAGTGACGTTGGCAATTACTTTATTGACGCAAAACTGTTCTATAAACAGTGTGTTATTGGTCAATCGTACATAAAACAATTTAATTTTTTAAAAAACCGGTATTTTAAAAACTAAAAAGACTTATTAAAGAAATGATTGAAATTAAAAAAAAGGTTAAAGTATTAATACAAAAAAAAGTTTAATCCATTTGAGAAATATGGGTATTTCGATAAGAATAGAAAAAACAAAATCTATTCCACACAATTACATTAATGATAATGACTAGTTTCGGTTATATAATCATCTTCAGGTCTACAAGAGAAATTAGTGTTTGTTATTTGGACCTGAAGATTGTTGTATAACTGAAACCAGTTGTCATTATCATTCCTAGTAAGGGGGGGATAGATTTTGAGTTTTTTTAAGTCTTAACAATTCTAACCAAAATCTTAAATATATTTTTATAAAATACAAAAATTCTTCCTATAATAAATTAGATATTTGGAATAATTTGTAAAAAACTTTTCATGGTAAATATGTTTTAAAAACACAGGGGAAAACTGCAAAAAAATAATAAAATAGTTTTCTAAAACTAAAATAACTGTACAAAAACAATCAATTTCACGAACCTTTGTGTTAACCAAACGATAGTATGACATATATACTAAACGAAGTTTTTTGAGGAACATGGAACGTGAAATTCATTTATTTACGTGGAGTGTACAAGGCGAACAAAGGCAAACGAACTTTTTATAAAATTGTATAATTTTTTTTAAAATAATTGACTGTCGGTTCGGGTTTTTTAATTTCGATACTTTTCGATTGTCTCCTGTACACTTCGTAGCAATGCAAAATGAGTCAAGTGTAATATATTAGTACCTGGATAAGGAGTATTTATTGAATATTTTTTAGAAATGTGCATATTGTACAAAGTAACAATTCGATTTGGTAGAACGGAATAACTGGAATTTTGAAATTTATAATATACGTGGAGGCTCTACAATTAAATTCATTTTGTTTAAATTAAAATTCGAGAAAATGTCTTGTATTTTAAGGCTATTATAAGATTTTAGTCACACAGGGTGTCCTTATTTTGCACCTTTTTATAGCATTTATACGTGACGTATGATTATTTGATACATTGATGTGTGACATCTAGTAGATATTTTCAAAATAACCAGTAATTCTGCCCCAAGAAATTTGTTAGATTAAACGACGTAAAATTTTCCTGATTTTCTAACAATTTTCGTATATTTTATTTAATCGAATAAAACCTCATACTGTAAATTAAATAAGCCAATACTTATTTTGTAAAATTATGTAAGCTTTTGTACAAACTGTATATATTAAAATATTTTATTATGAGATTGGTGTTTTTTTATTTATTTTCCATTTAAAACCTTTAATATGGAGAAAAATTTCCAAATTTTCAACGATGTTTAAATGTTTAAAGTCAGTTACTTATTATTCAAGAAGACGATCATCATCCCTCCCTCCTAATTACATATGATCTAATCGGTAAGCGTCGTAATAATAAAAATAAAACTAATTAATTCTGTCTATTATAACTACAAAAAAGCGAATCTCCCTGAACTATACCAAAAAATTGCCGTTGCTGATTGGGATTTTTTGAAGAATATTCCCGATTTAAATGAAGGATTCAATGAGTTTTATCTCAAGCTAAATGAAGTTATTCACTCTGTTGTGCCCGAAGTTAAGGCCTGTAAAAGAAACTATCCGACTTGGTATAATTCGAGCATTATAAAAAAACTCAAACGTAAGCACAGAGCTTAGTGCAGACACAAAAAATTTCACGATCAGCATGCACTTATTGAATTCCAAACGATCAGGAGAGAAGTAAAGTCTGAAATTGAATCTAAATATAAACAGTACTGCCGTAATATTGAACAGCAAATCAAAACGGACCCAAAAAAATTCTGGCAATTTGTTAAAAAAAAGAAACATTCATCGTCTCTACCTTTAACTATGGTCTATAATGGTATCGAACATAATGACCCCATAAGCATGGCAAACGCATTTGCAGAGTATTTTCATAATTCTTACGCAACACCTAGTCAGACCATACAAAACAATACTACCGTCAACTTCATGAATGATACTTTAATCTTAACTGAATTTACTGAAAGTGAAGTCCTGATAAAACCTGATAAAATACCTGCTTTTTTGATTCATGACTGTGCCTCCTTATTTGCAGAACCTTTAACTTTACTTTTCAACCTCTCAATAAAATACCAACAGTTCCCTGATGTTTTGAGACAGTCTAAGTTAATACCTGTTTTCAAAAAAGGAGACAAACATGACATTGAAAACTATCGCCCTATTACTATAGTTAATAATTTCTCAAACTCTTTTGAAATCCTGCTCAATAAACCACTTTCATATCATGTAAAAAATCAAATTACAGAGTTACAACATGGCTTTTTCAAAGGTAGGTCAACTACCACCAATCTCTTCTGCATTACCCAGTACATAACCAACACATTCGAGAGTAATTCCCAGGTTGATGTCATATACACGGACTTCTCCAAGGCCTACGATAAGATTGATCATAACATATTACTCGGTAAATTGAATGCCTTCGGGATCTCAGGGAACCTGACTGCTTTTTTTAATTCCTATCCTCTACGTAGAGTGTCATGGTCGGAACTCCATTCAAACTAATAAAAGTATGACATGTCATTTTCTCCAAATTTTTGTTAATTAAATCTATGTAGAGCAATACCAAAAGACTGGAAGAAAATTAAAGTATGTGTATGTGCGGGAACGACTTGGAAAATCAAAGGTAAAGAAAAAACTTGCTTTATTAACACATGTCGACTATTTTGAGTCCACGAAATTCTGAAATAAACGCTCTGGAAAAAAGCAAATACTTAATTGGAAAGAAGATCGGTCAAGGTTCATACAGATATCTGGTCTTTGGGTATAATTATATTTATAATGTTGATGATGATGATTTACGATGCCTCTCATGGCATGGGAAACAAGGGCAGCAGCACTTATTGCTTATCATTCTTTGTATTTATTCAATAAAGATTATTATTTACACAAACATCTGGCGTCCCACAAGGTTCTGTTTTGGGACCACTTTTTTTTAATTTATTCATAAATGACATTATTGAGGGCCTCGAAGTCAATTGTTTATTATATGCGGACGATTTGAAATTGTATAAAAAAATTAACTGCTTGAATGATTGTGCCACTTTACAAAATGCCCTAGATAAAGTAAATACTTGGTGCAAAGAACCGCCTTCTGTTAAATGCTAATAAGTGCTCAATTGTGGCATTCACTCGAAAACAGAATAAAATCACTTATAAGTACTCAATCGACAATGATATGCTCCCTAGGTCAAATTCTGTTCGTGACCTTGGTATTACCTTCGATCATAAATTATCTTTCTCAACCCACATAAACAAAGTAACCAATGAATGTTCAAGGGCCTTAGGTTTCATTGTCAAAAATTCTCGGGATTTCACGAATAAAAATACACTGCTCCTGTTATATAATTCGTATGTTCGATCTAAAACAGAGTATGCATCTATCATTTCGTGTCCATATTATAATGTACATTCAAATAGCCTTGAACGAATTCATAGACGCTTTATGAAATATCTCTCTTTCAAGGAAGATGGTGCCTACCCTGCTATAGGAATACCCAATACAGCTTTGTTAGAGAGACAAAACTTTACTTCTCTTGCAAGTAGGAGGAACACAGCTGCTTTGATTTTCATGTTCCAAGAGTAAATTCAAGGCAGAACAATCTATTTTATGAAAGAAGAGAGTGACATTTTGACTAGAATCAGTCAAATAAAAGCATTGCAACACACAATGCAAATTGTGTATGCAACCCCAATACACCGGGAATTTTTTGCTTTTAGTAATTGTAATACTCTCTTCTAATTATAGATGGCAGCACATCTAAAAATCTATTTTATCTGGAAGCCCCTAGAACAAATATACAGAAAAACTCCTATTCAGAATTTGCAACAACTACAATGCTATCAATGATATGTGTGACATCTTCTCTTGCAGCATTGCTTCATTAAAAAAAATAAGTTTTTAATACTTTTTGTATTTTATTTAGTGTTTTATAATTTTCATTTGTATCCCATCCTGTAAATGGATTTCTGTTGGGTCGTGTAAAAAAAACAAAATACTTTTACTTTTGTTAAGCATTCCCTATACCTAAATGTTACTATCGTAGAGTTTTTTTCGATTTATAATATTAAAATGACAAATACTGAAAGTTTCTTATATGACTGCAGTATTTGACAGAAGGTATTAAGTAATGTTATGTTTGTCAACTAATTGTCAATTAATATTTGAGTTTTGATTCGGTTCTTCTTGTTGTTTGTGTATACAATTAGAATTGGCGAATGATGAACTTTTCCAATGAGGAATTAGTCGACATGATCTGGATACTAGGAGAATATCATAAAAATAGCAGTAAGGGTGTATCATGAAAGATTCCCAGAGCGCCGATTACCCGAAAAAGAAATTTTGAGAAAGTCATGGACCGATTTAATCGTACAGGTAAAAAAGGAAAGAACGAAAACCGTTGAATACAAATATTCAGGCGAGGCATTCGGAAAAAACTAGTACCTTTGCCTAAAATGTACGCAAAAAAATTTTTCATAGATTTTATTTAATCAAATAAAACCTCATACTGTAGATACATTAAATAAGCCAATACTATTTTGTAAAATTATGTGAGCTTTTGTACAAACTGTATATATTAAAATATTTTATTATGAGATTGGTGTTTTTTATTTATTTTCCATTTAAAACCTTTAATATGGAGGAAAGTTTCCAAATTTTCAAGTAAACAAAATAATTGAAGGCCCGTTTATGTGAATCATACGTTCAAAGTCAGTTACTTATTAGCATATATTAGAAAAAAGTAGTATTAACATTATTGTGTGAAGAAACGAGGATTATACAACTAGCCCAGTGGTCAGAGACTTTGACCTCTCATAAAACATGTGATATCGATGATACTTGGCACTTAAGGGTATAGAAAACGATAAAAAAATCGTTGCTGCTCTAAACTGTATGAAAAATTCACAATTTCGAAAACAAAATCGAAAATTTGGTTTTTCCATTAGATATCGAAAAAAAAAATAAAAATTTCGAAAAACTAATAGCACTACTTGAAAGAGCGAAAAGTTTTACTAAGGATTATATTATAAGTTATTTAAAAAAAAATTATACTACTATAAAAAATTATTAAATATAAGAAAGCAAAATCTACGCGCGCCGAGCCGTTGAATATAAATATTCAGGCGAGGCGTTCGGAAAACCTAAAGTATCTTTGTCTAAAATATACGCAAAGAAGAAAGCATTTTAAAGAGGAGACTAAGCTTTCTGAGGAAGCCATTAGTTTTTATTTCTTTTTTGTTTTCTCATTCAAAATGACCGGAAGTTATAATTTCTAAAATGCTCACTGATTTTTATAAAACTGAAGATATATATTAAAAGTCCTTATACATTTATCATCACTATACTTTTACTTTTGATGTACATTCGACGCCATTGTCATTTTCAAAATAGTGTTTATATAAATCGGAAATTAAATTTTTTGGGATTTTAAAAATTCACTTTAGAATGTGTAATAATTCAGAAATTTATGTTAGAAGTTTTAGAGCAATTTATTTATAATAAAACTTGAGGCTATCGACTTTTTTTCTATCGAAATTGATATATTTTCTCTTCAAAGAATCCCAAAGGGAAAATTGTGGTACGTCAATGGGCAACTGGTGACTATTAAAAATAATGATAATAGAAACGATTACTAGAAATGGTTCCGTTAATAGAGATAAATACTAAATCTCATTATTTAGTATCCTCTAATATATATTTATTAGATGTTTACAGATGTTAAATATTTCTCTCAATTATCGCTAGTTTTTGGAAATGCCATGTACATACTGGAAACTTCTAGTTAAAATAGGATTAAAAAAATATGAAGGTTGACCAACATTCAAGCTCACAAATTCACAATCTTCATTTTCTACTTATTTTTACAATTTTCCCAATGACGTCATATTAAAAATATTTTTATTTAAAACTGTTTGTTCCTGATTTAACATGTTTTTACATAGGGAGATCGAACTAAAAGAGGCTGGATGGGAAGATGATCATCAATATTGTTAATAGAGAGAATAATTAGCTATAACCAAACCATAGTTGATTATACTATGAAAGTTTATAAGGAAAATGGACAGGATTATATCCGATCCAGCATGTGATATAGAAATGGTTAATTAAGTCAATGAAATTTTATTAAATTAGAGGGAGTAGTCGCACAAAGGATGCGAAATAAAATCACACAAGCTCCCAAGAACACGGACATTAAAAATGTCCTACACTGCACCAGCGTCTGGACTTCAACAACTACTCCTTGGACGCTATATGCCCCACCAGGTATTGAATTACGAAAGTCCAGACGCGGTTTGGTGCCCGACCAAGTCGGGGCTTTGACCCAAAAACTTCGATTTTGTTATTAAAGGAGCTTGCCATTCTTAGACCTGTTTCGGCATTATTGTGCCTCATCAGTAAGAAGCAGGCTAGCTCGACATCCTGTCACTAAAGGATGTCTGAAAATGAATTCGACTCGCCTCGTTCTTGATAAAAGTCGTTGCCATAGAGCAAGTGTATCATGAACGAGGAAAGCCCAACGCCATCTTCACTTTTATAACAAAATCAAAGCTTGCAAAACTATAGAAAACTATACGAAGGTGGAATTTTTTTGAACCATAAAAATACCAAAAAAGGGAGTGACAAAACTGCAGAAAGGATGTGAAATAAAATCATACAAGCTTTCCTCGTTCGTGATACACTTGCTCTAACGCAACCACTTTTATCAAGAACGGGGCGAGTCGAATTCATTTTCAGACATCCTTTAGTGACAGGATGTCGAGCTAGCCTGCTTCTTACTGATGAGGCACAATAATGCCGAAACCGGTCTAAGAATGGCAAGCTCCTTTAATAACAAAATCGAAGTTTTTGGGTTAAAGCCCCGACTTGGTCGGGCACCAAACCGCGTCTGGACTTTCGTAAGCTTGTGTGATTTTATTTCACATCCTTTGTGCAGTTTTGTCACTCCCATGGTCCTTTTTTGGTATTTTTATGGTTCAAAAAAATTCCACCTTCGTATAGAGGGAGTAGGTATAGATGCATCAAATCCAACTATATAGTTTAATTTATCAAGTCAAGTTTGATTTGACTTGAAAAATCAATCAGCCTTCCTAATGAATTTTATGCAAATATCCTTATCCTTAATTAATAGTTTTTTTTTTACTAAAAAAATTCCCGATATACTAGTCCACCACTGCAAAGAAAACCAACACGGATTTGTTTATTTGCTTTTCGCGTAGTTAAACCAATTTTGAAGTTCAATTAGACATGGTTGTGTTCTGGTCGGTTCATGGTAAGACAAAGTGCCGTAAAATCTGAAGCACCTTTAATGGTAATTTCTCTGTTAGTGGTGTAAATTTGCCCGCAGTGATAACCACAACGGTCCTGATTTCACACATAAATTTCACGCCAACTTGATGCCGAAATTTATTTACTCATATGGGTCGTCCAGAACTGACATGTTTGTTTGTTTGATGATGGAGTTTTAATAATGGTTGGAATATTAGTGAGTCTCGTGTAGAGAGATTCTGGGGGCACCTGTGGTGAGGGTTTTTAAGTATTTTTACTATTTTGCAAGGAGTTCATATTTGCGCATGTACATATACTTACATGGTTTGAAGATCAGGATGGGTTTCTTTTCTCGACGCCTATTGATATCTTTTTGACTGACTCACATTCATCCACACAGCACACTCATCAAAGAGTCGTTTAATTTAGAAATATGAAATTTTAGGATGTACTTTTCTTTTGTGACAAAAAGCGTTTTTTCATTATTCAACAGCTAAAGGGGTGAAATTGTTCAAGTTTATATGTAAAAATGTTTTGACATTGAGCCTTGGTTAATATAATTCTACAAGAGAAAAAATAAACGTGTATTTCACCGTTATCTTAAATTTTACCTCTGGACCACCGATACAGGGTGTTATAGTTTATAACTAGCACCTGAAATAATTTACGCACACAAAAAATAATAAATCGTATTTCACAAAACTGGGAACTAAGATACAAGGTTTATATGGTACAAACAAAAATATTATACGCTCAGTTTAAATTAAATTTAGTAGGTAAAGGTAGGTACATTTACTAAATGAAAACAAAAAAAAACACTTATACGGATCATTTATTGTAAGCTTGTCCCAAACTGGGAACATCAAATTGCAGGAGTGGAAAAATTCCCCAGTGTTCGACATTTTGCAAATCTTACTTTTTTGTTATAATACCAAACAAATAGACGGGTCAGTGTAATTTGGAAAAAATGTATGATTTATATATTAAATTGCTTTAGCAAATTAGATTTAATTTATATGAATTTTTCTAGGACCAACAGTTAATTAAAAAAGTTTTTCTTTGTATTTTTGACGGGTTAATTCTAATCTCAATTTTTGATTACATGTTGTAATGGTATTGATAATAATTAAGGTTTTTACTTTTAAATAATATTCTTTATTTTTAAATTTCATATCTGACATTTTAATACTCAAAACTCTCTAATAAACCTAAACAAACATCTCCTAACAACAATCACATTTTTTTAAGTCCTTTCCACATAATTTTTTTTAATTCATTTAACATACACTTTCCATAATTTTGTCTCATTTTTTTAAACCATAATAATTTCCCCCAAATTTGTATTCATTTAATTATTTGTTCAAATAATTAATGAATACCAAACTTATTATTACTTTATAATTATTTTTATTAACATTGTTATTATGATCAAATTTTTATTATTAATTTGACTTATGTAACTATTACTAAAATTATTCCGAAAATTATTTTGATTCTTTAATTTTATTTTGCATTTGTGGTAATTTGTTTTAATTTTATGTGTTATGATTTTTGTAAATATCTTTGGGTGAAATTTGTTCACATCTTCAAATTTCATTGATGGTTCACTGTTACATATTATACCTGCTCTTGGTTCCTCACTTCTGCTCACTAATTCCTGCCTGATGTCTTTTTTTACATTATTTATTTTTACTCTTATTGAATTGTTTTCTATGTTGGTCACTTATTCTTGTAGTCTGAATCCTTCCTTTATTTGGTGTTCCAAAGTCTTAAAATTATTTTCATTTCTTTTATGAATATCTTCTTCAATTTCTTTTATATTTTTCTTTAATTCTCTTCTTGTCCTTAGGTTTTCTTCTTCAGCTATTTCCATATTTTCTTTTAGTTCTTCCATGTTTTTCTCCAATATTATTATTTGTTATTACACTTCTTTCAATTCTTTTAATTTCCTTTTCTGTGTGTTCTGACTTTGTTTCTTGTACTGTTATCTTCTGTTCTATAATCTCCTGTCTTCTATTTATTTCTTCAAATTTGTTTTCTATTTTCTTAGCCATATTTTCTTCCATACATTTCATCATTTTCCCCAAATCTTCTTGGTCTTGTTGTCTTCCTTCTCCTAGTCTTCTTAATTCTTTATTTTGGGTTAACTTAATTTTAGCCCCACGTTGTTGCGTCATTTGTAATAATATAATTAAAAATTCTATAGATTTTTTAACTTTTAATATTCTTTATTTTTAAAATTCATATCTGATATTTCAATACTCAAAACTCTCTAATCAACCTAAACAAACATCTAACAACTATCACATTTTTTAAGGCCTTTTCACATAATTTTTTTTAATTCATTTAACATACACTTTCCATAATTTTCATAACAAGGGTAAACGGACAAACTTCTCCATTCCAACCTGTCACATCTGGAGTCCCGCAGGCAGTGTGTTGGGACCAATTCTATACTTACTAAACCCATCTGATCTCCCATACACTGTTTACACTATTATAACAGGAACATTCGCAGACAATACGGCACTCTTGACGGTCCGTAAAGACCAAGTTCAAACCTCCAACATCTCTTTCATCTAGAAGAAAATAAAATCAACGAGTCCAACTCCCAACACTTTTTTACCACTAGAAAAGAACAATGTCCGCATGTTTTTATTAACAATGTACAACTTCCTAGCACGACAAGTGTCAAGTACTTAGAGATCCATCTTGACAGCAAATTAAATTGGAGACAATACATAACTAAAAAAATCGGATGTGACCATGCACATGACTTTACCATAATTTAACGGCAATACGGGCTCATAATCCAATTACTCGTACATATTTAAGGCAGGCCATGCCTGGAAAGAGCGTACAATTGTCTCCATGAAACAAAACACTTCTACTGCGCTTGCGCTATTATGCAACTATGTTATTCCATATTTTATTTTTAACTCGCTTATAATACAAAATTTGAAAAAAGTTTTTAAACAAAATTTATAGTAAATTTAATTTAAAATAAATTTTTTCTCTTAATATTTTTACATAAACTTAATAGAAACGATAATAATTGCGAAAATCTGAAAATTCCGGTTGTCCGATTTTGCCCAAAATCTAATCAGCTCATTAGCATGTTGTAAAAATGCTAAATATAAAATTTGGTTAGGAAATTTCGATCGCAGTTGGAGTTAGAGCGCACACAATTTTTTTCGAACTACATACTCCATACTCCATACTCCATACATACATTTTCTGGAAATGGTCTTAAATTACTTAGGGGGTCTCAAAACATGTAAATCCACTGAAAGCTGAACTTTTTTTTTGCGGTTACAATACTTTACCTATGGTAAAGTAAAAAGAAAGCAGCTGCACCTAAAAATGAGAGGACTATATTGGTTAGTGGGAACAAAATCAAACATGTCACTCGAAAGTTTTAATATATAAAGCTATTATTATTATCCCCATTTGGACTTATGGCATAGAACTCTGGGATGCGCTAGTAAGTCAAACATTGCAATCATACAACGTGCATAATCAAAAGCCTTACGAACAATGAGAAATGCTCCGTGGAACATAACAAACCAGATGTTACATCAATATCTTCATGTACCAATCGTTAAAGAAATAATTCAAGACAGAAGCACAAAACACCACGCAAAATTAGAAGTCCATGACAACCCCCTCCGAGCACTTGTGATGGAAAGCGCCAACAGAAGACTGAAGAGGAAGTGGTATTCTTGAGGTATTTTCGATGGAAAAACCTCACCAGGACAGAGAGGAAACTATCCAAAAAACACTTTCCACCTGGTAAAATAATTTCATGTTTATTTTAACTAATTCAAAATTCAAAGTTGACTTTGACGAATTTCAAACTCTTTTTACAAAAGCTGGTTACCATTTTACGTACTAGCCAAACTAATTAAATTCGGCTTTTTATGTTTGCCTATAAAAACAAAACTAAAATTATAACTTTGGGGTTCCACCGAAGAATTCAGAACTCAAATCATCGAAAAAGAATGCAGTCATAGTTACCCGCATGATTTGTCTCAAATGAAATGAATGGAAACACCATGAAACCGGTCCAAATTGAATTTAATAAAAAGGGTGGCTAAGAGTACGAGGATACGGACAAAAATATTAACAAGAAAAATAAAAAAACGTATACAGGGCGAGTCATTAAAAATTAAAAGTGTGTATGTGGTTAAAAGTAAAATAAGAAAGTCAATGTATTCACCATTGGGTTTAAAAAGAGAGTTAAAGCCTCAAGTTAAAAGATTTCTCAAAGAGCTGAAGAAACTGCAAGGACAAGGAACAAAAGGATAAAAGGAAAGCGCTAAGTTAAAAAATACTTCGGAGGAAGGAGGATCGCACTGATGATTGGTGAACCTACCGAAAATATTGCTTTCCCGACAGCCAATGGATAGATGACTGAACTAGCTTGGCTGACGTGATTAAAAACGATTTTGTTTCCTTTATGAAACTTAATTTAGAAGACTCAGTTTTACTGATCATAGATGGCCATTATTCACACCTCAAATCCTTCCTCTGAAAAACATGGGAAACCTAACAAGTTGTTATTCCAACGTCTTCTGAAATATCAAGTACGCCCGGCTACTTAACTGATGCAGTTCCTGTCCCAATATCTACTAAATATTCTCCTTTTTTGAGTTGGATCTTTAGATAGGATTTTTTTAAGCATGCTGTAAGTTTTGTGGATTCTAATCTGACTTTATTATTTCTTACCCTTTAAAATTCGCTATTCCTGCATCGTTGACCAGACCCCGCCCGTCTGGACAAGTATACACTCCGTAAATAAAATACCATCATACCTCTAGAGAATATTTTTATTCTCTTTTGTTATTTTCTTTGGTTTTCTGGCAATAAAATTGTTATAATTTAATCATAAGTATTCTGAAGAGAAATAGTTGAATGCTTGTAGAGACATCTGGTCAGAGTTATTTTCGATGTCATGGTTATAGTTTCTTGGTAAAGCTATGAATGAAATGTATAAGAGAATATTGATGAATAAAAATATAGAGACGTTAGTATTACTGAAAAAAAAAATTATAAAAACAAAGATAAGATAACAACTTTTAAAAACATTCAATATTCAAAAAATTCTTAGAAAAGAAGTGGTGTAGGGTGATTCAGATGTAGAGCCAGTACCCATGATCCTAATATCCCAAAATTTAAAGACCCTTCAACAACTTACTTCCGACTACGACTCTGTATATTTAAAAAAATTTTAAACGACTGAAACGTCAAATGTACGATTACAAAACGGCAGAGTGGAAAAAGTATAGGCAGCAAATAAACGAGAAATAAACAATAAATCAAAATTTAACCGACCAAGAATCCAAGAAAGTATCGAATGAGTTTAAGTGGAAAACTTACAGCGATTGATGCAGGATGTCAGGACAAACAAGACAAGGAAAATTAAAGCAAACATTACATGTGACAATTTACCTTAAAATCTTGACTATAAACCATTTTCAATAGTAAGAAAAGTGTTTTAAGATTAAAAAAATTAATAGTTATATAAAAACTGTGAAAATTACAAAGAACTAGTTGTGAAGACAATGTGGAACACCGTTGCAAAAAAAATGCAAGAGATGTATTTTATAAAATGCATTCGTGCAGGTGCAAAAATCCTCGTCTTCGACTCTGCTTTTTGTTGCCACCAGCACTCATGCTTCTTGTTAAAATATTACTTAGCAACGAGTTTTTTCCATTTTTTTTTGGATAAATTAGATGCCCTTATGATATCACTTACGAAAATTACTGTTACTAAATTTGAAAGAAAACTGAATACACAACAAATCAAACGAAACAAGCTAACTTGCAAACGAATGTTCATTGATGAATCAAGAATTTTCGCTATGTCATATCGGCAACATCGTGAAGTGCTGCCAACCTTTAAAAGTTAATTTCCCCTGCACCTTAAGTTTAAATCGTATTTGCTCTTATAGTTTTCGTGTTAATTCCGTTGACAATAGAAATAACTAGAAATTCTATTTTTCATTAATAATACGTAAGGTGCTCAAAGGGAGCTGATGTCCTTTCCTTGCGATTTAAAATGCGTTTTCTCTCATAAAGAGATCAAATAAAGAACGAACAATAAAACAAATCGGGTGGCCCCAATTAGTAACTACCTAATAAATAAAAATATCTCCGCAAAGGCAATAAAATCAGGTTCCCACCTATAACAACAGCCCACAATAAAAAAATATACCCGCAAATTATGAAAATGACGAGTGGTCGTAAAATAAAGGGCAACGCACAAATTGATGACTAAATCCGGGGCGTTTCTGCGGAAAGCTCGGAACAAAAGAGAAGCGAAAGCCAAAAAGCCACTTGTGATTAAAGACTTTAAATTCCGAGTTCGGAGACTCAAAAATTCTGATCTGCGGGTGGCGAAATAGTCCTGTACTAAAACGGCGAGTGATTTTTTTTTGGATGTGGGTCAATTGCGCTTGGATGGCTACAATAATCTAATATTTATAATAATCCAAGAGAAAAAATATAACATTTCGTAATTATGATACGAGTAATTATGCATAATTTTTTGTTTTTCAGAATATCGATTGAAAATAAAATAATTAATTAAATATAGCTGAGAAATATAATTATTTTATTGTCATATTCATCAATACAAGTAACTACAATAAGGGTAATGCAAACTGTACAGCAGATGATATATTTAGTACACTGACTGAAAAGAAACTAGCAAACTCCTAGAATCAAATATATTATTTCAGGAGGCTTTAAACAAACAACTAAATTTTGATAAATAATAAATTATCCAATTTTTGGAAACGACCGCTGTTCAAAACAAAAGTCATGCTGCAATAAATTCTGGCTTCATATATTCTTCTTGGCATTCTTTTTCCTTCTATTCTTAAAAAACTGTCATTACCAACCGTCGCACATAGGGATATTCACACCAAAAAGTTGGCCAAAATTATTTTTTGAATATAAATTGCTTTAAACTCTTTTATTCAGTTCACCAACAATGTAAATGGCAAAAATAACGGGAAATTCGTCTTAAAAATAATACGAAATTGTTTCCACGAATACGTATTTATGATATCCCAGGTTATTACAGAAAAATATTATTCAGATGAAGTCCACATTTCATCATCTGATGAATCTTTAACATGAAGAGCAGCAGTTTCTTCATCAGACGAAGCTTCTTGAGATATATCAATTTCTACAGGAAGAAACGTTTCTATTGCTTCTTTCAGGAATGGCTTTGTCTTCTTCTTTGGAATGATACTTGGCAGTCCGGTCCAATCCGGGCCTGATTTTTGTTATGGTATTTAGGAAAACCCTTCAACCATCACCTTTTATGGAAATGAAGGCCGGGACGAACCCTGAAGTATATTAAATCACTTCGAGTCCATAATATTTTATAACAACCAATATGAAAACTAACCATAACATTCGAGGGCATATTTTTATCACAAACTCAATGGATTGTCACTTAATAATAGTCAATATATTGTATGTACTGCCATTGAACGGTTCATAATGCAATATTTAAGTATTTGTTGAGAATATCCTGGAAAAACACTTTGAAATGGTTTCTGCTTGATAATGCCGAAAACAATATCTCGGGCACCCAAAGAACTATCTAATTCCGCCTGAACTGTTACAGCACTGTCAACTCGAAAGACAAAACAATTGCAGCATTTCATAGTGCATAATACTGGCCATCGCCATAAAAAGATTGATTTAGTTTTAGGGCGGATTTGAATAAATCTACTTTTGGCCAGCTTTTATAAGTAAATACCCCAATGTGCGTCGTTTCCGAATTATGGCTGGACAATCCCATCTCACAAATGGAAATAATCATTTGCTGTCATAGTATGTACATTTTGTAAGTGAAAAGGATACAGAAGTTGTTCTTTCCCAATGCTGATCAGTTGGTTTTGAGATATTATGTTGTGTTGACAGTTTTCATACAGTAGTTGACAGCTCATTATTAATTGCATCTAATATGTCTCGTTCTACTGCTGGAGTGCGATAGATCGGATTGAACCTTCGTTACCTTTTTAGTAGAAAACTTCCTAAAATGTAAAGATGTATTTTGTAAAATATACATCCGCTCATACCTGTCTCTCGTAACCAGAAATCAACTCCCTCAAACAGTCTTCCCTCGACTATTCACTTTAGTCCCTTGGAATATTGTTATAAGATAAACATTTACTTATATCCTTAATCGTTGACTCCTATATTTTTTACATTGACCAATCAGATTTGGCAACGTGAGAAATAGTTTCAATGTCAAAAAAATTCGGAGTGCAATTGTTTGGGTCCTCGTTTTCGCCTTGGGAGGCGAGTTCTAGCATCCGGTGCGGCCGTTCGGGCCATGTCATTACTCGAACTCGTTAAAAAGCACACTCTGCCTCCTAATTGGTCTAGTATGGCCGCTCTGACAGTTCAAATAACTCTAAGCGTTTGTTTAAGCCGCCCCGATCCCCGATATACTTCTTATTCTTCTTTGTCATACGAGTCAAATCACTAACCAGGGGTGTCACGATTCAGTTAAATTCGGTGGTTAAAAAAGGTTGAAAAGATTGAGAAAATATTTGGTTTACGTCTCTTAAGCTAGCAGAACAAAGTCAGCAGAATTAAAAGCAATACATAGACAATTAAAGGCTAATTAAATGCCCTAATTTAAAATTTTCTGCTCTGCGAACAAGGGCGGATTTAGCTTTTTTATGGGGGGGGGTAAAACTTAACAAGTAGTCCAAGAAAGCTAGTAAATTTTTTTGTAATATCAAGCAGAAACTAGTAACTAGTAAAGGTGTCCAGAAGTAGAAAACTTTCGTAAGTTGCGTTTTGAGTGGTGGCAGGTGGGGGTGTGAAAAAAAAGAAAAAAAAATCGTAATTGATAAATTACCTTTTTTAATGAATTAATGTTCCCTCCCAAGTTATAGTGCGCAGAAAAATACGATATTCACCGCAATATTCGTACATTTCTAAAAAAAATATATTTTTTGCCCGTAACTTTTTTTGGCTGATAATATTAAATAATGTAGAATAATCCATTTTAAAGCTTAGGATATCGCCGAAATATCATGTTGTGACAAACTTTTTCATTGGAATGACCATTTTTTCAATATTTGACCCGAAAAAATGACATTGACGGTTATAAACGCAAAGATAAAAAAAATGTAATTATTCGGAAGAACATTTGCTCAAAGCCTTGTCTCTTTAATTTTTTTTTCAAAAATCAATACTTTTCACGGTATTGACCAAAAATTGAAAATGTCATAAAAACAAAAATTTAGCTCAACTTTAACAGACCAAAACTTAAAAAATAATTATCCATAGGGCTAAAAATTACTAATTGTAAAAATTGTAAAAACATATGTTACGACTTTCTGCAAAAGGATTTTTTTGTCAAATACCACAATCTAGATAGCGATAAAAAAATAGCGTAAAAAAATTGAAAAAAATTTATTTTGTCCTTTTTTCTGCTTATGTTAAACGGTCTGGATGGTCTTAAAATGTTCCCAATGTTGTTCTCTCATTAAGATGTTATAAACATTTTTTTGTGGAAGTCATATTTTTTCAGATATTTACGCTAGAACAGCGGTTCTCAAACTTTTCAAATTTTGTACCACATAAATATGAAACAAAAATATATGTACAATGTGTCGCGAAATTGTTCGAAGTTTTTGGAAAAGTCGACATTTCAATATTAAAGCTAGAGCCGTTAAAGTCAAAAACTTGAAGAAAAATATATGTGTTTCTGAAAACAAAATGTTAAATGTTAAATTGTACCACTAAAACATTGTAATGTACCACCAGTACATGTACCACAGTTTGAGAACCCCTGCGCTAGATCGATCCAGTTTCTTAAAACACCCACATTTCAATTGCCAGATCTTCCTTCGTATTAATCGTAGAAAAATAAAAAAAATTATTTTAACTGTTAGCTCAAGGCCATAAAATTAGATCATATAAATTTTTACGTAATAATATCAGATTTTCGGTTATATTTAAAAAACTAGAAATGTACGGTTTTTATGGTGAAAATCGTAATTTTTACGCCCTATAACTCGGGATGGGTTTATTCTCATGAAAAATTGTATTTAACATTAATTCATTAACAAATAATAATTTATCGATTGCGCAAGTTTATTTTCTTTTTTCCCTCACTTTTTGATGAAAAAAACGCCACTATCGAAAGTTTTCTACTTCTGAACTAAACACCTTTCCTAACAATTTGCAATAAATTTCAAGTCGATCTGTTTAAAAAAAAACTTTATTAATACTAAATTATAATCACAAGGAGACTAGGAAAGTACTTAGAAATGGTTAAAACAAAAAAAAACACTTTTAAACTGCTATTATTAAAAGTCTAGTAAAATAAGGAAGCTGCATACATTTTTTTTATCGCGTTATAAGAAGCACCACTTTCTTTATGATGTAAAACAGTTTTGTGTGTATTATAAATTTTTTATAAATTACAATCATGGGGGGGTATTACCCCCTGTACCCCCCCCCCTCCCTCCCCGTAAATCCGCCCTTGTCTGCGAATTTTCGCAATAATGATTGTTCTGCTAGCTTAAACTTAAGTGAGCAGAACATGACCGAAAAAGTGGTTGAAACAATAAAAATTGCAATTTTCTTTGCACAGTTATTAACGGTTCATTAAAGGCTCTAGGAATACGCTAACCGCGAATTTCAGGCTTGGTTTATTTCTTTGCGACAACGGAAAAAGTCACGAAGTGGAGGTAAGGTTTGCGGAGCATGGCGGAAAAACGATTTTAACAATGAAAATCAGTGTTTCGGTAGTAAAATCGTTGAAAAGTTATTAATGGCTGATAAGAAAAGGCAATTACAAATTTTCTGCTATACTACCGAAACACTGGTTTTCATTGTTAAAATCGTTTTTCCGCCATTCTCCGCAAACCTTACCACCACGTCGTGACTTTTTCCATTTTCGCAAAAAAAAAATCGGCTTGCAATTCGCGATTAGTGTATTTCTAGAGCCTTTAATGAGCCGTTAATAATACTCCAATCATTTAAGCAAAGAACCTCGGAATGAGGATAATAAGCTAGAAACTCGTATACACCTTCACTATGGTGTTCTAAAAGTTGTCTCAAAAGTCACATCAAATCTCGTGTCTGCGTGGTAAGTTATTCGAGGTCAAACGTCACGAAAATCGGTATTTTGCGATTATCTCGGTTTCTATAGCTCCAATGATGTTAACATTTGTTATAAAAATTGTAGGGCATAAAATTTGCGACAAAATTTGTTTCAAACATTTTTTCATGCGCTTAACCGTCTATGAGATAAATAGGTCGGAGCGCCCAGCCCTCAGCCATACACACTATAATGCAAGGTCAACCGTGAATGTGGGTGGGTATAAAGTTAATAAATCATTAAAATATCATTAACAATGAATACTTTGTATTATTTATTAATTAATACATTGAATTTAATAACATTTTACATAAGTATCTAATATATTCATTTAATAATACTTATTTGCGTAATCAAAAAATTATCAAGCGAAATACTTACATTATTGTATATCTTAATTTGATATTAATTAATTTTAAGTAGATTTTAAGTAGAAATAAAACGATAAATATTATAATTTAAATAAAGTGAATTAAAAAATGCAAATAATAATAATATTTACAAATTTACAAATGTTTAATAATTTAAACAACAAAAGTTTTAATTTTCTTCTTCATCATCATCTTCCGGGCTTACGAAAATGTCTGTATCGTTGTCATCTTGAATGGTTGTTTCCAAGCATTCTAGAATTTCCGGCTCAAATGCACTCTCTTCCTCGGGTTCGCTTTGCAATGATACATCATTGAGGCAAGCTTGCCCATTACACTGACCACAAGCTAAAGTGCATTGCAATCCCGATTTTATGCACCCGCAGCGTGAACCACATCCTTTCTTACAATTACTGTAGAATGTGGCGTATACCCTGGACCGATAGAATTACTAATGCCGAAGCTGAACCGGATGCAGAAGAAATTAACACCATGAAAAAAAGAAAGCTTCAATACCTGGGTCATACAATGAGAATACACACTTCTCCAACTGATAGTCCAGGGAAAGATTAGTGGAAAGCGGAGCATTGGCAGACGCCGTGTGTCCTGGCTAAAGAACCTGAGGGATTGGTTTAACTGTTCAACTGTATTTAATAAGTATTTCATTTAATGAGTTTTTAATTACCTTGTAAGAAATATACAGCTGCCCACCAAAAGATAAAATTAAAATATATTTATTCGTTTTATTTCTACTTAATAACTACTTAAAATTAATTAATATAAAATTAAGATATTCAATAATGTAAGTATTTGATTACACAAATAAGTAGATATATAAAGTATTATTAAATGAATATATTAGATACTTACATGTAAAATGTTAATAAATTCAATGTGTTAATTAATAAATAATACAAAGTATTCATTGTTAATGATATTTTAATGATTTATTAACTTTATACAACGTATTATTCATCCACATTCACGGTTGACCTTGCATTATAGTATGTATAGCTGAGGGCTGAGCGCTCCGCCCTATTTATCTCATAAACGGTTGAGCGCATGAAAAAATGTTTGAAACAAATTTTGTCGCAAATTTGATGCCCTACAATTTTTGAAATAGATGTTAACATCATTTGAGCTACAGAAACCGAGAAAATCGCAAAAGACCGATTTTTGTGACGTTTGACCTCGAATAACTTACCTCGCAGACACGAGATTTTATGTGACTTTTGAGACAACTTTTAGAATACCATAATGAAGGTGTATACGAGTTTCCAGCTTATTATCTCTCATTCCGAGGTGAAACCCCTAATATGATTGGACTATAACAGTGTAAAGAAAATTGCAATTTGTATTGTTTCAACCACGTTTTCGGTCATGTTCTGCTCATTTATGATAAAGCTAAAATTTTACATTAAAATTTTAATTTAATTATCCTTTAATGAGCGGTTAATAACTGTGCAAAAAAAATTGCAATTTTTATTGTTTCAACCACTTTTTTGGCAATGTTCTGCTCACTTAAGTTTAAGCTAGCCAAACAATCATTATTGCGAAAATTCGCAAAGCAAAAATTTTTTAATTAGGGCATTTAATTAGCCTTTAATGAGCCGTTAATAACTGTGCAAAGAAAATTGCAACTTTTATTGTTTCAACCACTTTTTCGGTCATGATCTGCTCATTTAAGATAAAGCTAGTAGTAGAACAGTAATTATTGCGAAAATTCGCAGAGCAGAAAATTTTGAATTAGGGCATTTAATTAACCTTTAATGAGCGGTTAATAACTGTGCAAAGAAAATTGCAATTTTTATTGTTTCAACCACTTTTTTGGCCATATTCTGCTCACTTAAGTTTAAGCTAGCCAAACAATCATTATTGCGAATATTCGCAAAGCAAAAATTTTTTAATTAGGGCATTTAATTAGCCTTTTAAGAGCCGTTAATAACTGTGCAAAGAAAATTGCGACTTTTATTGTTTCAACCTCTTGTTCGGTCATGATCTGCTCATTTAAGATAAAGCTAGTAGTAGAACAGTAATTATTGTGAAAATTCGCAGAGCAGAAAATTTTGAATTAGGGCATTTAATTAACCTTTAATGAGCGGTTAATAACTGTGCAAAGAAAATTGCAATTTTTATTGTTTCAACCACTTTTTTGGCCATATTCTGCTCACTTAAGTTTAAACTAGCCAAACAATCATTATTGCGAAAATTCGCAAAGCAAAAAATTTTTAATTAGGGCATTTAATTAGCCTTTAATGAGCCGTTAATAACTGTGCAAAGAAAATTGCACCTTTTATTGTTTCAACCACTTTTTCGGTCATGATCTGCTCATTTAAGATAAAGCTAGTAGCAGAACAGTAATTGCGAAAATTCGCAGAGCAGAAAATTTTGAATTAGGGCATTTAATTAACCTTTAATGAGCGGTTAATAACTGTGCAAAGAAAATTGGAATTTTTATTGTTTCAACCACTTTTTTGGCCATATTCTGCTCACTTAAGTTTAAGCTAGCCAAACAATCATTATTGCGAAAATTCGCAAAGCAAAAAATTTTTAATTAGGGCATTTAATTAGCCTTTAATGAGCCGTTAATAACTGTGCAAAGAAAATTGCAACTTTTATTGTTTCAACCTCTTTTTCGGTCATGATCTGCTCATTTAAGATAAAGCTAGTAGGAGAATAGTAATTATTGCGAAAATTCGCAGAGCAGAAAATTTTGAATTAGGGCATTTAATTAGCCTTTAATGAGACTTTAATTGTCCATGTATTGATTTTTAATTCTGCTGACTTTGTTCTGCTAGCTTAAGAGACGTATTTGATTTGTTGTATAGTTTATTAATTGATATGGAAAAACGATAGAAAACAGTACAGTAACACTGTTAAAAGTACTTCCAAATATTCTACTACTTCTACTTTAAATTCACACAACAATTTCTCTTCTATTTCGACACTATTTCCATCCTTTTCACTCAGCATAACACACAAATAAAAGGATTAAAAATGTGTCGAGAGAAAAATTTAAAAAATTAATCCCTCGGGTGGCACTCGAACAAACGCTCTATTAAATGTGTACACACGTCGACACGCTAATGATTTATATTCGACCGAATCATTGAATAAGAAATACTACACAGTCGAAAATGTAGTTTCTCATTGTTGGATTATGACAGGTACTTAAATAGGCTGACTCTATTGTTTGTCATCTTTTTGAATGGGAATTCAGCCGCTACGGGTACTACCTATAGTCTCCGCTGTAGGTAGTTTTGACATGGATACACATAAATTGGACTAATGTCTGGCCTGCGATCTTTGTTATTCTACTAATGTTTGTTTTATTACAGTTGATATTCGTGAAATAGAAAGAGAGGATCCAGCGTTGACCAGGGGTAAATCAACAGGGGCGTGCCGTCAATAGGTACGATTAACACCGGCTGCCACATAATAAAACAAACAAAAAACAAAACTATATTTCTGCAACTGCTGTAATCCAGTTAAAAAACATAAATTAATTTTAATTTGCCGATTGATTAATCCATAAAAATACTGAAAAAAATATGTAGGTAACTGTAAAAAATAGCAATAATCAATAAGAAAAAAATATTAAAGTTTCATACCAAATATTGGTAATTCAAACGGTCGGCCATGTTGGCGAAATCTGTGACGTCAGAGTACATGTCAACAAAGTTATCCAAAGTAAACAAAGACCATCTACATTCTATTACTTGAAAATTTCAAGTAGTCAAAAATGGCAAATATTAAAAAAACAGTTTATAAGTACTGTAAAAAGTGTAATACAACAAAAACTACGTCTCAAGAAGTATTTTTTCTTGTGGCAAGGAATGCAAAAATACGAATGAAGTGGTGTAAAGCTGCGAAAAAGGACGAATTTAAAAATCAAAAACTATCTGCAACAAGTTGTTTATACTGCTGTGAAGATCGTTATAATGTAAGTGGATAAGTATTTTTGTTTTGATATGTGTCATAACCTAAAAGGTATTTATTTTACCTTTCTGTCGTATTTGAAATCATACTGCTTTTATTTTCAGTTAGAAGAGGATACAGAGAACATCATTCTGTATACTTGTTACATATTACGTTTAAGGAAAGGTATTTAGCCCCACAAATACCAGTGCCAGAAGGAATATAAGCCAATTCTAGAGAGGAAAGCTATCCTCAAGAGACAAATACTGAGTTTAGTCCAAGAACCTCTATCATAGAAGTTACTGCAGAAAGCAAACTATGTTATTCACTAAAACTACCTGAGGTTATATGAACTTTCTCAATCTTAATAAGCAAATAACCAGAAAACTGATGAAAAAACGGAAATTGAAGACATAAATACAAAACAATTATTCAATTACCTTGCATCTTTTACGCCTTGAATATCAGCAGAAGTGAAATCGGGATGATAAGCGAAAAAACTTGTCATCATGAACACATCTATCCTCGGCAAATTGTAGGATTTTGCCTTGTCAAATCCGGCTTCAGTCATTGTACTCATTGTATTTATTTGCCTGGACGTTTCCAATCAATCAGTAATAATAAATAATAACCAAACACTTTTGAAACTCAATATAACAGGGGAAATAATTATACTAATGAAATTGGTTGGAAGTTAAAACCAAACCCTGTACCATTTAAATTCAAAGAGGCAGATCTCAACACTGTAAATGTAGTGGAAGAGGGCGAAATTGAAGTCCAGTGCTCTACCGCTGAGCCACCAACCCCCCATTATTTTGTATTATTATTAGTGTAGTTTGTTATTCTGTATCTTAAACAATACACAATTTATAGAAAAAAAAGAGTTTGGTGTATCATTTTTCTAAGTTTGAATATTAATAATCTAGTGTAATTTGTGTTTCTTTGGCAAAATTTACAGGAGCAATAAAAACGTTATTTTCACTACACATATTGAACTGTAACTTTAACATTTATCAATTTTGTAGTAAATGACAGTTTTTATTATATATATATATATATTTTTGGGTCGAGCATAATTTTAAATTTTCCCGCCACTGATGAATGGATACTCACTGCAGTAAGAGGCATTGAGAAATAAGAATATTGACTAGAGCGCCCTCTCCTATTGCCTAACGTTTACAATCGCCCAAACAACTTTTACTGAACAAGAATAATACATTGAGTTGCTCGTCTCATAAGTTGTCTCTGGAGCTATTTCGTGGCACCCGCAATCAGGCCTGACGAGACGTGGGGGGTAACTGGGGGATTCTCTCCGGGCCCGCAGTTTTCGATGGGGCCCGGGCCCGTACGAAATATCCCTGTTCGCACTACGCTTCACTTTTGACGAAAAAATTATTAGACAGTAAAACCAGTAGTGCTCAGAAGTGCGACTTGTAGTGTTCGAAAGTGCAACTTGTAGTGATGCTTCTACACTACTGATCACTACGAGTCGCACTTTTGAGCACTACTGCTCCACTACTAGTTGCACTATCCAAAAGTTTTTCGGCAATAGTGAAGCGTAGTGCCAATACTACTAATTTTAAAATTCTATAGGCCCATAATTTTTACCCCCGGGCCTGATTTTTCTCTCTATGGGCATGCCCGCAATAAAATCAATTACGTTACTTTGAAGAGAAATCATGACTAGTACACTAGTCTTGGGTCCTTACGAAAAACCCACCAGGACTAGTTAACCAGTCATTGGTCTATAACGTATTTCACCAAAAATACTGTTGGTTCCCAACGAGTTAAGATAAAATGGTCATTATTTAGTTATACATGTGTTTATTTCTCAATTTTTGCCCTGGCACAGACAAGATTTATGAACTCTTCTGAAAATGTCGCTTTTGTCGAAAATAACATAGAAATATTTACATTAGGGGTGGTTTTATAGCATTAAACGTAATATTGTATAAAATTATAGGGTAATTTATGAACCACATTCCCTATACTGATACTCGAGATTATTATTTTCCGTCGAAACATAATTTTCCGAGCACATATTTATTCCAGACCTGAAGATAGCACTAAAGTCGAAACTAAAATAAATTATGTGGAATTCACTTCGAGTTTAATTTATTCATATTCAAATAAATGAAATAAAATGTTTGAAAATCGTGAAAACCGTTTAAGCCTACAGACGGCGATAAATCCACCGACTACATTGTTATTCTTTTAGCCGTAATTGTTTTAGCAATTTCTACCTATTACATTCCACAACAGTTTAAGTGCGGTGCTCAATTAAGCATTCCATCAAAGCGAAGGAGAGAAAGAAGCCACCAGCTACCAGCCACCTGCAATTATCATAACATATCGAATAGGAGGAAAGAATTAACCCGTTTCCACTCGAGAAGTGAGCAATAGGTACTGCCTAGCAGTACCGTCGAGTATCGAGTACCCTTGGATTTACGTCACGTTGCACGGTGGGCCCAGATGGTACTTTAACTGTGAAAAAACTGTATTTTGTTTTAAAAGTTAATGATTATTTATCTTCTTTACAAGTGCGTTTGCAAGAGGTCATGACCTCCCCCTAAAAATCAAGGCGACCAGATGTCTGAAAAGGTACCTGTAAATCGCGTAATAATGAATAAGATTTAAAACATATATAATAATTTTTAACAAAAATACAAACATAGTGATACACATTAACTGCCAAAAAAACAGTTTGTACGTGGCAAAATAATATCAAGTATAGAATAATAATGAAAATTGATCAAAGGTAAATACCATGAGTCCTCAAAATTTAATCTATAAAATTTAAGAGGACGAGTTGTATTTGTAAAGATTATTTTTAATTAAAAACAGAGAATATAGTCATTTATGCAAAGACACTTTACACACAAATGTTCAATATTTTCTTTATCAAGGCATACGTGATTGCGTCTGGCTTAATCCGGATATAGAGTTTGACATTTGTCAGTTTTAAAGAGATTTATGGATTTCTATGTAATTAGAAGTAATTAGGTATTCAAATACTGATGTGAGTTATGTGTGTGTTAAAGCGATTTGAAATAAACGAATAAACAGGTTAGTTTACAAATGAAGACCACAGGGAAAAAACAGGGAATGTCACAATATATGCAAAATTGAGTTAATGCCGCCATCTTGTGATAAAATGCCTATATTTTATTATAGTTTACTGTCCCAGGCAATAACAGGGTACTGTCGCATAATATTCGTTTATTTACATATCATACACAGGGGAATAACAGGGAATGTCCGCATGATAAAAACGGGGAATGTCCGAAGTTTGTAATTTCAGAGTAATTCTAGTTAAACTTTTTAAACACTAAGACAGTATCAGTTACTTGTTTGATTATTTCAGACGTGTTGATCGAGTTTTCCGAAAGTCAGTGAATATTTTTAATATCTATTAGTTATTAAAATAAACGAAGTAATGGATGAAGAACAAAACGACATGAAAAACATTGGGAAGTTTAGGAAAAGGCGACTTCGGGATGTGAATGTGAAGAGACTGTTAAAAGTGTAGACAATCATATAGGATCATTTAAAGGATCTAAAAGTCACTATAGCCTTAAAAAAACGGATCGTCTCTATCTTAGCGAAGATTATATGGAGAAGTGTATCCACATCAACCAGTCTCCTATGAATTTTACAGAAACAGATTTAATACAAAATTCAACATTGCTTTTGGTTATCCCAGCAAAGATACTTGTAGTGCATGTGATCAGTATACAGCTAGTAAAAAAGACTTACAGTTCAAATTGAATACTACACAATCTACTGAAATTATCATTATATTACAGAAGTCTTTGCAATAAATTGATACTGAAAATATGCTACATAAGAAAAAAGCGCAAATATTTTACGACCGCAAATCTGCTCTGAAGATTCGGCGTCAAAAAAATGGTGAAACTGAAGCCATCTGTATGGATTTCGCAAAAAATTTTCACTTGCCAAATATTACCACAAACGATGTGTACTATAAGAGGCAATTATCTATTTACCTTTTTAATATACACATTTTGGCAAGCAACCAAGTTATATTTTATGTATATCCTGAAGCAGTTGCTAATAAGGGAAGCTGTGAGGTCATTTCAATGTTACACAACTTTATAGAGAACTATCTTGGTTCAGGAATTAAGCACTTGAAAGTATTTTGTGACTCTTGTTGGGGTCAAAACAAAAAATTATAATTTAATCAAATACATGCACTATATTGTACATATCCGAAAGAAGCTTGACTCCATAAAATTAACTTTTCCCCTAATTCATACTTAGAATGTGACCGGGATATGGCAGTTATAAACCAAAAATTTGCAGCTGAGGTCCCCCATGATTGGGTGCAAGAAATTGAAAGATCTAGGATCAGTCCAACATCATTTCATGTTGAAGATCTTGAAAATAACCAGGATATGGTCAGGAATTGGGAATTATTTTTTGATCAATTAGATTATAAGAATAAGTGTCCATTTCCGACACGCCCAATAAGGGAAATGATAAGCTGCATTGACCATCCACGTTTGATATTACATAGATCTTCGTGGAATGGAGCATGGGAAAAATCTGTTATATTACCCCCCCAAAGAGAAAAGGAGAAATCCAGTCCTGAATCCGCACGAATTTTTGTATCCTGATCGTAAGTATGAAGGTAATAAAATTTATACTTTTATCTTTATTAGTCCTTATATTAGGTATCCCTATTTCTTTTAGGTCTTTTGCCGATATCCACTAAAAAGTTCCAGGATTTGCAACATCTAAAAAAGTTTTGCTCCGAAGACACACAAAACTATTATGACAAGTTATCTTATTCGGACAAGAAAGACAAAAAGGTCAAGCAATCTTCCATTAAAACAAGGAAGATGGTTTGATGTGAGTGTTGTGTGAGTAGATGCGCTCATTAATATTGTGGTTAAATATAGGACATTCCCTGTTTTTACCGTGAGTTACATGTTGGTTTTCTTTATTTTACTTGTAGATGAACAAAAATAACAATAATTATTTTTATTATATTTAACTAGGTTGACTTGTAATATATTGTCAATATATTTGTGTTTAGTTGCTTCAAATTTATGTATTAATAAAGGTTCTTCAAGGTTTTATACTTTAAAATTCGTTTTTCTCGAAACTAAGTTTTTGCGACATTCCCTGTTTTTACCCTGTGGTCTTCAAATACATTTTGAAATTTTTGAATTAACATAGATTTGCAATACATTTTCGGATAATAATAAATGATAATGGTAAATAAAAGTTGTTAAATGTTTTACCAAAAAACAAAAACGAAGAGGGGGTTTTATCAAATACCACGAGTCCTCCAAATTTTATCGATTAAATTTTTGGTTTTCACGAAAACGGCTTTATTTGGAAAAACCACGAAAACAAACTGATTGATAAAATCACGAGTCCGCAGGACGAGTGATTTTATCTTAAATCAGTTTGAGTGGTTTTGCCTAAAATAAAGGCGTTTGAGTATGAAGATCAAAAATTTAATCTATAAAATTTCAGAGGACGAGTCGTATTTGAAAGGATTATTTTTTGAATCATTTTGTATTAAAAACAGAGAACATAGTCATTTATGCAAAAGACACTTTACACACAAATATTGAAAATTTTCTTTACCAATTTAAATTGAAACCTGAGCTGTTATAGTTTTACATACAGGGCCACCAAGGCGATTTTTTGACTGGCTACCCCGCGAAACGGCGCCTTAATAAAAGCGAAGAAGAAGAATGAAATGAAGTCTTTCTTAATTTAATTAATTTTAAGTTTAGTGTTAAAGTGAGGTATCTAAAAATGTTAAATGAATGTTGAAATAAACTAATAAAAACAGGTTAGTTTACAAATACATTTTGAAATTTGGTTATTAACATAGATTTGCAATACATTTTAGTATAATAATAATTGATAAATGTTTACATTTGACATCTCAAATAGGTAAACACAGTTTAATCAAAAAACAAAAACGACGAAGCGGTTTTATCAGTATAAAACACAATGATTGGTTAGGATCCTGAGTTGTTATTGGCTGAAACCACAAAATCTGACTGTATTGACAGATGAAAAAAATAATCAGTATAAAACTCAATGATTGGTTAGGATCCTGAGCTCTTATTGGCTGAAACCACAAAATCTGACTCTTTTGACAGATGAAAAAAATAATCCTAATAAAAAGAGAAATTATACTCTATGTTTTCGAGCGAAAACAATTGAGTACGTTTTTTTATTTTTAGAAGTGTGAAATGTGAAATCCTACAGGGTTATTTATTACTAGCTGCCCATCTCGGCTTCGCACTGTTGTACTAATGAAAAATATGAGACCAAATCTACAGTACGACCATATTTAATGATATAAAATGACAATGAAATCATTTCAACCATAATTTATTGTAAATGCACAATATTTTTCTATATTTCTAACACAAGATCCATAGACAGTGGCAATCTATAAAATTATAAGTAGAACTAGTATTTTTCTTTATTTTATTAATAGTTTTGTATTCGAATAAAATAGTAGTTTTTTGATGCAAGGACGAGAAGTGTTACTTTTTCTGACGATAAGAGGTGTAACCAGTGGCGGATCATGGGACTTTTTCAGGGGGGCGGCATCATTTAATGGAAATTTGTAACCAAAGTGATTAAGTGATAAAATCCATAGCAATGAAATGACATATATGTATATATGCAGGCTCCTGCAGTGGCTTGGTCTTCCATATCTCTATTTAGGAAACAGATAGGAATACAATTTTCTATAATGTTACCTTATTGATCGAGCTCGACAAAATAAAAAACATTTCAGTCACACAGGATGTTCAACTTTTCCGGGGCGGGTCCCAACTTTGTTTTTTTAAATGGCAACCTGTATTTTTGATCACTTTTTTGGTTTCTACATGAAAAATACAAATGTTTCATTCAAAAAAATATTGACGGTTTTCAAGATTTTTAGCATGACAAGTTGTTTTTTTCAATATTCGTAACTCAGAATATTTGAAATTATGAAGTTATGCCAAGTCCCATTAAAATTTATGTTTGGTCAAATATTGTATATTGGTGACTTTCTCAAACGATGTATCTGAAATCGACCTTTGATATACAAGGTAACAAAAACAGCTTGCCACATACTGTCAATAAAAATTTGCAGAATCTTCCTTCGTTCAAATGGAACACCCTGTATATTATCGATCCATAAGAAGCGCCAAAAAAGGCTCTATAAATTTCATCAAGTATTCCCTATGGTTAAGTTAAGTTTCTTAAAGCATCTCTTTGTTCGAAAAATGGCAAGTATTCATATTTGTACGCTATAATCTCAATGAACGACTTCTTTGACGACTGACAAGAATATGCAACATTTCTAATTTTGCAATAAATCTCGCAAGTTTTACAAACTAAACCCCACAAACCCTATATCAGCAAAAAGCTCTTAAAAGATGACATGCAACGATGTAATAAAATTTAGGGTGATGCATTTGAAAAAGTAGAGTTATTGTTATTTGTAATTTGTCATTTTCAAAAAATCGTAGTAGGCAATAGAACATCGATTTCGAGTTCGCCTACATCTCGAAAGATGCGCTGAAAAGGACTGGAAAAAAGTTATCTTGAATAGTTCTGAAGTTCTGAATTTTTTGTGGACCTCTTCACGACGCTATTTTGACACATAAATTGACATAACGGCCTCATTGTCGGTCCTATCGTTTCAAAAAAAAATCAAACCGATAGCTTGTGTAGAAAAAACAATATGAAGCATGTACATACCCCTGTGTAGATATAAAACTGAATTAGTTGAAGAAAAAAGTTTAAATCCAAGAAATATCAGGATAAATCATTAGGATGCAGTCAAAAAACTGGGCTAGGTTAAAGAATACTCCTTGTTATATGGTCGAAAGCTCGATTCTTACCGCTCACCGACACCGCTCACTGTCCCCAAAAATAATTATTTTCCCTCTATTGTTATCTGTTTTGAAGCCCTTTGATTTGCCCGTCTATGTTTTTTGCACACATTCGCACTGCTTAGAAGAATATTTCTATTGGATGATGAAAATATTCAATACTCCCCCTCAGGTACGCCAGTGGGTGTAACATAACCTACAAATGTCACTTGGTTTAAAAAAAACACATATCACAGCAAGTCAATATGTTATACACCAAATATTATTGAACACAACTATTAATTTAAAGCTAAAACAAAAAGGTAAGTCGATTACCTATATTTTAATTTTCCGGACAGTTCATCGTCCGTAAAAGTACGAAAAGTACGAAAGTAATCAGTCGATATGGAAACAATTTAAGACCTTCACCATAGAAAGAAATTATATTCTGGATCAATCTACTACAACAGCTGCTCTGGCATTGATTTTAAAAGATTGGGCTTATAACATGAAAAGAAAGAACGGAAATGATTATAAAGAAGCAGTAATAAAGACAATGTGGAATAATACGGCAAAATTAGTTCAAGAACTTTACTTTAATAAGTCCTTTGATCCTTTCCATGATATAGAATTCAAAAATGCTCGAAATGAGATGCAAAAAGAAAAATTTTACAAAAACATCCTGAAAAGCACAAAGTTCTGTGGCACTTTCTAATACAGAACTGTTGAAAATTTTTAACTATTGGGATTGCAAAAACAGTTTTTTCACGTTGCATCGTATGCACTAGCTTGGAGGGAAGGAGAAGCTACGAAATCTTTAGTTTATTATTTTAAAAAAGAAATTGATCCTTTCCATGATATAGAATTCAAAAATGCTCGAAATGAGATGCAAAAAGAAAAATTTTACAAAAACATCCTGAAAAGCACAAAGTTCTGTGGCACTTTCTAATACAGAACTGTTGAAAATTTTTAACTATTGGGATTGCAAAAACAGTTTTTTCACGTTGCATCGTATGCACTAGCTTGGAGGGAAGGAGAAGCTACGAAATCTTTAATTTATTATTTTAAAAAAGAAACCGACATAATGGGATTAACTACTGGCCGCATTGACAAAAACTGCACAGGGTGGAGCACAAAGGTGCGCTAATAGTAAATGGTTGACTCCAAACATAAATAACCCAGATATTTGCTCTGTTCGTCTATTTGAAAAACTAATGGGTAAACGTGAAGAAAATATTAAAACCGAATCCAAATCCGGCTTGGTTCTTGGTATAAAAACGTTACTGTGGGAATAAATTCCATTTCAAAATGGATGAAAGAATCAGCAGAAAAAGTAGGTCTAGACATTCTGCCAGATCAAGTGCAGTAAGTAACCTTTCAAAAGCTGGTGTAGGAGAACAAGAACTAATCAAGGTCACTGGTCATAATTCTGCAAGTTCGATTAAACCATACTTACAATTGAATCAAGAACATCATTCAAATATAATAAATAATCTTAGAGAAAATACGCAGGAGGAAACAGTTAATATAACAAGTAATTTTAAATCCTCCATAAATAGTGAGTCTCAAAATATTTTTAATAACTGCGTTTTTCATTGTACTAATCAATCAAAAAATAATCTAGTCAAATATAACTCGCGTGTTCGATAAGTTAGAAAATCATTTGACAGATTTTTTGAAAACTTGTTGCAGGCAACAGTCACGAGAGCCCACAGGGCTCGAGTGGCTTTTTCCAAATGGCAACTTATTCTCACTCTCTTGTTACATTGTTACTGAAAAAAAAACGATTCTATTTATTTACAATGTTTAAAAATATCGAAAGACGATCAAACCTTGCTAAGCTACGGACTTGAATGTGATCTAAAAAAATAGACGCTAATAAGTATCTAGATACGGTCCTGTTCTGTAAAACGTCCATCGTCACGGGGTAAAATCGCGATGTATATATATATGTGTAGTCGGTGGGAAAAGATGAATGCCAACGAAGACACAATATCCACAGATATCTTTGTTCTAAGACAACGCTGCTGATGGCAAGTCTTGAGGAATGTTAATTGCGGTCCATTCGGTCTACCATGCCATCAACATTACCACCAGCACCGGCCACTTGCCCATACCCATGCCCCTATGCCATTCTCTTTACTTTGATTTCTTTTACTTTTCTCGAATTCCGAGCGTCAAAATTGCGTCAAATGCGTCATTTTTACAGCTATAAACAGATGAAAATAAATAATTAATACATTTTTTAAATTAATTATCCCTATGTACTCGCAGAAGATTCAGTCTTTTTCTAGTAACTGTATTATTAAATTAACTAGATCTTCGTACTGGGTTAACTTATTTTTAATAACGCAGTTTACAAAAACTAAATTAACTTTTTATATATAAGGAAGAATAAACCAATTTACTTTTACTATTTAGATTTATATTATCCTTGTTAATAGGATCGTATACAGCGGTACCAAAAGTTCTTAATAAATCATTTTATATCTTGTGGAGATGCGACAGGATATTGTACAAAGCCCACAACCTTAGATAGGTATTAAATAACAATTATCGACATAAACTACATTATAACAAATAATGTTTGAGAGTAATTTAGAATGTACAAGTCCAGAAAACAAGCAAAATAGCGTTGTCATATCTCACTCTTATTTTACCAATTTTTAACATAATCAAAATATAAACGGCAAAGTTGAAGGTTGTGGCTAATTATGGATAATACATAATAAAAGTATGATTAAACAATATTATTTAGAAAAAAAAACATTAATGAGTAATACTTCCTCCCCATTTCAAATAACTTATTTTATTTATTGCTTATTCTTTTATACAACTCATGGCAACGCTGTACAGATCTATACTTCTGTCTTTGTCCGTTTCACTGATAAGTACATTTTAACCAGCGAGTAAGTAGGAAGCCATTAAAAAAATTATTTGTTTTTATTGGCTCAACAATTGCTTGTTATTTAATTTTTTTTTAAATATTTCTTCCTTATTTTTGCAGAAACTAAATTAAAATTTAAAAAACTAATCTGATAAGGAATCCTGTACCTTTTTTTATTCAACAGGCAACTTTATGTTTATAAAAAACAAATTTAAAAGCACGCAAATAAAAAAATTAAAGAATATTTCTCCGGAATAGGGAACAAATGATTTGGCTATATTTTTTTTATCGACAATTACTTTTTATGGCGAAATAAATATAAACATTTAAAAACATTTTGCATTTGTTCGAAAGCTTCTAACGAGTTAATTATTAATAACTGAGTAGATTTGACATGAATAAATACCGTAAAAATTGAAAAATTAATCATATTTTTGATATATCTTCATATAATTTAATTTATCAATTAATTAATTTTCATTTGTGATGCCAATATGGTGAAATGTTTACTTTTTGTTTGATACTTGTCTAAGCAGTATCTATAATTGATAGTGCCAAACTTTTTCCTTTTAAATAAATTCAAATATAAATAAAATAAACAATTTAACTACCAAATAATGTTGCATTTATACAGGTATAAATATCATACAGCCCATAATTATAGCGCAATTGACAGACAAGAAACTATCGCAATTGACGTCGGATTTATATCTAAAATAAAAATAATGTCCGAATCCAAAGCGACCTACCCAGTGAAAGAGCCTATCAGTACGTCATTTCCAGAAACTATTCCAGATAAAAATAAAATAATTAAATTTAAAAATCATATTACAAAAATTTAATTTACAGTTCACGTAAATAACTGGTAAGAGTCTATGTTTGATAGTACGTAATATAGAAATGTTAGTGTCATCAAGTGCCAAGTACAATTCAAAAACTTATTAACACAATTTACACGAAATTATTATAGTTTAATAATTGTAAACATCCTCATATTATAGGAATGATTCATTGTGAAAAATTAATATAAGAATTTATTTATAAACTGCAAAATTATAGTCTTTCTTTCTGCTGAAAGTTCTGTTTTAAAAAGGAAATTGCAATAAACGATTTGAAAACCAGATATTACTTATCCAGCCACCTCCACCTCCACCAGGGTTTCACTGAAGGAGAGGTCTTAAACTTCGATTCTAAATAAGTTCTAGGTAATTAAAATTTAAATATCACAACCTCAATATAATAAATTATAATATCTCCTACAGAAAAAAAAATTCATAGTATACTTAAAAGTGTAATAAAAAAAATAAACTTATTATTCGCATTAGCGTATAAAAATTCATTGACATTAAATATATACATGGTGTACCGGCACTAAAGGGAAGTAAGTCAGGAGATTATTGTTGGATGCAAAATAATATTTGCACTTCATATAAACTTTTGTAATATCGGCATTTCTTTCCGAGTTAAATGCAGCCAATTTAAAAATATTTTTTGTTTATTATTTCCGAACTCCCCATTTGATTTTTATGTGTATGTTTCTTTTACAAGTATAAACAGATCAATAGTATTGCCATGAAGTCAAAGATCAACTATTCCCACTGGTTAAGGAACCAAAATTTCTGAAGAGGTGCCAGTTCCTGTATACAAATAGCAAAAATTAATTTTTAATAAAGAAAAGTTTGGGCGATATTCGCTTTTTATTTAATTTTATCCCTTTTTCTTACAAAAAGTACGTATTATCCTGAGTATGCTCGAATCTAGTTTACAAGAGCTGGAGTAATTATTGCATCTACTTTGCATTTATTTGCCAAACAAGAAACCAGCATAGATTTATTATTAATATCTGGCCAAGAATAGAGCGAAATAATTTAATAGGTCCGTTCTTTATTGACTCTATTCTGACTGGCCAGAAGTATTTAGATTTGATACAAACCGAGTTCCCCTGACATTGTTAGATGATGTGTCACTATAAACTTACGACTTATAGTTCAAACATGAAGGTCCCCCTCCCCATATTTTAGTTTAATTGTGCGCAACTATTTAAATATAATTTTTCTAATAAAAGTATTGAAAGGGAAGGCTCATTTCGATGGCCACCAGTCACCAGATATTAATCCTTTGGACTCCTATGGACTGGGATTATCTTTGGTGTATTCGACACCTGTGAATCCAAAGTAAGAATTGTTTTCCATTGCAACGCCATTGAAAGTAATGAGGGAGGAATATGGCAACATACCTGTAAGAGTGCCACTTTCCATCTAGTTTCTTCTTTTCCGGTATTTCTGCTAGCTTGACTTTTATATGACCCGTTTTTCTGAATTTCTTCTCATCTTTATTTGCTATGAATTGAAAAATTGGTTGGCGGTTGGGATATTTATTATTAAATAAAGTTTAAACCTTTCTGGGGAGTGCGGGTTTTGTCTACACAACCAATCATTTCTGTCTGGTTCAGTAAGCTTAATGATGATAAACATAAACACTTTTTGAATATTTCTAATAACACCTTAATGGTGTAGGCATTCAAATTTTTGAAATATCAACCGAACAATTAGAAACACATTCGTTATTATTTAAGCATATCAATGCTGCTTCCTTAACTTTGCGGTTATAATTATTCGGTTCTTTTAATAATCTAGTTGAAGAATTCCATTGTATTTTATGACCAAAATCTCATGCATGTTCACATATTTTTGATTTTTTGAATTGTTTATTTTTAATGTATGATTGGTATTCAGTAAGTATGAAAAGGTCTAGATGTTATAAAAGATGATATAAAATTTGCATTGAATTTTGTAAATACACTTTTTTGTATTTTGAATTTCATTAAAAGGTTTTGTATTCACTATTATAGTATATTACGTAACAAGAGTGGTAAGTAACCCATTACGCAGGAAGTGAAAAAGTTTACGAACGAAGCCGCGCAGCGGCTAGTGCTTACATTTTACGAGTGTGTAATGGGCTTACAACTCGAGTAACGTACTATACTTTTTCTACGCCCACTCATTTTCTTCTATTAAATAAAGGACATCGTAACTATTCATTATCAAGATTTTCCCGTGTCCTGAATGTGTTCCATTTTAATATTTCTAAGTTCTTGTTTACGGCAAGCCCCACTTAATCCAATAATGAGGATAACCTGAAAACAAAAACTCATTTTTGTGTGATGATAATTACACAATATTTTAATTCGTTACCTTTGACAACAAATGATTATCGTCTGGGGCATCTTTCAGAAACTTATTAATTTGTTCTGGAGAAAGGATTTTCGCTTTTTTATTTCTAAATCCATCCGATTTCCGCTTCAGTAGGGCCATTAGTTTTGGATAATCTGCTACGTTAATGTTATTATTAATGTTTAGTGTAGTTCATCGAATAAATGGCCCATAGAGAAGATGGTTTCATAGTTTTTGATGTTTCCTCAAAATACACAAGCAAAACATTCTCCGAAAAGGATTTAACGTTATTCTTTTGTCGCCAATCCATAAATTTTCGATAGGTAATTTCGTACCTTTCTTTAGATTTTAGCGGTAACAAATTATGTGTGGCAGCTTGAGCTTTTTCTAAAATCTCCGGTGGAGTGCTCATAATTTCATCACTTTCACTTTCAGACATATTCGTAGGTAAAGTTAAGAAAATCTTCGGATGCAATATTTTGTGATAATATAAAAAATAACATGACGTTTATTTCTATAGAAACGCGGGTTATTTTTTGAAAAATTGTATAATGTGTTGCCGACATTTAGGGACATCACTCTTTTAATTCAAAATGTATCTCGCTAATGCTAAAAGTTTTTATGTTTTTCAATTGACTAAATTTATCTAAATAGTCCAAATAAAGTGGTACGTAGATAAAAATTTGATTGCAAGTTGATTATATTAAGAAATTTAAGTTTTCTTATCAAAAAGCACGTGTATGTTAGGAGATCTCAATACGTTCATGTTATTGTTAAATGTCATTTACAAGGAATGTTGACAGTGGGATTTTTAACGTTTACTGACGTGGGCGTAGAAAAAAGATTTTAATGTATTATTAGTTTGAAAAACTATTTTTAAATTAAATTTATTGCTAATCCTAATTTTTTCGGATAATTTTGGAATATAAGGGATTTTTACTAAATTTGAATAAAGTATTGGGGGATTTAAATTTTGTTCTTTATTTTTGATGTCTCGGTAAAGTTCACGATTTATAAATTTACTTGGGTAGTTGTTCTTAATCAAGATAGATTTAACAAGTGATAATTCATTATTTAAAATATTGTCATTTGAACACATTGTTTTTGCTCTGAATTGAATTAAAATTTAGATATCTATTTGTATGTGTTTCTTTTCTAAAAACTGATGTTTGTTATTAATGTGTATTAGTACATCAAGAAACGACAATCTTTTATTATTTTCGTAGGTTCGGAATTATTAATATTATATAAAAATGTATCAATATTTTCCCTAAAAATAATCGAACAAAACGTAATATTTGTATTTACATTTTGTAATTTGTTACAAATTTGGGTACCTCGAGTTTCAGAAGTTTCTAGATTTTCACTGACACTCCTGTAGTCTCTCTTTATTTTTCTTTGGAGTATTTAATAATAATAAGAAATATTATTCTTCAGGTTTATCTATGAAGAACTTTTCGTTTTCCTTCAGTCATTTCTCTAGACGTCTCAACACAATTTCGGAATTGTAGGATTAGTCCTTTTTAAAATATACCATTTGTGCATCCTTATTCCTCTTGCCAAAATACATAGGTAGCTCAAGTTTTATATTTCTCAAAAATATTTTGGCGGATAAAAGAATAAACTTTTTAATCACTTTTTATTTACTTGTTTTCGTTTATTAAATACTGCGACTACAATACGGTGCTGCTTATTCTTATAAACAATTAGGTAACAATTCAAAATAACCAAGTCATTGTCAATAAATCCATGATTATTTATTTAGTACTTAATGCTGGATGCAGCTGTAATCAAATATATATTGTGTAATTATTATTTTTGTTATTATCGATTAAACGAATGATAAATACAACAATACACATGTTATTTACATCGAGTATATTGCTTAAATATTGAGGAACGTAGATTTGGGAAAAGTTAAAGGGGTATTTAACACTCAGACGAAAAAGTAAATAGTAGTTTTGTAACTGTAAAGCAAAATGTCAAAATAACGTTAAAATGTCATGTGATTTTTTTTTTAAATTAAGTATTTTTTTTATTTATTTTTATTTATTTATTTTCACAAACTAACATACTTCACAAAGATTTAGCAAAAATTCATATTTTTATAAATTTACACAAAATTACAAACAATGTAAGGCAAGTACCTACACAATAATACACAATTGATACAAATATTATTATATACAGGATGATATGTTTAACTAAGATATAAAAACGCATTGTTTTGTAGCATTCAATAAAATAAATATCATTTTTCTTGAAAAACTAAGGTATTAAGATGATATGTTATTAGTAGAAAAAGAAGAAGAAAGCACCTAGATGCAGAGACATCTGTATGTGCTTAGTAGAACAATTTATTTGAACATTATAGTGTTTATATGTTGACATGTACCAGGGTTAGAATATGATTGCAAATTTTTCAAAGTTATTTAAGATGTATTTTTTTTACATTGTTTGTCAAATTTTTTAATTTTTTCTGTTTCTAATTTCGATTGGTAGTTGATTGTAAAGTTTAATTCCTATGTGATTAATTGATTTTAGGTTTAATGTGGTCTTAGATTGGGGCAGTACTAGTATCTTGTTCTTACTCAGTCTTGTCAGGTGACAATGATTCACAAAGATTTTCAGTTTCGCATTTTTATGTATAAATGAGCATGAAAGACAAGTATATAAATATTTAACACTATATGTATATCATTTTGGTACAATAATTTTGTGGGATACATTCTATTCTTTTTAAATACTCAATATGATTTGTCCATTTTAAGTGCTTATCGATCATAACTCCCAAATATTTTGTATTATCTACCGATGCTAGCTCGAGATTATTATTTTCATCCACTCGGATTTTATCAAATTGTGGTCTATTTGCATCTGTTAGTGAGAAAGCAAGGTAATTAGATTTTTTTATATTTAGGGATAATTTAAAACTATTTAACCAATTATGGACTTTTCTGAAACCTTCTTTAACCATATCTTTTAAATGATTCCAGTTATTGCAAGAGAAAACCATTGCAGTATCATCAGCGTATGAGAGAATCTTTCCTCCGATCTCAATGTTTAGTAAGAAATTAATGTAAGCCAAAAAAAGAATTGGACCCAAAATGGTTCCTTGTGGGACGCCGGTTTTTATTTTTAATGGATAACTTATTGTATTATTAATTTTTAGGCATTGATCTCTATTAAGTAGATAATTTTTGAAAACTTCTAATACGGTGCCTCGGATACCATAATGCTCTAAGACATCGAGAAGCTTCCCATGAGGCACCGTATCAAAAGCCTTCGCTAAATGAATAAACACAGCTATTGTCTTTTCTCCAATATTTAAATTTTGTGCAATTTCGGTAGTAAGTTCAAAGATAGCATCTTGTGTACTTTTACCGTCTCTAAAAGAGATTTTGTCAGTAAAACTTTATTTTGACAAATTACCGAAAACTAAAAGTGACAATACAAAGGTAACTCTCAATACAGGATGATAAAATTAACATATTGAGTTTTTGCTGTATTTCCACAGTCTCCCTCGGGGTAAACTCCAATTAAGTAATTGAAAGCAGCTTTACTTTAGAATAGGTTTTGTGAATAGGTCTGCTATATTTTCTTTCGAATTAATATACTCTACTTCAACACTATTTTCGAGGACTTTCTCTCTAACAAAGTGCACATCTATGTGCTTACTTCTCTGATGTTGTACATGATTTTTGCTTATACGGATAGCTGACTGATTGTCGCGGAATAAAATTGGAACAAGATTCTGGCCAAGATCATGACATAAGTTTGATAACCAAGATAATGAAAGTGCCATATACTCGGCCTCTGCTGTTGACACTGCAACGCTGTTATGCTTCTTAGCTGTCCAAGTAACCGCCGCTTGTCCATATAGACCAATATAACCATTATAAGAGCGCCTATCGATGTATGAACTTGTGTATGCTGCATTGCTGTAAACATATAATTTATGACTATCTATTATTTTGTAAATAAGATGTTTGTATACTGTCCCCTATATATATTTAAATAAATGCTGTACCAAATTACTATGAACAACTGTAGGATCGACACAAAATTGTGACAAAGCATGTCTGGCCTTGTACCAATTGCTAGATACTACAAAGATCCTATTTTGGACTGATTCATTTTTGTCTACCCTTTCATCAGTTGGTTGTACTTTTCTTAAAATTGCACCACAATCCAGTGGTGTTGAGGTAGTGTTACAATTATTTAGATTATATTTATGAAAAATTTTATAAATATATACAAGGGTAAGCAGATGATCGTCCCAAAGAGATTTGTTCAAGAATTGACATCAACTTATGGTTCCATTGTCTTGGAGATTGTTTTAACCCATAAATACTTCTTTTAAGACAACATACTCTTCCTGGTTCTGCACTATATAAATTAGATTTTGTCAGTAAAACTTTATTTTGACAAATTACCAAAAACTAAAAGTCACAATGCAAAGGTAACTCTCAACATAATCATACATGTTGATAAAATTAAAATATTGAGTTTTTGCTGTATTTCAACAATTTTTGTCGCACCTCTTCGGAAATATTCACTCCTGAAGCTGATATTGATATTTTTTTAACCCAAACTTCCGCCACGTACTTAGGGGAAACTTTGTATATGTCTTCGTCTTAGGGGTACATTTTAGGTTCAGGAAACAAATATTTTGGTCTGGTGCGCAAATTTCATCTAAAATTATAGGACCATTTCTAGTGGCAGTTAGTCCACCCTTTTTGGTCCGCATTTTGGACCCCTTATTACAGTAGTTTCAATTCAAATAGTTTACAGCTCATCGAATTCTTCTACATGTTGCTACCCTCAATTATCTTGCAAAACTTGCATGAGACTGTTTGGAAGCCATTACAGATCTAGACAGCTGTAAGTATTTATATTATTATTGGTTATAGACTGACCATAGAGTTGATTAATTAGCTCAAATGATATACATTTTAGGAATCACCAGGACGCAGGATTAAAGAGTTTGGTAAAGGACCACAGCCACATGAATATTATTGACATGGCGGAAGAGTTTTTTTTTAATTTCATCCAAAATAATATTCACTATCTTGGCGGTGAAAATTAAGTGCAAAATTAATTTTTATGTCAATTTGTAATGATGATTGTTTACTATTACAACTGATACATAATATTCCCAGGTAAAAGGCCAGCAGTCGGTCTCAAATATCTTGAATCGTATAATACAGTCAATGTCATGGAGTTTATTATAACACTTGCAAACAAAAAATACGTCTGCAGTGGTGCAAGGACTGTTGTAGACATCTAATTGATTTTTGGGAGTCATACAACATACAACAAGCAAATCTTTAGAAAGTTTAAACATAGTTTACAATAACAATTAGTAAAAATAAGTTTATAAAGTTATTTCCCTATTTCTACAGTTACTACCAGGAAGGTCTTTTATCCTTTAAATTAAGAAAAAAGGATAACTTACAACTCGTAAAACAATTTTGACTAAAAGACCCAACCAATATAAATAAAGTAAAGAGATGATGATCGTAAGATATAAGTTGAAGGTGGAGCATCGCATAAGAGTCTTGTAAGGGGGGGACAGGGGGGCTCTCGAGCAGCCAGGTGCACAGCCCGGGGCTCCACATTCCGGACAAAACACGCGCTGTTTGCTCATCTCCGCGGTCCCGCGGTCATGGGCGTTCGTCGGCGCGGGCCGGAGGGAGCGACCGGGGAAATGCGTCAGAGGGGGGGAGGAAAACGGGAAGCAATCTTTCTTAATTGCTATTCACTTACCTCACCTAATTGCAATTAATATGATAAATGCTGCAACAGGTTTGCACTGCAACAAAATTACGCACTCCGAAATATCTTACAAATGTACAGGGTTTGTCGAAAATTGTTTGTTGCGATTTTTTTTGTCGGGAATTTCAGTTTTTTTTAATAAATATCTAAAAATGAGTAAGAATTTTAGTCTTACCTGAATTTTGAAATTTGTGATTGATGGACACAACATGGACGAAGTAGAGCGTTATTTATGATGATGATGACAAATAAGGATTACAGATTACCAGTGGACAAAGTGAAGATACTATCGTAACTGCTGTCAAAAGTCATTTTCATGGTACTGGAGGAAACCATAGGGAATAATCACGTAGTGGGCGACATCTATCATTGATCGAATGACTCGATGGAGTGATCAATAAACTTTGTTTGCATGGGTGTAATGTGAAGTTCGAATTTATTTTATGTTATTTGTGCATTAAAAGTGGTATATTTGGAAGCTGTTTTGTGAAGAATTATTGTGAATAAACCATAGATACAAAGATCGACCTAAAAATGCAGAGGATTACAAAAGGCGATATGGAGATCCACAATGCTCTACATATGGAAATTCGGTCATATCTTTCCTTTGAATCCCAAAGAAATCAAGAAATGGAAGATAATCTTGAAGATAGGAAAACCTATACCAAAGTATATGTTTGTTTGCAGCAGCAAGCACTTTGTGAAAGACGATTTTTTTAGTGATAAGTTTGATTAAGGTTCTTGCAGAGACTTCCAAATATAATTTTCAATTCTCTTGTCATTTTCTATCACATTCTTTGAATTTAATTGTAATTTTATATACAGTGACTTCAACAACACAGAGAAAGCGTTTGAAAAATGGATCTTTCCTAGCCAGAACCTTCCAGTGCTCAAACATGCACTAAGTAATTAAGAAAGAAGTAACCAAAGTATGTGAGAAAGCACTCAGAAAATAATAACTTTCATTACATCATATTTAATTCATTTCAGGCTTAGGCAGAAATCAAATGAAAATGAAATGCAGGCCAAACAACATGGAGATGAGCAAGTGGGGGTAGAATTATCAAGTGAGCATGATGAAAGATGTACTCTAAATTTATTATTATTATTATGAAAAAAAAAACGTATTTTTGCTTAGCCAATCATTTATTTAAACAATAAACATGTATCATCTTATTGAAATATTTTTTCTTTCCCCCATTTTTGTGTCAAATCTGTGCAACTCGCTGGTTCCAACATCTCAAATCTAAAACATGAAAGAGACAAGTTGAACAGGAAATGCAGTTTGAAAATAATATCTTCAATAATTACTAACCTGTTGACATATATCATTGTAGCATTGATATGTTTGCAATATCTCTCTAATGATTAGGGCCTAGTTCTGCTTTACAGGAACATTGACAAATCCAGGTATCACTCAGTTTTATGGTAATTTCATGTGGGGATTGTAAAATTGTCAATATTCTTTTGATGCTTTTCTCATTGGAGGCGTCAGTTCCATATAAAATGATGTGACAAGCCTTAAAAACCTCTTCACCTTCCTTATTTGCCTAACACGTTATCATAAAAATCCAATGACAGTAACTCTAAAACTAACTGAAATTCGAAAATCAACCTTCAATCCAATTGTACAATGAATAAAAATAAACTTAAAAATAAACTGAGAATACTAAAAAACAACTCTTATAAAAACTGATTTTTAAAGCGATCAAATGACAGAATATTTGTTGTTCGCCCCTCAATCCGACATTATGTCATTCGCAGCGCCATCTGCCGGTTCATGATTTTTCCCTATTAGTACAATGTCTTCTTCTTTCTCTTATCCTAATGCGAGTGCGATTGGTTTCATTTATTTTCCAATTATCAAGTTCTTCCAACTCCTCTTATCCATTTATATTTTTTTAATTCCACAATTAATTCTAGTATTTTTCCTTTTTTTAATCCTTTTAGATTATTGTTCAAACCAGGTTTAAACTAGGTGCGGATTTAGGCGCTAAACGCTAGAGCCAACTCCGTTGCCCACTGAACTACATGTTATTTTCCAATTATTCTTCTTTTATCCTAATATCCGTTGAAGAACCGGAGTGGTTTCATATATATTTCCTTTATCAACAACTTCTTTAAACTTTTCCTATCCATAGAACACCATTGTCCATATTAACACAAACTCAAATTGGAATGATATTTGAAACACCACTCACAAACATCTTGAAGAATTAATCTATGAACACCGAACGTTTCGTATTGTCTGCTGTTTTTACATTTTCTTTGTTTGGGTTCTATGAAATATTTTTAGCCTGGGGGCGTTTTGTCTGTGGCAAAAAAATTGTAGGCAGCCTTCAATATGACCTTGTACGAATTCTATAGCTATAATTTGAAATTGGCTAGGTAGAGATCGGACCATCGAACTAAATGCTTTATTTTTTATAAAGTTAATAATACAGTTATACATACAATAAATCTAACAAAAAATGACCAGAACAACATATTGAAGACTGAGTGATATGGATTTTATTTTTAATAATAGTATTAATTTTAGTAAACCAGTAAGGAATTTTAATTTATTAGATTCGACATCCTAAGACCGGTTTCTGTCTTTCGACTTAATCAGTTAGGCTTTTCGAATCCAATAAATAAAATTCCAAACTCGTACAAGTCAATAGCTAATATCCGCTATAAGATAACATTTTTAGATGTGCTACCATCTATGGTAAGAAGAGAGTATTGACATTAAATTTTGACTGAATCTAGTCAAGATGTCACTCTCTTCTTTTTTATCCCTTTCAGAGATTAATACAAAGTGAGTAAACCAGTAAGGAATTTTAATTTATTAGATTCGACATCCTAAGACCGATTTTATTATTTGGAAAACTTTATTTTGGATTTGGTCTACTGGAAATTAATTTGATTTAGATTTGGTACATAGAAGATTTTAGAAGTCAAACGGTTTGATAAATTTATTTTTTGTATTCTTTCGTCAATGTTTTGTTGAGTTGCGTTTTTGTAGTTTTCTTTTTATCGCCCTTAATTTTAAGTATTTTATTATTCCATTCAGCATTGGTACCACAGCTAAATGAGAACGTTTCTGTTTAGTTAGTTGTTTTTGAACCATATTTTTTGTTTTTGAAATTGCCATTTGAACATTTTTATATTTAATTTTCGCACTTTTGTATATATTTAATTATTTGTTTAGGATTGGGGTTATTTATTTAAATAAATCGGTGATATATTGGAGTTTTGTCTTGCATTTACCCCTTTTGTTGATTTTCAGAGGTAAATTAGGTCAGATAAGCTAATTTAAATCAACTGGCGCCTCCCGAGCACTTTAAAAAAAGTAAGATTTCGATCAATATTATAAATTGGAACCACGACCGTCTCCACTACAGAGCTACGCCGATAGGCATAAGGTTGAGATCGACAACCCACCTTTATATGTAGCCCTATATTGTTTTATAGGCGTATAGGGCGTTACAATATATATATATGAATTAAAATGTATATTACAATGATATGTATTAACATACTGTGTGTGTGTTGCACCTAGACCATAGGTCTATATATGCAATGACAAGTAAAAAAGTGTATGAAAGGTTTGATTTTCTACTATTCTAATGTACTAGAAAGGTTTTACAGTTTTTTAGTAGATTATATTCTGGAAAATACATATATGTATTATTATGATTTAATATTATTTATTTTCAAAAACGTTATTTTTTTATCACAACAATCAAAAACAAACTGTCAATTTTTTTTTAAAGTTCACTACACATAATTTTTTCCTTCAAACAAACAAACCAACCCATATAAAAAAATTACAATTTTTGATATCATTTGTTGATAAGTAAATGAAACATAACACATAACACAACAATAACCCAATACCCTTTTTTTAAATTCAATTTTTTTATTATCTTCTTCTCTTTTCTCTTTATACATCTTTCATGATTTCTTTTTATCCTATTGTTTACTTTGCCTATTAATACTTCATAAATTTCTTCATTTTCAAACTTCCAAGTACTTATTGATAAATTTTTTTTATTAACGTGATTGGTGGATTTTCTTTAATTCTACTAGGAATACTGTTCATAAATGCCTCAATAATAGTTCATTTTGAATCCCAGTTCCTATGATCCCTAAAAATATTTTTTTAATTTAATCTTCCAACTGTGGTAATTTATTTTAATTTTATTTCTTAAAATTTTGATAATAATTTTAAGGTGCAATTTTTTTAAATCTCCATCAAATTTATGTTGGACTTGTCCACTCTGACATGCCATAATTACTCTGGTCTATATACTTTTATTCTTTTCTATTTCTTTCAAAATCGTTTCTCTTTCCTTTTCCTGTTGTTTTATTTCTTCAATTTTATCTTCAATCTGGGGTAATTTTATTTGTGAAATTTCATTAATTTCTTCCGTCCTGTTTCTATTCTTCAAAATTTCTTATTTTAAAAATTCGTTTAACCTTTTAACATCTTCCTTATTCTTCATTCCATCCTCTTTTATTTGACATATTTCTTCAACACACTCCGTTTCTATTACTTTCTTGATTTTCTGCTCCTGTAAATCTTCTACCTTTGTTATTCTTTCAATCATTTCTCTTCTAATATATTTCCTTGTTTCTTCTATTTTTTATCTGTATCCATTTTTAAGTCTTGTGCTATTTCTTCTATTCTATTTTCTATACCTTTCATTTCTTTTTTGACTTCTTCTTTGTTTTTATTATTATTTTTATTAAAACATCCATTTGCTCGTTCTTCTTTGTCTTCTATTATTGTATTGTCTATATCTTGTTCCTTGTCACTTGCTTCTTCATCTCCTTGTCCTATTTGTACTTCTTGCTGTCTTGTTAATCCTATTCGTTTACCATCTGTCAAATCCATGTTATTTTTTTTTAATTTTAAACCACTATTCAATTTTAACTTTATAGAGCCTGCTTATTCCTTATTCTAGAGGAGCCCCACGTTGGGCGCCATTTATTATGATTTAATAAATGTAATAGTTTAACTTTAGTTTTATTTATTTTCAAAAATTCTGACAACGTTATTTTTTTTATCACAACATCAATCAAAAACAAACTGTCAAATTTTTTTTTTAAGTTCACTACACATACTTTTTTCCTTCAAACAATAGTTAGTTATTTGAAATTGGCGCCTCATACCTAACTCATCAGAAACCCATATGTCTTACTTTAAAATAGACTCAACAAGCGTTTTATATACAATCATTAATAGGTTTCTATTCATGAATTTTCTTAGTTGGTAGAATTTTGAGATCAGTATCCGTATTTTTTTACATAGTATCTTTACATGATCATGCCATTTCATATGTTGGTCTGTTAACATTTGTTAAAGAGAAGGCTATATATTTGGTCTCATTAATATTTAGGGATAACATATGTTGGTCAAACCAATTTTTTCCTTCACAAATACCTTGTTCTGCTCTTGTTTTGACACCAGCCCAGGTGGTATCATTGAAAAGGAGTACAGTACAGTACAGAGTCATCAGCATAAGAAATTATTGTACCCTAAGCATTAGACAGTAATAAGGAGTTGATATATGTTATAAATAGCAAGGGTCCAAGTGCCGTTCCTTCAGGCACCCCGATTTTGATAATCATTTCTTATTCTGACTTGCTGTGATCTATTTGACAGATAATTTTCAAAGACCGCCAATACCGTACCCCTTACTCCATGGGGTAGGACTTCCAGGGGTAGGACTTTCAGGAGTTTTTCATTGGGTACCCTATCGAAAGCCTTTGCTAAATCAATGAAAATTCCTAAATAAATTAATAAAAAAATAAATAATAAATAAATAAATACGCACTGCTACTGTATAGTGAGGAAAGGCACCATTTTGTTAAAAAATTCTTCCGGGTTTGTTTCGGCGCTATTAAATGAGGAAAAAAAATTAAAATATATTAGCTTCTATTTAATATTATCGTAAAGTAAAATACACACGTTTATTACCTCCATATATTTACCTCCAAAAGGCTTTAACAATATTTTTATCGAGCTAATCTTCCAGTAAAATCGTCGAATAAATTGAATACCTTCCTAACCCATTAGGTCGTCAAATTTAAAATCATAATCAACAAATTAAGCGATGGCGATGTAGGCATATCATATTTCGGCGGTCATCTCCGAAATATGTAATTTAAGCTTAAAAAGACTTATCGCATTAAATCATCTTCATTAATTTGAATACAAAATCGATAATCGGTAAATCAACAACGGCAACCAAAGAAAACGATCGGACGTGGCTACGATACCCAACAACGGTTCCAGTTCTATCTTCTCTACAAGAAAAGAGAAACATTTTGACTGAGAAATGTACGAAGGATATTCTGAAGTTTTTGTAGTTACAGTGAAACTACTTGGATATTTTTAATTTTTTTTATTTATTTAAACAGCAATCGGAAATTACAATCTATAAGCTCCTTTGTCGACTTATAAACTATTTGGATAGTTTCCTCACTGTCCTGATGAGGTTTCTACAAAGAGAATACCTCTTATTCCACCTCATTTAAGGTCTAATGATTGCAATGTTTGACTTACTAGCGTATCCCCAGAGTTCTATGCCATAAGTCCAAATTGGAGTGACATGTTTGATTTTCTTCCTACTAATCAATATAGTTCTCTCAGTTTTAGGTCCAGCTGCTTTCTTTTCTTAGTTATGTGTCCTCTCCAATTTAATTTGCTGTTAAGATGGATCCCTAAGTACTTGACACTTGGATATTTGAGACAGTTTTCTTGAAGTACTACCTTTACTCCTTTACTTTTGATTTATAGTGCTTGTCTATATCTTCTTTTTTTGCTCGCCCTATTTAAGTACCCAAATCATCTTAGGTGCCGATTCTCGATTCTGTATTCCTATCTAACTATGGGGATTTTGGGAGAAGGTTGTTAAGAGTCGCCAATTACGGTGTGCAATGTCTTAGGAAAACCATAGAAAAATCTAGATATCGACACTTTACATCAGTTGGTTGAATGTGTTGTTTGTTAAGTTTAGGTGTGCGTTGTCTAGCAATGTTGGCGCTAACATTGGCTCATGTTCGCAGTATTATTCTGTAAATTCTGTAAAAGCACCCAAATATTGGAAGGTAATTGGGGCTATGTCAGTTCGTTCGCACATGTCTGACCAAGAAATTGCTGTGGGTGCGACTGCCTTAATGAAAATACTGGTTCTGCTTGATAAAGCGTTAGGTTTAGTTGTGTAAGTTTCTTCTTTCGCTTCCTGGATAGCGGTCGTAGCCCTAGTTTCCATTGCATCTTTATTGTGTTTCGGGCGACTGAATTGTTTCTTTAAAAAAGAATCCCTTAAAATTAAAGGCGTTGTTCTTTAATGTATATTCAAAGATTTTTCTCTTATATATTCAAATACTATTTGATCGAAAACAAGCTGACTAAATAGCCCAAAAGGCATTACGTAATAATCTTAAAATATCGTGATCGGATCGTTAGCCACTACCTCAAAGAAATGGTAATGATCTCCATGAGTATCGTCTGCGAAATCGTCTAACATACCAGCAGCATCGCCATCCATATTGGGAGTGATCATCAAAGAAAAGAACACCTGTTCACCAGTTCTTTCATCCTCATGTGGTTTCTACTTCTTCCTTTCTTGCAATCTTGATTTTCTTTTGAACCACCTGGTCAATCGGGCTTTAAAAGATCTTAACTTTGCTTGCTTTCAACTCGGTTTTAATTTGAAATAGTTCGATGGGTTAATCAGGTTCGTAAGCAAAATATACAATTTTTCTTTTCCTTACTCTACTAGTATTTTTTTTCTAATTGTTGCAGATCATTTGTTTACAATTGATACAGGACCGGGTCCAGTTTTTCTTCGGGGATCTTCCATGTTATTATCATTTTCTCTTGTAGGTTTTATTATCGTCTTTTAACTAACATCGAATTATTTAGTTTTTGTATAATTTGTTCACTTAGCGTTTAAGTTACGTGTGAATGGTTGAAGCTCGACTTAAAAGTTCAGCTGTTGTTGAACAGCCTAGTGAATGTTTTTTTTTAATTAAAATTGAAATTGAAACTTCATTAAATATGTTGCTATACGGTGAACTTTTATACCACTATTTTTTACTACAAGTGAAATATATGGTCCTTAGAATATAAGTTAGGGGAAGCACAAGACAACGAACAGGGCCGGATTAAAAGGTGTGAAGGCCCTGGGGCAACAAAAGAGTCGATGCACCTAATTAAGTTAAACAATTTGTCTATTTCAAGTGTTTCAATAATTTATTACGAAACAAATTAACAGAATATAACAATATACAAAATACAAGAAATAAATCTAATTAAAACTTGCGAGTTTTTTTCGAAGAAAAATCATTGATGATTTCGGTGAAATCCAGCTCACGTAGTCAATCACTTTCAATGCTAAGAAGCGATAACTTTAATAGGCGGCTTTGTCTCATCGCAGTTCGCAGCCTATTCTTTACAATTTTCATTTTGGAAAATGAGTGCTCTCCAGTGCAATTCAACACCATCAAAAGATCCTTAGATTGGTCTTTTTGAAGTCCTTTTTGTAGAAATCTATCAACGATACAAATTAGACCAACCAGACTAGGTTCTAAATCATCTTTGTAAACTTTAACTCATTCTTCTGCTGCATCATTCAAACTTGCAGCGTCCATCTTGAACGTACAGCATCAAACGCACGCAATCTTTCAGTAAAAGAAAAACTTAGCTGATCGATCACGGATAAAAGATGACACTTTGAAATTCTCTTTTAGTGACAGGTTAGCGTCTTAAGCTTTCATATAATCGTAATCTCCATACAGGATAGAACTTTTAGGGATATAGAAATTAAACTTAAAACGCTCTTAAACCCAACCCAGCAAAAACACAAGTTTGCGCCTTCCACCTTAACACACACAAGTTAAACAAAAAACTTAAAATCTCATGGGAAGGTGAAGTACCTGGGTGTTACTATGGACAGAACGCTATCCTTGAAATAGCACTGCCATAATACTCGGCAAAAAGTGACAGCTAGGAACAACCTAATAAAAAAACTTGCTGGAAGTAAATGGGGCGCTAAACCTCAAGTCCTGAGAACATCTGCACAAGCACTTTGCTTCTCTACAGGAGAGTAAGCTGCCCCAGTATGGTGCCGATCCAAACATGCAAAACAGGTTGACGTTGCTCTCAATCAAACCTGTAGAATTATCACTGGGTGCATGAAAGCTACCCCCCTGGAAAAACTCTATAGAGCGGTAGGTTTCTCAAAACCAACCGAACGCAGAAAAAGGATTGAACATGTTGAGAAGTTTAAGCAAGGTTTGATGAACGCCATATCCTACACGGACATCAAGAACAATGAGGAGACTAAAATCCGGAAATAGTTTCCTTTAGTCTGCTCCACTGGACTCACCAGATTATTTTTCGCCAGTTGGAACTTCCCTCATCGGGCTTTACCCTGGACTGGAAAACCTGGAAAACATTAAACCGAATAAGAACAGAAGTGGCACCGGTGAAAAAGAAAATGATCAAATGAAGGATACGGGAAGACCAATCAAACCTTTGCGACTGTGGCGAAGTGCAGGATGAGGACCATATCCTGAGATGCATAATGTGCCCTGCGACGTGTTCCATAGATGATATGTGGATTGCCAACGACAACGCTATTAACGTAGCCCGGTACTGGGCTGAAAAATTTTAGAAGATTCGGACTCGAAAAAGTAAAAGTAAAAAGTATATAATCGAGCGGATTTAACCTTACATTTCATGTTCTGGTGCGTGATTGTAAGTACTGGTCATATTCATCAAACTTGTCTCTGTTGTATTCAACAAATAATTTTAATGATTCCAATGCATGCATTGCAGATTCAAGAATCATTTTTGGGTCCATAACATTTTGTTTGTACAATTAAATCGCTCCAAAATAGAGCTGTTTCGAGACCACTCATCTTTTCCAGAAGATGCGTTGCCTTGCTCCTTATTAGAAGATGATTTTTCAATTAGAATTCGGTGTCTCTCTGTGAAAAATGTATATAAATTCTGAACAAAATTAAAGAATTGATCAACCAAACATTGATAAATAAGTTTTCTCCAAAATCAAAGCTCATCAAACTCATATTTGCAGCATTATTGTATGATTGGCCGCGACAATCATAAAGTCAATTTGAGGTCGCCTAAAAATGTTAGGTTGCTGTGGCTTCACCAGTATGGCCTCAGTTTGGTAAGAACGTTTTTGCTCCTTATTAGAAGATATGCTGGTTAGAGCTTCTTTGATTTCGGAATGATCTCGACAAGACCAGCGAGTATCGCTAAGCTTTTTCAAAATGAAAAACTTTCTGTTTTTTTTCTCTGATAATTTTTCAATTAAAATTCGGTGACTTTCTGTGCTTGCTGTGAAAAATGTATATACATTCTGAACAAAATCAAAGAATTGAACAGCCAAACATCGATAAACAATTTTTCTCCAAAATCAAAGCTTGCATCCTTATGTATTTGCCACTCATATTTGCAGCATTATCATGTGATTGGCCGCGACAATCAAGAAAGTCAATTTGAGGTCGCTTACAAATGTTAGTAATGCGGTTGCTGTGGCTTCACCAGTATGACCTCAGTTTAAAATTACAGATAATAAAATGGTATGGCTACATAAAAGAATTAAAGATACTGAGACCAAGAAAAGTAGAAAGGTTTAAAAGTAGATAGAAAAATCAAGTACATAGGAATCCTAAAGGATCCTAAAATCAAATAGCAGATAATTACAGAGAAAACAAAGGCATACAACAAACTGTAGTGACAACAGAAAATTAAGTGACTCACGACAAAAAATTAGTCATTAAACATCAAGCACAGCGGCTACTATTCCACTCGGAATGCAAACGCATATGTACATGTGTATTAAATTTCTACCAATTCACACTTCGTTCACATTCCGTCAAGATGGTAGTGAATGTGTTAAACACCTTTTGTAGATCTAAAAGAATTTGCCTTTACCACAAAATTAGTAGCTGCCACAGTAGCACTTAAACAATTTTCTTTGTTAGTAAAAAAACCGCCTTATTAAATACAAAAGCATACAACCAAAGAAAATGGTGTTTACCAATACTAAGCGGTCTCCATCAGTCACTGCGTGTTCTATTTACGAAAATAATCTGGGAACTAGTTTGGGCGTTAATGCTTATTTGTTCTCTGGGCGGGCGAACTCTAATTTAATCGCCGGTATTTAGGACATATTTGTTGTTACTTACTACCGATGTGTTATTGTTTAACCAAGTGTTAGAAGAAAGTAACAGTTTATGGAGTGAGAAGTGGATAAATGGTTTCAGTTAATATGATCTGATGTATCGATACTAAAAAACTTTTCAACAATTTATAGGTCAAAAGTTTCTTGGTAACATTTACACTTTTTTGAAAAGGGAAATATTAATAATCTTAAATTCATTTCTGTGGCTCATAGTGGTTTGTTTATATTTATATTTTTCAAATTGCATTAATAAAACCGTTATTAAATATTGACAATAACATAAAACTTGAGAATGCTCTATCAAAATCTGAAGTCAGAATTTTAAAATTCATAAACATAAAAAAGCTACAGACACACACACACAGATCGAATTCAGATATCGAACAATTTGTTCTGTGATAATAATAAATTAATAAAGAACTAGCTCACTTTAAGTGGCACTCTAAAACACTTCTAAATATTAATTTTTCTTATAAATTGACTTTTAACTAAAAGTTGTTGATACGGACATATTCTACTTTGACTACAGCTGAATAGTAAAAAAATATCTATATTTATATCCAGAAGGTTTACTATCAAAAGCATATTATGTTTCTGTTTGATAAATCATTGGGTATGGTAAGCGAAAAGCTGGTTCTCTCTGTATCTGTAGAGTAGGAAGGGTGAGTTAGTCCCACAGCACTTACGCCACATTTGACCCATTGTACATCCTCCCGAGGAGTTGTTCTCCTAGGTAATCGTCCATCCTGTCCTTTTCAGGAAAGTGGACAAGTCACTAGGAGATATCTCCTTTATATCGGCAGGTGTAGGCCAAGACTCACCGAACACGCACTCTCTCATTGACGATAACTCCGGGCAATCGAAGGACATTATTGACCGTTTCGTCTTCCTGTTCACACATCCTGCATAGAGGTGTGTCCACTAGCCCCATTGTATGGAGATGTTTCCTTAGTTGACAGTGGCCAGTCAGAAATCCTACTACTAGACGTAGGTTTTCCCTGGTCATCGCCAAGTATTTGTTCGACGCCAGCTTCCCAGGGTCGCCCAGGATGACCCTGGCAAAACTGCAGCCCTTGATTTCATCCCATCTCTTTAGAGATTGAGCATGGGTGTAACGTTTGGCTAGTTCCGCAATTGCCCTTTAACTCACCTCAGGATAATATTGTTATCTACCGAGGCGTTAGCTAAAGCTTGATTGTACTGTAATACTAGCCCTGATGTAACACGCTGTCTATTCAAGGCTAGTAGAGCTTGTATGCTGTCAGTGCAGATTATTATGTTTTTGCCAGAAATTCCTTTTCTGGTTAGTTCTTTTGTGGCAATTGAGATACCAGCCAGTTCTGTTTGAACCACGCTGGTATTATTTCCCATTTCCCACTTAATTTTTAGGCTTAGTGATCTAGAGTAGACACCACATCCTGAGCCTTCTTTGGTTTTGTATACTTGACTAGTTTCTTTTTATATAATATATATATTTTTTTCTTATTTTTATTGTTAAGCAACATTTAATAAGGATTTATCCATTTTGTATTAGTTTAGTAAACAGTGAATATTGTACTGGGCTCATCCTGTAAATAAATAAATAAATAACTTGTTTGCACAATAGCTTCTTCTTCGTTTCGTTCATGGCTTGCATACCAGTGCATTTGCCAGCAGTATGCAGCAGCATTTGTTTGTGACGAACGCGATAGCTTTTTGCCTGGAACAGATTTATTGAAAGCATACTTCTGGCTAGTACACATTTGACTATTGTGGTATCGAGAGTACGACCTTAAGTGTCCTTCTATTTTGATTTTTTCTAGAGTTTTAAACGGCAATTGATGATTGATTGTATTCAACAATATTTGAGACAACCTCAAATAGTTCTTATCATGGTTGCTAAAGATTTGCATAAATTATTTCCAAAACGACAGGGTTGTACTAATAAAATTTTGAGTATTTATTTATTTAGTTCAAATTTGTGGTGTATATTTCTCCTTTACAATTAAGTTTTTTACATTCATAAAGAAACTAAAAGTCTATGAAAATCTTGACATACTTTCTCCAGATTAAAATGGATTTATATTGGATCTTCTATTAACGGTTTTAGCAATTGTTTAAAGACTTTTGAAAAGTGATTTTTGATTTACGTTATTTTATATTAATTGCAATTTCCGTTGACTGCAATAAAATATACCCAATTGTTTTTAAAATTTGAATAATTCAAAAATAACATTATTTTTGAATTATAGGGAAAAAATATAAAAACAAGTTTTACCGCATGTTTACTCATCACACTAAAAAAATTTCTGAATCTCGCATCAAAATTTAGAAAAAAAATCAAAAATATGCTAAATATAGATAAATAATTATCTTAAGGTATGAATCACACTGTATACTGATCTGATAATTTGTCTAGTAATATTTCACATCTAGTAATATCATTAACCAATATTGTTAAACCCATGATGGCTTAATTTTACTTTTTCTTAACTTTACTCTAATCACACATTATTGTGAAGCCATTAAATAAAGTAGTTACCCATAAATTAGTAATTCAGTAGCCGATTAGTAATTTTAAAGCTACGACATTCCTGAATCGTCGATTTTTTTTATTAGTTAAAGAGAAAAAATTTTACGATATCTGATAAATAACAATTTTATTACTTTCAGATACTTTTACACCTCTACTTTATTCATAAATTAAACAGGATTAAATCCGGTATACGGGATAATTCCGTTTTATTACAATTTCCGCAAAATATTTACTCATTTTTACATCGCTACTTACGTTATGGAGTTTAACAACAATCTTTTCTGGGTGGATAATTCGTTTTGGTATAGTAAGAACAGGGAGATATAGCTCGGGAGCCCGAGTGTAATCGAATAACGGGCCGGCTACGAGACCAAATGCATTTCACGCTGCGGTGAACTTATCACTGCGATCCTATTCAATATTAGCCACAGACTACGCGCGCTACATTGTCTTATCACAATTTGTTTTACCCCCATTTTACAAAAATTATTCTTAAAGTCTCAAAAAGAACTATCAGTAGTATTAGTATAGTTTAATATACAGTTTAACACATTGCATCTTCATGTTTCTAGCATTTTTTTTTAAATTTTCTTCTCTTGTAGACTCAAGATCAAAAAACTATCTTTATTCATTTTCATTTTAGAAATAGATTATCTAACAATGGCTTCTTAATGATGGAAAGTACCCCCCAAATTCTGGTGTTTTAAGAACATTCCGATGCCTGTTTTGTTTTTGAACTAATACCAGATTGACCGTTTTCCCAATAATATTAGTTACTTCGGTTTTTTAAAAGCAACACCCCGTATATTCTTTTATTTTTAATTATAGCCCTCAAATGATGTTTACTTTATCAAGCGTTCGAAATGTGAACCGTTGGTAGTAAGCACATCGAGAGCGTACATTGTTGGTCCCCCAAGGCGATAAGACGCAGAGGCAGAAATACCTCATACCTCATACCCAACCACGGGTGCCAAATCTTCTGTTTCTGGCCAACTTTTTTGCTGTATTCCAATTAAGTTTCAAGTATGCTATAATGTTTTTTTTTTACTTCTGTGTCAACGGCATCGACTACTATGGCCATTAGCCTCGTGCTCTGTGTAGGCTTTGTTACTGTTTCCCAGCGCCACTTTAGGAACAGCACTGTTAATTAGAACCCAACAGTGAATGGTCGAGTGAGGAATCACACCTGGTATATGAAAATCAATTTCTAAATTTTTTAATTAATTAAAAATCAGAAAATGATTTCTGCCTTTGGTGTGATTCGAACCCACAACCCTTGGATTCTGAGTCCAGTGCTCTACCGCTGAGCCACCCACCTCCACTATAATGTTTTAATAATATTTTACGAAAAATCTAATCAAAAAGTCTTTGCAGAAAGTTACAGATGTTTTTCATTAGAATAACTTAATTAGAAAGGTTGTGAGAATTACACTAACAGTTACGCAGCTTTCGCCGTGATTAGACTGCACTAGCAGGCAGATCAGTGTCCATGAAGCTGGCAAAACATATTCATCAGAACAAAGCATGGCTAAAGTATTACTCTTTTAAAAAAACGCATGTTCTGCTAGCTAGCAGAGCAGACTATTTTAATGTTGTTAAAAATTAATGAAACACTAAGCAAATAAGCGAACTAATTAAATGCTAATTTAATGCCCTAATTATAATTTAATTTCTGCGTTTTTTCTGGAAATGTAGCATGTTTTGCTAGCTCAGATAGATTATGCAGAGCCGACTACCAAAAAGATGTTAAAAAAGTGTTACCGAATGCTAGCACGCTTAAAAATTAAATGCTAATGGATGTTCTATTAAAGATCAATGTTTTTGTCAATATTTCATGTTCTGCTAGCTACCGAAGAACTCAGCAGAGCAGACTACTAAAAAAATGTGGAAAACGAAGTCAAACCATGCTGATCTAATACTAATTAAATGCCCTCAGTAAAAATGATTGCTTCTTAATAAAACGCATGTTCTTCTAGCTTCAGATGAACTCTGCAGAGCAGACGATTTTAATGTTGTTAAAAATTAATGAAACACTAAGTAAATAAGTTAACTAATTAAATGCTAATTTAATGTCCTAATTATAATTTAAATGCTGCGTTTTTTTCTGAAAATATAGCATGTTCTGCTAGCTCAGATAGATTATGCAGAGCCGACTACCAAAAAGATGTTAAAAAAAGTGATACTGAATGCTGGCACGCTTAAAAATTAAATGCTAATGGATGTTCTATTAAAGATCAATTTTTTTGTCAATATTTCATGTTCTGCTAGCGCGCGAAGAACTCAGCAGAGCAGACTACTAAAAAAATGTGGAAAAAAAAGTCACACGAAATTCAATCACGCCTAGAATTTTTATGCTGATCTAATGCTAAATAAATGCTCTGATTAAAAATGAATTGCTTCTTAAAAGGAAACGCATATCCTGCTAGCTTCAGATGAACTCAGCAGAGCAGACTATTTCGATGTTGTTCAGAATTGATAATACACGAAGCGAAGTTAAATAATTAAATGATAATTTAATGCCCTATTTAGAATTTAATTGCTGCGTTTTTTGCTGAAAATGTAGCATGTTCTGCTAGCTCAGATAGAATATGCAGAGCGGACTACCAAAAGGATGTTAAAAAAAGTGTTACCGAATGCTACCACACTTAAAAATTAAATGCTAATTTAATCCCAATTGATGCTATACTAAAGATCAATTTTTTTGTCAATATTTCATATTCTGCTAGCTAGCGAAGAATTCAGCAGAAGAGACTACTAAAAAAATGTGGAAAAAAAAGTCAAACCAAATTCAATCACGCCTAGAATTTTTATGCTGATCTAATGCTAAATAAATGCTCTGATTAAAAATGAATTGCTTCTTAAAAGAAAACGCATATCCTGCTAGCTTCAGATGAACTCAGCAGAGCAGACTATTTCGATGTTGCTAAGAATTGATAATACACGAAGCGAAGTTAAATATTTAGAACTTAATTGCTGCGTTTTTTCTGAAAATGTAAATAGGGCATTAAATTAGCATTTAATTAGTTAACTTATTTACTTCGTGTTTCATTAATCAATATTGAAATAGTCTGCTCTGCTGAGTTCATCTGAAGCTTGCAGAACATGCGTTTTTTAAATGAACAGTAAATTTTTCATTAGGGCATTTATTTAGCATTAGCATTTGCAGTGCCTGCTTCAGGGGCATTGAAGATCGGGAAATTTTCCCTAACCCGGACTAGCTTTCTGGTAGCTCTTAAGGGTTGTTCGTAAGGGAGTAAGCAGGATGAGGGTAGGAGACATTTTTGGACGGTTTTTCTTCGTACGCATTAGTAGTGAGGTATACCTATTAAATTCAATTTATTCAAATAAGGACCACCATGTATAAACATAAATATGTACATTCTGTTTAGAACTAATCATCGTCATAATTCTGAAATGAATTTAAATTCGTCGTGATAGAAAGCTGAAATATTGCAATTCATTTGAAGCGAACAGGTTGTAACCAGAGAAATTTTAATGAGATCGCTTATCTCTATCTCGGTAAGGTTATTTCCAACACTTTAAATAATATTTACAACTTTGGAGAGCAAAATAAACATGCTTGGCATTCTGGAATACCTAATAATATAATCGGTACGTGTACCGAGAAATCTCTTCTTTTTTTCTTTTCCTCTTTCATGCCACAGCAGTTGTTTTGTCGTCAATTCGAGGTATTTTTTGGAGTTTGACATACAAATGTTATACAGTGTGATTCTAAAAAGTTGATCTGTTTGTTCGAAGATGTTAAAAATTAAGTAATAACGTACAGAGAAAAGATTGGGTAATTGCCCTCAAGCATGACTCCAGAACAGAATATTTTAAGATTTTAAGAATTTGTTATGGCAGTTTATAAACTTTGAAAAATATTTCTGCAAGTTCAACTGCACGGGGTTCAGCAACATCCCTGATTATTGCGATGTTTTTTCAAATTCTGAAAAAAGTCATTAACATTGGTTTTTTAAGCGTATTAGTTCAAATTCTCAATCAATCAGAATAGCATTACCTGGACTATATGCGATTCACTCTACCAACAAGAAGCAATTCGCACTTACCAGCCTTTAAAAGGTTTAAATCTAACCAAATGCGCCGGTTAGAAAAGTCAATTATTAGAAACTGTTTAAACAAATTAACAATTGATGTATGCGTTTGACATTCCAACCAGTAGTGGATTGAGGCACTAATGTGTGAAAAGATACTACCAAACTGTATTCTTTTATGTTTGAAGTGGCATAGGCGTAACGAAAAAGGGACGAAGGTTTTTTTCAAGCGTATCAAAATATGAATCATACATCAAGGTATCTCCTTCTGTCGCATTTCAGTTTAAACACATTAACTTACCCATCGAGTGGACTTATGCCGGTAACTTCATTGTTTGACGGTTTAACCTAACTTAATCTTATTAGCAAGTTTGTTGAATTGAATTGAAAAAGTTCGTTTATTGAAGAAGTCCTGATTGAAAAATGTCGCAAACAGAAGAAGAGTAGCAAATTGTATAATTAATTTCGTTAATTCTGTTAATAAAGAAAATTAACAAAATAACAAACATAAAATTTTTTAGATGTGCTACCATCTATGATTAGAAGAGAGTATTGACAATTTTTAAAGCAAAAAATTCCCGATGTATTAGGGATGCAAACACAATTTGCATTGTGTGTTGCAAAGCTTTTATTTGACTGATTCTAGTCAAAATGTCACTCTCTTCTTCGTATCCCTTTAAGAGATTAATACATTTACTAATATAAAAATTGTTTTATTTTTGTGACAATTCAATTTAACCTAAAATACTCTTTCAACTAAAAATATTTACGCTTGAAAAAAAAATAGTATATACAATATAGTCAAATTACCATTGTGTCTTCGAAAATTATGGAAGTTGTTACCTCCTGCAAAAGTTTATTGCTAAACTCATGTGATACGAATTACCTTCAATGACATAGAAATGTTTCATTGCTAACTTTTTTTTCTTCTAAGGTTATTCTATGGACTTGGTCTATAGTTGAATGGTTTTCTCTAAATCCAAACTGGTGTGATGGAATTAGTTTCCTTTCTTCTATAATAGGTTTTAGTCAAATTAGCTCCAAAAGTAGGTAGACCTGGTTGTTGGCTTACCATACTTGGGGACCAAGTGCTGACTATGTAAAAAAATACGCTGATTTCAAAAAACCTAGACCCCGGGCGCGATTCATCCCGCTTCATATTGTTATTAACAAAAAACTGAAAAATTAACGAAAAAAGTTTTTTCGCATTCATCGGCGAATAACTCGGAAAGTATGGCTTTGAGTCGGAAAACGTGTAGGAATGAATAAATTTGTTTCGAATTGTATTTGCTACAAGATGCACTTAGTCTCGAATGTTTATTTTCAAAATTTATTGTTTTTTTATGCAAAATACGAAAAAAAATATTTGCAAAATTGAGTATTCATTATCCCCTCTTAAAATTGTAATTAATTATCTCTTTTGCAACAAAAAAAGCGGTGTTGTAGCCTTTGCTATAATACCCACACTGGTCTCGATTTTTTTACACATATTAAGCACCCCGAACAACAATTTCCAATAGTTTTTTTTTTGCAATTTGACGGCCTACAGAATTATTTTAAGAAAAAATTAATTTTTTTGCCTAGTTTGACTGGACTAGAAACAGATGAGTAGATATCTTAAATATAGAAATAAACTCCGGGGAAAAGAAGAGCGTGGTGAAAATCAAAAAAAGAAAAAGCAAACGCGAAAACGCGCGAAGAAACAATCCTGATAAAAATATCAACAATTAAAACGTTCTTGCAAACTATGATTTTTTTAATTAAATTATAAAAACTCTTAGCAAACCGAGCCGTGCCCAAAAATGTCGAAGCCGAAAATTGAAAACTCAATCAGCGCTTCAAAGAATCGTTATCCTCGTCCGGTGGTGGGCAATGGCCGATATTTTACATAGGTAATTGTAAACCTATGTTCTGTCCCAGCAGATAAATCGTTGGAGAGCCGGGGCCCGTCAAAAATGATGAGGGATATGATTTCGTACCACCTGAGGTTATCCTTCTTTTGTTTTTACCGCTCTGTACTTGTTGTGACTGGTTAGGGGTCCGGCAACGACATTCTTTTCAATGGATTCCCATGTTTTATACGCATTTTCTCATGCCCGGATACGTGGGGTTATAGGCAGAGCGCTTGGTAAAATAATAGTGCTATTTTACAAAAAGTTAACACTAATCAATTAGTAAAACATTTACAGTCATACGTCAATTATTTGATACTATTTTGCACCAGGAACTACTTTTGAAAATATTTGTTATTATTTATTTTATCTACAATCTAAAAAGCAGCTGTTTTAAGACATGGTCGAATTAAAATAGATGGTTGGAACCTCAGAGACCTTCCAGAATGGATTAAAAAAAAATACAAAACCAAAAACAAAAATAAGCATTAGACGTTAACAATAAAAAGAAAAATGGAGCGAAATATTTACCTAAAAACCTTCATAAAAGGGAACAAACTTATTTTAAACGGAATATATTATAGTCGTACAGTGAACCCTCAACTCTCTAAAAAATTGTTGTGAAAAAACTTGATAAGTATGGTAATTTTCACAAAATATACTATGTGACCTACATTTTACATTATATATGCCTCAAAAGTACATTGTAAAATGTGAAAAATATCGCCAACGTGAAAATACATTGTGAAAATTACTGATTTACAGAATTCATTTTGTGAATGAAATTGTACAGGTTTAGTTATGTGAATACCCCACCACCTGAACTGCGCACTATCGGATTTCTATTTTTAGAACTCGGTGTCTCAGAGGAAAGCTGATATTAGGCAAATTAGTTGAGGGTTATGCGAGATTGGAACGCAGTAATATTGTTTTTCTCCCTAATCTAAGTAATATTTATTTGTATTCCAAGCAGTTTTGAAATCGAAGTTAATATCTTTTAATATTGTATTTACATGTAAATTATGTAGTTTATTTTTTCTTCCAGGATATAGTTGCCATAGAAGGAGGAGAATTACCTCTTACTCCAACAATTATTGAAGTAGGTGAGTATTCAATTTCATGAAATTGTAGTGCTTCTAGTGTTCACAACAAATGTGGTATCTACAACCCACAACTATGGAATTCATACAGAGAATGTTCGTTAAGATTCAAGAAAAGTGTCAACCGTTAAAAAGAAGGTTTTCAATTTCATTAAGAAGTTAGTTCCCATGTGAATCATGTATTTATTATTCGCATTTCAGAAATCTCCAGTTTATTGTAAATCATGAACAGATATGGTGAATAAAATTGTTTGATTATACTTTATTTAATTTCAATATGTTGTGTACTTGTACCAAGTTTCTTATACTCATAGATAAATATACTTATTCAGAATAAAATGTTTCTTTATATTATGTGTTTGAATGTCACTATGAATTCACACCAAACAATTACCAAGATTAATGAAGAAATCACCGTAATCATAAGATTACACAATAAATCTAGTGAGTTTCCATAGTATTTTTACAGAATTCATAAGGTTTGTAAATAAATATCTGCATTTTCACATGATTTTACGTTGGTTACAAATGGCTCAATGTTTTTTGTACCTATTTCTGAAAATGATATTAAACAAATAATTTTAAATCTAAAAAAGAAATTACTCAACGGGTATTGACGAAATCCCCGGAATATTATTCATTAGCGAAGTTTCGATGATCATGTCCTCTATAATTAATATGTCTGTCACGAAAGGTATATTCCCAAATCAATTAAAAACCACAAAAACCATACCGGTATTTAAAAATTATCGAATGATTTGCTTACTAAACTGCTTCTCTAAAATAATCGAGACTGCTGTATATAATCAGTTAATACAGTACCAGTAAAACAGACATGTAGTGGGATTATTCTTCGATCTCACTCGTGCATTTGACACCATAAATCCGAGTTTTTTCAAACTCAAATTGGAAGGGATGGGAATCCGATGCCCTATACAAGACTGGATTATATCATATATGTCTGGCAGAACCCTAAGAGTTCAGGTTGGAGGAGAGCTGTCAGATGAGTACAATATATATTCTTATGATGTTAAAATGGGGCAAAATTTGTAAGTGTATTTTAAAATAAGTTATGTGAAAAAGACTTAATAGATAGTAGTGTTGACAGATTTGAGAGTTTGAAGTTTATGTTAATTGGAATTTTATATGTCAAATGTGAATTGATTAAAATAAAGTTTATTAATAAAAAGTATTCAGAGAAGAATTTCACAAGCATAACAATATATTGGAACCCCTCAAGGTGGAGTTCTAGGTCCTTTGCTTTTCCTTTTGCATGTATATTGACCAAGGGCGTACTTTTACTTATGCAGATGACACCACTATCGTAATTGTGGCCGACAATTCAACAGAATTGAAAAACAAAGTTCAACTAATCATGAATCATTTCAACAATTGGTGCGAACGTAATCATCTAATAAATAATCCAAAAAAAACTGTAGTCATGCAATTTCATAGACCCTACTTCCTTAATATAGTTGGTGCCGAAACAACATCTCTGGAAACTACATTCCTCGGAATGAAACTAGATAATAAACTCGCTTTTACCGCACAAGCTGATTTCATATGTAAAAATAGTATATTGTGTCACAAGGCTATTAGCTGCATGAGCGAGCGAAGCGAAGCGAGGGCAGCTAATAGTTAAGGGCTGCTAAAGCGTTTTCTGCATGTGTGACACACAACTGTTTTTCGCCTACCAAAAAAAAAACAATAAATAGGAAAATATAACAAAAATCTTTAATTTTATAAATACAGACAGAATTTAATAAGCAACATAAGTAATAAAAATGTGCCAATTTATTTATTATATATTATTTCCAGTTGTTAAACAATTCATAGGACTTCGTACCATTACGCGTTGTCTTGTTAAGTAACAAATTTAGAGAAACATTACTACCTTCTTCTTGCAAGTCTGGTGGAGTATTCGTAAATTCTTCATCACTGCCTGAATTACTATTCATTTTTACTAATTCACATAATCACAATTATTCAGAATCAGAAGGTATTATTATTTTACAATTTTGTTCTCTTGATTCTACACTGACGTTTAATGAAAATGTATGTGAAATGTCAAAGTCAAAGGTGAGTTGATAGTGAAAATCGTGTTCTTTTTGATTTTTGCGGCCCAAGGCCCGGAAATATTGCTGTCGGTCTGATTTTTGGGGTCGATATGATTCATTTTCAGACATGGTAGGCGAAAAATTAAATAAGTTATACTTTGCATTTCGGATCCTACACTCAAATTTTCATCGGAACCACCTCATCAACATATACTATGCATTGGTGTATAGTGTGATAAGCTGTAATGTCATTGTGTGGGGCAGGTCTACAGAAGCATACAGTGTACTCACAATACAAAAAAGATTTATAAGACTTATATTCGGATTGGAATATAGGGAATCATGTAGAGGCACATTCACCAAAAATGACATTCTCACATTTACATCTATCTATTTATATAAACTACTAATCTACACTTTTAAAAATAAAATTAAGTTTAATAGGAACAGAGAATATCACAACTATGATACAAGGAAAAACAATGACTTTCGTTTGAACCGGGTGTATAAAACCCAACATAAAAAGTCACCTCTCTATGCTGGGGCCTATTTCTTTAACATGTTACGCCAATATCAAAACAATAAATGTTGAAAAACTATTCAAGTCCGAGCTAAAAACATTCTTATTGAAAAATGCATTTTATTCGCTAGATGGGTACATCTCAGCAGTGACATAGAAGGCCATTTTTACCTGCCTTAACAATTTTTAAATTTGTGATGTACTAGTATATGTATTTTAATATTTTGTCCGTATTTGTAATGTAATATTTTGTTGTTTTTAAACCAAACTTTTGTTGACTTGTCTCATATTATGTATATAATTTGTAGAGATTAATAAATTATCTATCTATCTATCTATTATGTGATTTTACATATTCTTTTTTATCCGTGAACTTCAAAGGTTTGAAAAAAAGATATGCTGAAAAAGAAAACAAATTCAAAATCCTGTATATTGAAAACAATAACCAAAGATGAACTAATAGAGTTTTTTTTATAAAATATTCTGTCAGTGTCAATGATTTGTAGCAACTTGGTCATGTTTTACACAAATCTAGAGTAACATTTGAAGTCTATATAAAAGAACCCAAGAATATAACTAGCAGCCCAAATGTACCCAAGCATTTTGAAGAGGAAAGAGAACGACACCAGACAGAGTGAAACAGAAGATAGGATCTATACATAACATCAAATCTGCTAAGGTCTCTCCAAGCTTCCACGGCTCGCCATGGGATCTGCTTGTCTCTACATGCAAAACACTACTTTCTGATCTTGAAATATTTAGATGCTGTAAAATCAATGGGAATTTTTTTAGAGTTTATAACAATTCAAAAATTATTCTAAAACATTCTATATTTCAATCATCACCCCTTGGTTTTATATGACTTGATAAAGCACAATCCTACTTCAACATTCCTTTGCAAGTTATAAGCTGAAAATGACTAAAAAAACATTTTTTTTTGTTGATTTTTGATTTCTCATATTTGCTGGAAAAATTTTTGTTGGACAACTTCAGATTCGTGGTCAGAACCTCAAAAATAGTAAAATAAAACACTAAAAACAATTACACCATAATTTTCCACTACGAACCCTCCTTGTGTACCACTTGACTGAGCTATAACCGCATTATGCAATCAACGGTAACTAAAAGTACACAGTAAATAGACGACGACGGCAGTTGGGCAATTGTTTATGCTGTGCCACGGCCATCATAGCTGAAAGCTTGGTAAAGCTTGATGAACCTTGGAAAAGTTTCAAACCGCAAAAATGAAGCAAAGCCAAGCTTTCCTTTTTAAAAAGCTTGACTTTTAAGTCCATACTACTTGGCTTAGTGAATCACTAGTCAATGTAGCTATAAAGACTATTTTTCTTATATTTTTAATATTTAAACTTGGATTTAGGTCGTGTTGTGGTTAGAAATCCGTTCGTGGGCGTAACAGAAGTTACTCGTATTTGCACCGGCCTTTCGACTATAAAACGATAATGCAATCATTTTATTTTTTATGTGCAGCTGGTTCATTTGAGAATTTTCTACTTGTTAGTGGTGAGAGATGAGATGTTGTAGTAGTACCAGGAACTCAAATGTCGTAAAATGGGCAATAATCACTTAAAAGGGCCACGGGGCGTTCTGATAATGTTTTTTTCATGTTTGGGAGTTAATTGAATTCATAATTCCAATAAAAAGAATCGGGCGTTTAGTATCAATAATTTAAGAATGTTTAGACTTGAGGTTGAGGTTTTGGAAGGAGTTATAAATAGTCGTATAATTATTTTATAAAAAATTATGGACAATTTTACATTCTTTGGAATTTAAAATAATTTCCTCAAATATAACATCGGGCAAAATTTTAACGGAACATAGGATTTTCAATGTATTTTGGACAAGAGCTCACGTAGAAGTCGATCAGCCCAATATAGAAGAAAACTGCGTGACTACGTATCAACTATTCAACTAGCAGAGCGCGTGCCTGTGTTAGCTTACTAGCATTGACAGGCAGCAGTATGAAAATGTCAGGAAAATAGGTGCGCACGTGAGATTTTCAGGAACAGATTTTGCGACGCCGAAGTTCCATTGTATGCGAGAAATTATTTGCTGCAATAAATGTAACAAATAATTTCTCTTCTTGCCATAACGGCTTTGAAAATAAAATACATTCTACGATTTAAAAACATAGCAGTAAAAATAAACTAAAATGTTACTCAAAAAAAAAACTACGAATCTAATGTAATATAGGTTCAAATAAACCACCTTGTTACCAAATTTTATCTTCTGTAAATTCTTATGGGTGCCTTTCAAGCGCGGGATTAGTATTATATAGCCTTGTTTACACATTTCCAAGATTTTCTAGGAGTTTACAGATTTTCCCATTTTCCTTTCCTTCTCGCTTCATTTATTTGGTCTAGCCATTTTTTGTTAGTCTTTGGTCTGCTTCTTTGTTGGTATTTCGTTCTTTCGTTCATGTTACCTCTTAGTATTTTTATTTTTGCCACAAAACTATGTGATCTCAATATTCGATGTTAAAAAGTACTGAAGATATCTGTTAATAGAGACATAACAAAAAAAATCCTTGTACATTTATCATCATTATACTTTTGCTTTTAATTTAAATATAATTAAAATGATGAACATTATCTCTGTTTAATAAAACTTATGTTTTAAAATCATTATTTTTTTTACATTTTATTTTTAAAATAGTGTTTATTAATTTATATAAATCAATTTATAAATTATTTTTAACTTTATTTAAAAAAATTAATTTCTGAATTATATAAATACTATTTTGAAAATAAAAATTGCGTCGAATGAATGTTGTAAAAAAATTATCATTTTAAAACATAAGTTTTATTAAACAGAGATAATGTTCATCATTTTATATTTAAATCAAAAGAAAAAGTATAATGATGATAAATGTACAAGGATTTTTTTTTGTTATGCCTCTATTAATAGATATCTTCAGTTTTATAAAAATCAGTGAGAATTTTAGAAATTATAACTTCCTGTCAAATTTTCTATGAGAAAACAAAAAAAAATTAAAATCCTTCTTTTTTTTCTTTGCGTATATTTTAGGCAAAGATACTTTAATTTTTCCGAACGCCTCGGCTGAATATTTGTATTCAACGGCTCGGCGCGCGTAGAGTTTTCGAATTTGCTTTCTTATTTTTAATAATTTTTTATAGTAATACAATTTTTTTTTTTAATAACTTATAATATAATTTTTAGCCAAATTTTCCGCTCTTTCACGTGGTGCTATTAGTTTTTCGAATTTTTGTTTGAGATATAATGGGAAAACCAAATTTTCGATTTTATTTTGGAAATTGTGAGTTAGCATATACTTAAGAGCAGCAAGGATTTTTCGATCGTTTTCTACACCCATTCAAGAACTTAAGTGCCAAGTTTCATCGATGTCACATTTTGTGCTAGGTCAAACTCCCTGACAACTGGGCTATCGGTGAAAATAGGGTTTACCCGTTGATTATAAATAAATAAATAAATAAATAAGCACCTGATATAAAGTATTTATTGGTAAAGGTAAGTTGTTATTTTTTATACTTTTATAACAATAATCTTTGCGGTACATTGTTTTAATCAAATTATTATATCCTATGCGCAAGAACCTACTATTTTGATTAACAATTCAGTTTCTGTAAGAGCTTTAGATGTATGACATTAGGTCTTGTAGCGCAGTGATTAGAGCGTCCCTGGTTCAAATCCAGCAGGATCCTGGCTTACTTTGTTTTATTTAAAAAAATGTATAATAAAAGAAGATTTTAATCCAGAATTTTTATTGTGAGGTTCCAGTTTTTTACAAATTTCCATAGTTTAATGTTTATTCTATGGTAGTCGTAGAAAAAGTATAGTGTGCTCATTTTCCCCACTTGTTGCACAATATACTATTTCTTTTCTTTTATTTATTTTTATTTCAGTTTTCAACATTGCATGATTTTTATTATATTTACTTCTTCCATCTATTTCATCTGCTTCATGTTCATGTATTGTTTCTTCCAGTGCCCATTCTATTTTTCATTTTTTACTCTTTGAAAGTCTTTATCCGTCTCTTCATAATGTTTATCCAAACTTTCCTTATTCTCTTCTTTTTTTTATAACCAACCAAAAATTGTAACTGTGACTAATAAATTGAGAATTTGTCTACCTCAATTTGGCACTGTAAAATATTCCATCTAATTGGGTTATTATTTTCATGCGGTCAAATATTTTCGAAATGTATCACTCAACGTCTAAAAGCTTTTTTCACGCAAGGCCGATCTGATTCGCAGAATCGGGAACGAATCGAGGAAATTGGTGGGTGACAAATTGACAAACTATTTCATTTGTTCGGGTATTATCTCCGAAGATAAAATTCTTAACAGATTTTTTTTTTCACTTTCGGAATTTACCATTAACGAAATCGTTGTTGTTTCGTACTTTCGTAGGTAAAATAGTAGTTTTTGGGTATTATGACAATAAAAATTCTTTGGATTTTTAACTATCAGAGGCGTAGAATTTAGAAAAATAGATATAATAATTTTAGTTTTAAAAATACTGAAATTTACCGCTTCGGTTGTTGAGTTTATATGATTTTTACATTTTGGATATTTTATAATAAAAATATTAATTAATTATCTAATTTTCCAATAAAAATATGTTAAGTTTTCTGGAAATGACGTAAAAACCCCAGAAAATCGTTTATAACTTTCTTTAAAAGGTTAAAACTGATTTCACAAGCGGATATTTCAGAAAGTTGAACATTAATTTCCATTTAGTCATATAAACACACAGTTAAAATCGAGGATATATTATTCACTATCGAAGAAAATCTCGTTTGATAGTGTCTATTCTAATTTTAGTTAAAAAAAACATAATATTTCAAAAAGCGAATTTGTATCCACACCTGAGCCCTTCTGCTACGCCTATGTCCAATCATCAACAGGCACTTTGCCGGTGATCTAGTAAAGTGGATCTTTTGTATTACCTGTAATATACTTAAGTGCAAATTCATGCTCCTACCCCAAGAGAAATGACTTTACAATTCGAGCTTCCGGTCGGCGGCGAAGGCTTTCATTGTCTGTCAAAAATATCAGAGACGTCATATATAACAAGTCAACTCATAGCCTACCTCGTTGCTTCGCATTCCTTTGCTCACCCAGAACAATGCGTAAGAAATATTTTGTTTTATTCTTATCTTTTACTGTTTTCATGGGTATTAATATGGACCCCACGCATTTAAATTCATTTTATAAAAGTGAATAACAGTTGCTGAAAGGCAATTTACTCTTAACAATGATGTTAGAGAATTAAAATGTATACAGGCAAAAAAAGGTGCAATCTATAAAGGACCCCGCAGTTTTTGATAGGAAAATGGCTTTCGGTGGATTTCTCTCAAACTTCGGAAATTTATTCTTCATCCCATCCCGAAGTGCTCACGGGCCCAACTCAATCCTATCTACAGATTTCGAGCTAGCGCGAGTTTAAAATGATTAGGGGGAACTCGATATATGGGCATTTATCGGCAAGTTAGGCGTTCACCTCTTTACGTTTATGGTTTATATGATGGATATATGTCATACACACCCAGATACACACACACGTACACATTTAGCGTCTTTTAGAAGATTTTATTTTGATTTCTAAACTATTTTTAAAAAAAAAATTTTTTATTGACATTACATTTTTCATTTTTCAATCACTTTTTTGTTACCATGAATACAGCTAGACTATGTCCGACATGGGCGTTTCATTAACAGGGATAAAAAAACACAGCCGGACGGACACCTTGAAATAAATACAAAACTAAATGTTCAATGGAGAAATAAATAACAATTATGTCCAGCATAAAATTAACATTGCTAATGAATTTAATAAGAGCTTTAGCAAACCAAATAAAAAGCGATGAAAATATATTCCTAATTGCACCTATTTTGATTTAAAAAATAGGAAAAGTGGTTCATAATATCGGCAACCCACCATGGCTAGGTGAATACGTATAAACCGTTGGTCATGCTATGTAACTGTAGTCATTAAGCCATGCAGAAAGCGGTAGTCGCGGCCTGAACCACCCGTCACACGAACTTTACTTTTTTTTCTCCTGCAGTGCTTGGAAGATATTGGTATACGAAATAATTATTTAAATCTTTTTAAAAGGTATCTCACCAATCGACACCAGACTGTGAGAATAGATGATGTACTTAGCAGTGCAAGAGTTGTTGAATATGGAGAGCCGCGAGGATCCATACTTGGTCCTATTTTGTTCAACATATATATTAACTGCTTGTTTTCTTTAAAAACCAGTGAAAATGTTATTGGCCTCGCAGATGATACTGCTATTTCATATAGGGCAGATAATTGGGAAGACCTAAAACAGAAAGCGAAGATAAACTTTTTAGAAATAAAAAAATGGATAGACTTTAAAATGTTAACTGTTTTTAAAAATGTTATACTTCGAATTGGTAGAAAGTCATCTTCGTTATAGAATCATTGCGAGGGGTGCAGCACTCAAAACTCACCAGTACGCTCTTGAAGTAATCCAAAAAATGTTTTTAAAATTAATTTTGTCTAAAAACTCGAGGTATCCGTCAGATCAATTATATGCTGAAATAAAAATAATGGACATAAAGACAACACTACCACTTGTGTTTGTTTGTTAGATAATGGATGTGGGATATGAAGGGATATAAGGGCACTATAAAAATGAGCTGGAAAATTTAAAAATGCCAATTCTCATAATCTACACAAAAAACTGCTAAAAAAAATACTAAACTTTCAGACAAAACGCAAAAGAACAATGATGAAGACACAATTTTTTTACACATAAATACTTTTCTGACATCACTAGAAGGTTGGATAGGTTGCCAGCTTTGTGAACATTGGGGTAACAATGTTTGTGCCGGTGTGGATGATGAAGACGCCGAAGAAATGCACATTGTTCGTTGTGAAAAAAATTAGCTTTCACAATCATACCCCATGGTACGGGGTAAGATGGTTTTTCACATGTTCCTTTTTAATAATTCATGTTAGAAAGATCCATCAACAAGATTATTACATTGAAGGTGGACCGCTAGTGATAGATGTCTAGATTATAGAATATAGAGTTAAATACATGTTACTTTAATAGGGGCACTATAAAAATGAGCTGAAATAAGCATCGTTGTTATTTCGCTGATGACAAGATGGTTTTTCGTATGTTCCTTTTTAATCCTTCATTTTAGACAAATATGACGAGTTGATCTCCCAAAGACTACGCCAAATTGTAGTTAGATTAATAACACATGTGCTATAAATAAATAAGAATAATAAACATAATGATTATGCTGCATTTTTGCTCTATGCGAGTCGTGGAACCCTTGTAGGAGTATAAAAGAGTAGGGTTTAGATGAGATAACGACAAGTGACGCTTGTGCTGGACATATTAATTGTTAAACGTTCTCTTACAAAAAATATTTCTCCATTGAACATTTATTTAGTTTTTTAATTTATTTCAAGGTGACTGGCTGTGTTTAACCCTGTTAATGAAACGCCCATGTCGGACAGTCATGGTAACAAAAAAGTGATTGAAAAATGTAATGTCAATAAAAAATAAATTCTTAAGTAATAGTTTAGAAATAAAAATAAAATCTTCTAAAAGACGCTAAATGTGTGCGTGTGTGTATCTGGGTGTGTATGACATATATCCATCATATAAACCATAAACGTAAAGAGGTGAACGCCTAACTTGCCGATAAATGCCCATATATCGAGTTCAACCTAATCATTTTAAACTCGCGCTAGCCCGAAATCTGTACATAGGATTGAGTTGAGCCCGTGAACACTTTTGATCGGGATGGGATGAAGAATAAATTTCCGAAGTTTGAGAGAAATCCACCGAAAGCCATTTTCCTATCAAAAACTGCGGGGTCCTTTTACTGCAAAATTAGTTTTGTTTTGATAAAGTTTGTTAACTCTCCTACGGTACATTTTTTAGGTGCTAATTCTAGTTGGTAAGGCGATTACATTGGCTAAAGAATTTCATTGTCATTAATAACTTTGGGGTCATATGGGTACAGTTGAAAAGTAGCAAGAAGATGTCTTAAAGGGATAAAAAGAAGATAGTGACATCTTCACTAGATTCAGTCAAACTTTATTGTCAATACTCTCTTCTAACCATAGATGGTAGCACATCTCAGAACAAACAAGTTATATTTTGAAGAACAAAACGTGGAAGAAGCAAGAACGAGGAGAGAATGTCAGAAAGAAATAACCTGGAGAGAGGTAGAAGGGAAAAGAAGAACAGAAGACCTTAAAGAACTGCAAGCCAATAACCAAGTATAGTCTCCGTTTTTTTTCTATTTTTTATTTAACAGTTATGGATAAGGTATGACTCTTATTTGGTTTATTTATATTAGGAATACTTTTCCATGCCTGATCGTTAATTACTGCTTGTCTAATTTAATTTTATTTATTTAAAGAAATACACACAGGACTATTACAGACCTAATTACATGTTTTCTCTTACCTAAAACTAAAGAAATAAATTTATACATAGCACTATATATATACTAATTTTCATTGGAATGTTTACATATTTTATTATCAAGTTTTAGGCGAAACCCATTTCAAGTTGTGTATTTGTTACTTAGATGTATGAGGGCTTTACTTTCAATTCATTTGGAACTCCTTGCTACCAAAATGGGTGAGTAGTCAGATGCTAGATCATAGTCATTATCAAGTTACTAGGAGAAAGCAGAAAATAACTATTGGTAGGCTCGCTCGAGGAAAGAACTTTAAGGTTGTTATTCAACATCGATATATAGAGTTGTCTTTTCTCTTTGGTATATCACTTTTCTCCGCAATAAATCGATTAACCACCAACGGCGACTCCAAGGGGGGACAGTAGGGGCACCCCCCCCCCCAATAAGCCCGGCAACGAGAGGATATTTCTCATATCTGTGTAAACCAAATTTTAATTTTTTTTGTAGATTTTAGGTCCATTTATATCCTAAAAAACTCACTTTTTCTCCCAAAAATGGTCCAAACAATTTTTTTCGGTAATTTTGACATTGTCAATCGTTTCATTATACAAAATTCATTCTGCGTAAACCAAATTTTAATTTTTTTGAATTTTTTTTGTAGATTCTAGGTCCATTTATATCGTAAAAAATTCCCTTTTTCGCACAAAAATGACCCAAACATTTTTGTGCGAAAAAGGGAATTTTTTACGATATAAATGGACCTAGAATCTACAAAAAAAATTCAAAAAATTTAAAATTTGGTTTAAGCAGAATTAATTTTGTATAAGAAACGATTGACAATGTCAAAATTACCAAAAAAAAAAAGTTTGGGCCATTTTTGGGGGGAAAAGTTAGTTTTTTAGGATATAAATGGACCTAGAATCTACAAAAAAAAATTCAAACAAATTAAAATGTGGTTTACGCAGAATGAATTTTGTATAAGAAACGATTGACAATGTCAAATTTACTGAAAAAAATTGTTTGGACCATTTTTGGAAGAAAAAGTGAGTTTTTTAGGATATAAATGGACCTAGAATCTACAAAAAAAATTCAAAAAAATTAAAATGTGGTTTACGCTGAATGAATTTTGTATAAGAAACGATTGGCAATGCCAAATTACCGAAAAAAAATATTTGGACCATTTTTGAGAGAAAAAGCGAGTTGTTTAGGATATAAATGGACCTAGAATCTACAAAAAAAATTCAAAAAAATTAAAATTTGGTTTACGCAGAATGAATTTTGTATAATGAAACGATTGACAATGTCAAAATTACCAAAAAAAATTGTTTGGACCATTTTTGGGAGAAAAAGTGCCCCTACTGTCCCCCCTTGGAGTCGCCGTTGGTGGTTAATCGATTTATTGCGGAGAAAAGTGATATACCAAAGAGAAAAGACAACTCTATATATCGATGTTGAATAACAACCTTAAAGTTCTTTCCTCGAGCGAGCCTACCAATAGTTATTTTCTGCTTTCTCCTAGTAACTTGATAATGACTATGATCTAGCATCTGACTACTCACCCATTTTGGTAGCAAGGAGTTCCAAATGAATTGAAAGTAAAGCCCTCATACATCTAAGTAACAAATACACAACTTGAAATGGGTTTCGCCTAAAACTTGATAATAAAATATGTAAACATTCCAATGAAAATTAGTATATATATAGTGTTATGTATAAATTTATTTCTTTAGTTTTAGGTAAGAGAAAACATGTAATTAGGTCTGTAATAGTCCTGTGTGTATTTCTTTAAATAAATAAAATTAAATTAGACAAGCAGTAATTAACGATCAGGCATGGAAAAGTATTCCTAATATAAATAAACCAAATAAGAGTCATACCTTATCCATAACTGTTAAATAAAAAATAGAAAAAAAACGGAGACTATACTTGGTTATTGGCTTGCAGTTCTTTAAGGTCTTCTGTTCTTCTTTTCCCTTCTACCTCTCTCCAGGTTATTTCTTTCTGACATTCTCTCCTCGTTCTTGCTTCTTCCACGTTTTGTTCTTCAAAATATAACTTGTTTGTTCTGAGATGTGCTACCATCTATGGTTAGAAGAGAGTATTGACAATAAAGTTTGACTGAATCTAGTCAAGATGTCACTATCTTCTTTTTATCCCTTTAAGACATCTTCTTGCTACTTTTCAACTGTACCCATATGACCCCAAAGTTATTAATGACAATGAAATTCTTTAGCCAATGTAATCGCCTTACCAACTAGAATTAGCACCTAAAAAATGTACCGTAGGAGAGTTAACAAACTTTATCAAAACAAAACTAATTTTGCAGTAAAAGGACCCCGCAGTTTTTGATAGGAAAATGGCTTTCGGTGGATTTCTCTCAAACTTCGGAAATTTATTCTTCATCCCATCCCGATCAAAAGTGTTCACGGGCCCAACTCAATCCTATGTACAGATTTCGGGCTAGCGCGAGTGTAAAATGATTAGGTTGAACTCGATATATGGGCATTTATCGGCAAGTTAGGCGTTCACCTCTTTACGTTTATGGTTTATATGATGGATATATGTCATACACACCCAGATACACACACACGCACACATTTAGCGTCTTTTTTTCGGTAATTTTGATATTGCCAATCGTTTCTTATACAAAATTCATTCTTCGTAAACCAAATTTTAATTTTTTTTAATTTTTTTGTAGATTCTAGGTTCATTTATATCCTAAAAACTCACTTTTTTTTGACATTGCCAATCGTTTCTTAAACAAAATTCATTCTGCGTAAACCAAATTTTAATTTTTTTGAATTTTTTTTGTAGATTCTAGGTTTATCTATATCGTAAAAAACTCCCTTTTTCGCACAAAAATGGCCCAAACATTTTTTTCGGTAATTTTGATATTGCCAATCGTTTCTTATACAAAATTCATTCTTCGTAAACCAAATTTTAATTTTTTTGAATTTTTTTGTAGATTCTAGGTTTATTTATATCCCAAAAAACTAATTTTTTCCCTTAAAAATGGCCCAAACATTTTTTTTCCGTAATTTTGACATTGCCAATCGTTTTTTATACAAAATTCATTCTGCGTAAACCAAATTTTAATTTTTTTGAATTTTTTTTGTAGATTCTAGGTCCATTTATATCACAAAAAAATCACTTTTTACCTCAAAAATGGCCCAAACATTTTTTTTCGGTAATTTTGATATTGCCAATCGTTTCTTATATAAAATTTATTCTGCGTAAACCAAATTTTAATTTTTTTGAAGATTCTAGGTCTATTTATATCATAAAAAACTCACTTTTTCCCCCAAAAATGGCCCAAACAATTTTTTTTCGGTAATTTTCATACGACGTTGCCCCCCCCCCCCCCCCCAATCTCTGAGCTGGAGCCGGCCTTGTTCTCTAGACCAACTGCTAGGTTTTTACATGCATTCCAATTTCAATTAAGTTATAACTTAAAATATAAATGATATTCCTTTGTTTTTCCTTCTTCAGCGTGTTCCTTGGGCCCCCTAGATAATTTCGTGTCCAGAAAATTTCCCCTATCTCTATTCACGGCCCTGATAAAATTACACCCCGACTAGTACCTGAGCGCGGCAATAGATAATAGCTATTTAAAATTTCATAACTTTCTAAAATTGCTTATTGTCAAAATTCGAAGAATTAACAAAATATGAGTCGGAAGAATTCCTCTGTTAAATCCTTTCAACGTTCACCGAAACATTCCTAAATGGATCACTTCCAAAAACAGTAACATTTGCAAATTTTGTCATCGTTGTCATCAAAAGAACGGAGATCACTATCACCTCGGCCCTCCGCAGCGCCAGGTATTTTTCGAAAACACATCGCTTTTCATTAAACCAAGAAGACATAACTAACCAAGTGAAAAAATACTCTTTACTGCCTTATCTCGTCAACATCTAAAAATGCATTGATGTCGGTTTTTCAAAACATCGATTTCTCTTTGAATATTCTTAAGAGATTTATGGGATTTCAACAATATGGTTTCGAAAATGTGAACCAGGCAATTAGAATTTTGCCGTAAATTTTTTTCGATAATACATTGCGTGTTTTAACCGGTTATTTCTTGTACTAAACTTATATTTTAACAATATCTTATTTTTTGATGATGAAAAGAGAGCAGTTTGGTTTGCAGATGTAAGTATTTCTATAAATAATAATATAAAATAAAATATATGAAAGAATCAATAGGTTTTAGGTCCGGAAAACCAGTTGGTCGGGGCTATGGGTACTTATCCAGTCGTTCTTTTGCTTTAATATTGTGTTGCTATAGCTACATTGTAAGATTCAACAAAGTCTTGTTGAAATCACATGCTTATTATTACTCCAACTGATACATTTTCATGATAAGGATAGTAGAATAATTATTGATCTGTGTATAGAAAATAATCTTATAGCAGGCGATAAAAAATTTTACTATAAAAATATACTGTTATGATGTTAAAATGGGGCAAAATTTGTAAGTGTATTTTAAAATAAATTATGTGAAAAAGACTTAATAGATAGTAGTGTTGACAGATTTGAGTTTTTTAAGTTAATGTTAATTGGAATTTTATAAGATGTCAAATGTGAATTGATTAAAATAAAGTTGATTAAAAAGTATTGAGAAGAATATCATTAGCATAACAATTGGCATCCCAACGTGGGGCTCTTTGAAAACAGGGCCTAAAACATAATTAAAATTAAAATGGGTAAAATTAAAGTTTTAAATGAGTTGAAATCTTCGGAAATCAGTGAGTTTCTTGAAAAAAGAGGTATGGATAAAACAGGAACAAAATTAACTAAAATGGCGACGAGATTAAGGGAAGCATTAATTAATGAAGGAAGAGATACAGAAACATATGGTTTCGAGTTAGAAGAAGAAATGATTAAGCCAGGGAAAGAAGTAGTAGTAAGAAATATATTAGAAGAAAGAACTATGGGAGAAATATCAGAAGAAAATCTGGATAACATGGAAAATCCAGACACTTCGGAAGGAGGAGATAGTCAAAGATAGTCAAAGATAGTCAAAGACAAAGAACAGATGTTAATGCGATTTTTGAGTGAAAATTTTTCAAAAATATCTGAAGAACAGAAGAAAATGGGGGAAGAACAGAAGAAAATGGGGGAAGAACAGAAGAAAATGGGGGAAGAACAGAAGAAAATGGGGGAAGAACAGAAGAAAATGGGAGGATAACAGAAACAAATGAAAGAAGAAATTAAAAATCTAATGGAAGAAAAAATTAGTGATTTAAAGAAATCAATGGAGAAGAAGTTAAAAGAACATGAAATAGAATCGACTAGAAAATATGAAATGATAGAAGCGGAAATGATGATACAGAGGGAGAAAATTACCAATTTACAAGAAATTAGAAATAAACAAGAAGAAATAGAAATTTCTTTAATCATGCAAGAAGAGAAAATTATAAATTTGCAAACAAATATACAAAAAGAAGTGCAAAGAAACACTGAAATAAACATAAGTAGAACAAAGGACGAAATTGAAAAAGAGACGAAAGAAGAAATAGAAAATATTAAAAGAAATTTAATTATAAAAGGTAGAGAAATTACAAGTTTAGAGGAAGAAATAATACAAGACAATTGGAAAATTGCAGAAGAAGAGAATTTAAAAACAAAAAAACATACAGAACAGAATTTGAAAATAATGAGACAAGATATTGAAATGAATGGGAATTTAAATAGAAATAAAATTAAAAAAAAATTATCATAGACGGAAAATTAAATTAAAAAAAATATATATTTTTTGGATTTTGGGAGAAAATTAAAAAAAATGAATTTGGAAATAGCAGAGGAAGAGAATTTAAGTATATGAAAAGAAAAGAGGTGTGCTAAGCTTCAATTACCATTTGAAGGACCTTATATTATAGATAATGAAAATGGAATAAATAGTTACCGATTAATAGATCCAGTGACTAATAAAGTCCGAGGAGTATTTAATATTAGTCAATTATACAGATTTTGTTTTTAAAAGTTGAAGTTGAAGATTAAAATGGGGCAAAATTTGTAAAATTCGTTGAACTTTTCTTATTCATTACTTTGCAAGAAAAGTTCAACGAAATTTTAGGGAATGTTGTTATGATATTAAAATGGGGCAAAATTTGTAAGTGTATTTTAAAATAAATTATGTGAAAAAGACTTAATAGATAGTAGTGTTGAGAGATTTGAGTTTTTGAAGTTAATGTTAATTTGAATTTTATAATATGTCAAATGTGAATTGATTAAAATAAAGTTGATTAAAAGTATTGAGAAGAATATCATTAGCATAACAATATACACAAGAGAAAAACACATCTGATTATTATGATAAATTCTAGAAACAGATGTGTTGCTTTAAACTTTAACTAAAATCAGTTTAACCTTTGCCAATAAAATCATTTCCCTTCAAAACCAGTAATATTTTCCCTTAAAAATGTGTATAGAAATGGACGGCATTTCAGATTTGTGAAAACAATGAGATGCTAAGTCTTAAAAAGCGTGAATGAAGCAGCAAAAGAAAGTTGTGAAACTATACATTGAGGAAATTATAAAATGTTTGGTGGAATGCATATATACAAAAGGATATTACACTAAAAAAACCCCTGAAAACAATATCTAGCCCCACAACTAAAGAAAAACACAACAAATATAAAGATAAAGTGATATTAGAAAACTTGAAGGAATTGTGGTATAGAGAACATTATTATAAGGACCTTTATTACAAATAATTAACAAGAGTAAGATATAATAAGAATAATATATTATATATAAGAATAACATATTGGAAAGTAATTTAGATTTAGATTTATGAAGTAGTTTACTCTGCAATTGATATGTTCGTACCAGTGAAAAAATGTAGAACCTCAAATTTTCCCTTGTGGTACAGTACTGAACTTAAGAAAATAATAAATGAAAAAAAGGTAGCTCATAAAAGATTCAAAGTTACAGGAGACATAGACCATTATCATCAATTTAATAACCTCCGAAGAAGATGTAAACAGCTTCAGACCCAATGTCATGAAAGGTTGAACAAATCGAAAGAAATATTGCTTATGATCCTCGTTGTTTTTGGAATTATGTGATTAGTAAAAGAAAAATTATATAACTTACCCTCCAATACGTTTTTCGAGGAGGCAACAAGCAGTGATTAGAATGAAATTGTGAATCTTTTGGCCAACTATTTTTCCACAACTTACACTGGTGAGAATGTCACCCAAATTCCTGAATATGAAAACAGAGAGTGTTTGAATGTTTGCAATTATTTCATTGAAATAACTGAAGTAATTGACCAACTTATGATAGCCCCTGAAAAACTTTCTAGTGGCCCTGACGGAATTCCTCTATATTTCATAAAAAATTGTGTATTCACTATCATCAGAAACATTTCCTAAGTTTTGGAAACAAAGTTTTTTCACTCCGATCCATAAAGAATTCTCGTCCCCAAATTACTTGACGGTTTGATCACTAAGAAACTTACTCATGACACAAGGAAATAATTAATAAAAACCAACATGGCTTCACCTCAGGAAGATCCACCGACACTAATTTACAAATTTGGTTAGTTATCAACATTTTCTTTTAAACAGTTTGGAGGAAAGGCACCAGGTTGACTCTATTTATACTGACTTCTCAAAAGCATTTGATAGAGTCAATCATGACCTTCTAATTGCAAAACTCTCCGTGTTAGGCATTGGCAGTAACTTTTTGAACTGGATCGGATCTTATTTCAGAAATTTCTGTAATATCTGGGATTCCTCAGGGATACCATATAGGTCCACTACTCTTTTTATTATTTATTAATGATATATCAGAGGTAATACAACACAGCTGCTATTTGATGTTTGCAGATGACTTCAAACTTTATAGGATCATCGACAATGTCTGTGATGCTGAGCTGTTACAAATAGATTTGAGAAATTTGTCCCGTTGATACTTCCTCTAAATATAAACAAATGTTATGAAATCACATTTTCGTGAATTATAAATCCAATTGAATACTCTTACCAAGTGAAAAATGTTAATTTGTAAGTGGCTGATAGTGTTAGAGATCTTTTGGTATATTATTTGATTCCAAAGTAACATTTAAGGCACACATTGATAATTTAGTTTCTAAATCATTTAAATTATTGGGCTTCATTACAAGATCTTCAGACAAATTTTCCCTGTACACTTCTAAATTATTCGATCAGTTATTGAATATAATTGTATGATATGGTGTCCGTTTTATCAAGCGGGTATCAATAGAATTGAAAGAGTTCAAAATAAATTCTTAAGGGTATGTGTATCTTACATCTTGAACATCTTAAATTTATCAAGCTCGGAACATCGAAGAGCGGAAATAGATTTGAGATTTCTGCACAAATTTAATTGAACTCTTTAAACTGAATGCTAATCCCAGAAGAACAAGAATTTCAGAATTGTTCATGGTTCCTCATCACAGTACAAACTATGGTCAAAATGAGTCAATTACAAGGGTAGTTAAATTGGCAAATAAAAATAGTGAAATGAATGATTTATTTGATACATCCACATATTCATTCAAAAATCAAATGAGGTACATTCATTTGTTGTAACTTAGTTTTAGTTGATTATGATTATATTTGTAGATAAAGTAGTGTAAAAATTGTCTATTTATGATTTTTTTTTATAAATTGACGTGTATAAATAAATAAATAAATAGATAAACAAATAAATAGATATAGAGGCGCGCATTTTTCAGGTTTGAAACAAGGGTCTATATTGATCCTATTGTTATGTATAAAGTAATGTATTCTTCCATGTTTTTTTTTAATAACCAATAATAACAAAAGTGACACTTAAAATTGTAGTTAAACAATGCAATAGATTTTGTTTTTATAACCGCCTTGTACCAAATTTCATACGTATTTTGATTGTCCCATTTAAAAATCCAAAGTTGCGATTATTTCCGAACAAACAGGATATTGTTTATAGTTACGGGAGTGTTCCTATTCGTTATATTCCTTAATTTTATTCAAAAATTTCGCGGGACGATTAGTCTATGTTGACTCCTTTGATTAGAACTAGTTTTGGATTACAATCTTGCGGTAGTATTTCCGGTAGAAAGGTACTTACCCAAATAAACGAAGGTACGAATGACGTACAAATTATTTAACAAGAAAATACTACTAAAATGTACCATAAAATAGTAAACTCACCTTTCTATGAATGAAACGTTTCCAGGCACTTCACATCATAATAGTAGTAAAAGCTGTAAATGTGAAGTACCTGTTACAAAAAAGAATAAATGCTATTCTTCAGACCCTCATACAAAAAGACGGAAATAAGTTATAAAAGTATTATAAAATAAAAGAGGGTAAGGTGCAAATTTAAGAGATAAGCACTGAATGAACTTTTTTTAAGATTTTTGAATTGATTTTTGATTTAAAACAATGGTAGGACCTAATAGACACAGATTAAAATGTTTACAAGACGCTTTACATCAATATTTTATTTGCTCCATCATCCAATCAGGTTTTAGAGCAGATTTTAGTAATATGACAGCGTTATCGAATATTACAAACGATATACTTACTGAATTAAATGAGAAACAATTCAGGTAAAATAATCCCTTCGTTGTATCAATATTAAATAATTGTTTCGGCATTATTTTGCCTCATCAGTACAAAGTAAATAGCTCGTTTGGTATCTGTAAACCAAAGTGCAGAAGGACGTAAGGCTTGAAATTTGTATTATAAAAATATTCAATGCAACAAATAAATTCGAGGAACTCTTATAATAGAATAAAAATTGCAGGAAAAAGTCATATGGGCATATCATCTTACTGACATAAAAGACAAATGTTTAAAAATATTGAAGAACATTTTTATTTTTGATACTATACATCAAAGGGTTCATGTACCTGTTTCAAATTTTAATAAATTTCTAAGAGCCCCCAGGTGTAGTCGAATATCACAACATGCTGTATATAGACAACATGTACGCATAATACAGATTTTTCCACATTAATTTTGCTTAAATATAGAAAAAACCAGTTGAGAATGCTCTTCTAGCATTGCCGTAGAACGAACAAATTGTAATGAAAGTATTAATAAAATTGTAGATTGATAGTTCTTCTAATCAACACAGCCACAGTCTACTCTTACCAAAATCGACATTCACGGTGTGCCTACTTTAAATTCAATGACATTTTGAACTTCAAAATTTTTATATTTTGGACGCCATTTTGAAGGTGTTCCTGAAGAGGTACGGTAAGCTTACTTTTTGATACCCTAGCAACATCTGAAGTCAAAATTTTAAAATTCATAAACACAAAAAATCAACATACACACACACACACAGAACGAATTCAGATACCTAACAAATTTGTTCGGTGTTGTCTCATTTCGCTTAACAAAACATCTTTTTAACTGATGAGATTATTTTTTATTTGGTTACATATATTAGAGATAAAAATAAATTATTGATTTTTCGAAGATGGTTCCAAGAAAGTTTTATATCATTCGAAATACCACTTCATTTACATCCATTATGGTGGTAATATTCGAAATGCTGTTTACAGGGACATTCCAAATGTTATTGAATTTATGGAATAGTCGATGTTTTATTTTTTGGTCTTGATTAGAAACTCGAAAAATACAGCGCTGATTACATAACCGCTACATTCAAATTATATGCATATACAGGGTGGTCCTTAAGTAATTGTACATAGAAGTCATTTTACATAAGAATCAGCAAAAAATTTTGCCAACCGATGTTATCACGCAGCTGATACCTAAAATGGTATTATCTCTTAAACCGTTAAGTTTTAAGGCTAATAACAAGTATGCTTTTTTTCTACTAAAATAACGTGGATTCAATATTCTTTTACAAAAATAGCACTAACTTAAAGAGCAAAAAAGTTTATCGCACATTTTTGCCACAAACGTGGCCTAACTAGCGCCCTCTACAAATTACATCGAAGTAGGTACCAGATTGTGATTTCTCGTTGCCAAAAACCCCCAGTTCCAAATTTTTATGTATACATATCCAAAAACGCTAAAGTTATTGCAAAAAATAAATCTTAAAATTTAACCTCTAACACCCTGTATATTCCTTATTAGCAACATTTTATTAGAGCAAGTTGGTTCAAATCGTAATATTTTAAAGTGAGGAATCTACCATACTTCTATGTACAATTACTTAAGGACCACCCTGTATACCAGTGAAACTTACTGATTCGGTCTTGCATACTACAGACTCTAGATGCATTCATGGACATAGAAGGAGCATTTGATAGAATCTCCTTCAAAGTATAAAAATTGCGCCTACAGCAAATGACATATATCTTGACAGAAAGAGATCGAGAGAGGAAGAAAAATTTTATGTAGTAGAATTCCCGAATTAAAACAAAAACCGACCCGAGAAGTGCGCAAGACTTTATTTCGACATTGTATAAAACATCACCCTGTGTAAACAATTATCGAGCCATCCTTGAACATTTTTATTTTTATGTCCATAAGCGGTAGTTGAGATGTTAGTGTGCGGTGTCCCCTAACACGGTTTTCATATTACCGTAGAACGAAAAAATGGCATTCCAATGGCCCTATCAGTGGTCCCATCTCGAAAATCCCAACCTTCTCAAAGCCCACTAATACTTTTGCTGATAAACACATCGAAAACAATCGAAAGCGCAACTGGACAAAAGAAGAGCGAGACAAATTAGTAAGGACACGAGTGGATTCCTAATAATTCACACAAGAGCTTTTATCGCTTCGAGATTAGTTAAAAATTTCTGAAACAATCTTCGAAACGCCCTAATTAGGTAACTTGTTTTCGTTGGGAAGTGTTTTTTCTTGGGTTTTAAAGGTTGATGGTTATGATGTCATTAAGGGTGCGATTCAGTGCTCGTTATCTCTGCTACTTATCTTTGTCAGATCACTCCAAAACTGGATAATTGATCTCAATTTAGGCAGAACCTTAAAGCGATACTTAGATATATAAAGCTGTCAAGTATTTGACAAAGAATTTTGCCGCAGGTGAAGATAATTTATTTTGGAAACTTTTATTATTAATATATACAAGGCAAACTAAATATGATAGCATGATAGAAAATGGTGAAAGAAATTAAATGATAAAATAATTATACAATCCAATTTAATATAAAAAAAATGCAAAATCATCGTCAAAGAAGAAGACAAGCAATTCAACGCTGGGATGAAGACACCCCAGAAGTCCTGCAGTGAAAGCTCACGAACTCACTTGGAGAGGTGGATATATAGATTTTTGGTGGAGAAATGCAACTACGCGTATTGAGTATTCCAAAACTGCTCAAGGATAATAAAAAAACTGTACTTTCAAAAAAATCCAAGCTAGAAACACGCAAATTCGTTAGTAGGTCCAAAAATTGTCCGGTTGAACACAATAAATTTCTTCCTGGTTAATCATATCTTCTATAAAAACGCTGTTATTATTTTGTTTACCACTGAACTGTTGACAAAGTTTAAGTTTAGCTTGGTAAAGTCGTTCCTATTTTAATATAGTTCGGGCAATACGTATAGTATCCCAAATTTAACAGCTTTAAAACGTGACGTCTTTGATCTTCCAAAAAACATGACGCTTTAAACGAAAGGCGGCATCCTTTGTCTCAGTCAAAGAACTAGTTGTGAAGACAATGTGGAACACCGTTGCAAAGAAAAATGCAAGAGATGTATTTTATGAAGTGGAAAATAATTTTTGATCCATTTAAACATATTATCTTCAAGTCTAGTAGGGAAGCTCGTAATGCGAAACGAAGGAATTTGCAGATGTACGCCAATAAAAGGAAATCGAGCTCTGCTTCATTAAAATTGGAAGAATAATACGCAATGGTTTTATTATGGGACGAAGACACTCCGGCGGGACTCCAGCGAAAATTTTAACATATCGCTTCAGTAGAGCTTGCCTGGAGAGGTGGAGAAACAGTCAATTGCTGAGTTCATTATTTTAAAGAGGAAGTGGATAATTCTGGGATTAAAACAGGAGATAACATAGTTACATATTTTTTAAAATAACTGATTTTCAAAAATCCTACTTTTTAGGAGGAGTAGAATATATTCCTCTCTTCAATAAAACGGCCCAGGGTGGAGAAAAAAAATGGCCGATAGTAAATGGCTGTTCCCCAACACGAAGAACCCTACCTTTTGTCGAGTCCGTCTTTTTAAAATTCTAATGGTTAAACGTTCATCTAGAATAACAACTGATAGATTATTCTCAACAGTAAACCCATCATGGAACAAAGAACAATCAAGTGGATGGTACAAAAACCCCAGTGGGAAAAAAACAAACTTTCGAAATGGACTAAAGAAGCAGCACAGAAAGCAGGATTAAATACAAAAGAAATAAAAATAACAAACCACTCTATGCAGTCGACAGCAGTCAGTAGCCTGGCTAAAGGAGGGATGGGTGAACAACAATTAATTAAAATTACTGGCCACAGTTCAGCCAACTCAATTAAGCCTTATCTGCAAATGGATAATGAGCATTATTCCAACATCATAAACGCCTCAGAATCTCCAGCTAAAAAACAGAAAACAGAAGATCCTGCAGCCACTCATCGAGCTTCTCACTCTACAACTGGACCCATCAACAACATTAATGAGTTATCAATGAGTTAACAAAGATTTCAAACAATACTCCTACTGTGTACCAAAATTGCAATTTATATTTTAATTGTACCATTAAGTTTGTAGTAGTTTGTGATTAAATAAATTACCTGTTTTTCAGTTTTAAAATTAACACCAACATATTTATTATGTATGCATATACAATAGGTAGTATGTTTTGTATGCAGAATAATCTGTTACTCATGAAAATTGCAATTTTTATTCTTTCAACCATTTTTTCGGTCTTGTTCTGCTCATTTAAGTTTAAGCTAGCAGAATAGTCATTATTGCGAAAATTCGCAGAGCAAAAAATTTGTAATTACCTTTTTTTATCAGCCATTAATAAGTTTTCAACGATTATACTACCGAAACACTGGTTTTCATTGTTAAAATCGTTTTTCCGCAATGCTCCCCAAACCTTACCACCACGTCGTGACTTTTTCCATTTTTGCAAAGTATTAAATCGAGCCTTTAATTAGCCGTTAATTACTGTGCAAATAATTTTGAATTTTTATTGTTTCAACCACTTTTTCGGTCATGTTCTGCTCACTTAAGTTTGAGCGAGCAGAACAATCATTATTGTAAGATATACAACCTGAAGTAAAAAATGTAGAATTAATGGACGCTACTGAGTAAAGAATCACGTATACGATCCATGAAAATTCCTGCGTTTTAAAGATGAAACAAATAATTTAAACGACAATCAAACACATACATTAACAAATGCCCTAAGACACAGCATAGGTACGAAATCGAGAATGCATCGAGAGCATTGTTTAAAGAAGAGTGTCCTGATTGATTTGTAGAGGGCTCATTAGAAGATCGGCCGCCCACAGTGGCGGTAGAGTGACGGCAAAAGCGGCCCAAGCCGCTAAGCCCACCCCGAAGTCCGATAACCAGAGTGGAATGCACCATCAGCGGATGGACACAAGATGGACGAGATGGGCCCTACCAGACACACAACGCCGAAATTTATTTTTACCAAGGACAATGAATGTTTTTCGATTTAGAGCACTTTGAGGTTCGAAGAAAAAACTAACAGAAAAAAATTGCGAAATTCGGTTTCCGAGAACGTTGTATCGCATCACTTCAGGATATATGACTGATATTTGGAATGTCAATGACGTAGATAAAGGGGGTAATTGCGCCCCAGAGATTAAAATAGTTTTCTTCGATTTTCTCGAGACTGTGACGTTTGATTTAGATTTTAATATCGGGATTCGAGCAAGTCAGCGATCTATAATAAAGGCTGAGTTAATATTACATTAGTGCAATAAAGTAGGGTCAAATTCAAATTCATTTTTTTTTTTTTGTTTTTTTTTTTTATTTCTGTGTCAACGGCATCGACTACTATGGCCATTAGCCTCGTGTTCTGTGTATGCTTTGTTACTGTTTCCCAGCGCCACGTTAGGAACAGCACTGTTAATTAGAACCCAACAGTGAATGGTCGAGTGAGGAATCACACCTGGTATATGAAAATCAATTTCTAAATTTTTAATTAATTAAAAATCAGAAAAAGATTTCTGCCTTTGGTGTGATTCGAACCCACAACCCTTGGATTATGAGTCCAGTGCTCTACCGCTGAGCCACCCACCCCTCTTTCAAATTCATTTATTCGCGTCATTGTGCAAAAGTCTAACACACGTCAAAAATTGTTTAAACCAGTTTAGATATATAAAATTGGAATTGGAAACATATAAGCAACTAAAATTAAAATTATGTTAAAATCATGTTAAGGACTTCTAAAATGCAAATCTAAGAAATTCCTCTTTGCTATAAAAGGCATTTTCTATCAAAATATGCTTAATTCTACTTTTAAATTGCTGTAATGGGAGACCAGTTTGACATCTTCTGAGCCTCCAGTAGGCTGGCATAAGATTATGCTTATGCCGGGTGTCATGTTGATGTATGTCTTCGTGGGTCCCGAAGTGCCCCCACCCCCCTTAATAAACATAAGGTTTTCCGATATATCGTCGCTGCAGAGTGAAAACTACGTATGTCATTTTTTTATGAAAATGGTTTTATTGCTTAATAAGCTTGAAAACCACCTAGCGCACTTCCTCACGAAGCCTTTTAATTTAAAAAGACCTATAACACCATCTAATATTCTACTTGATAAACACGTTTACATTGCTAACGTATCATAAGTAAATCGGTTTTTATTGCCTCCTGTAAAATTTACCTTTTCGAACATACGTGGTTTTCACTCTGCAGCGATGATATATAGACAGAGAACAGTGAGAATTCTCAAGGTCTTATATGCTTGTCTGCAATCATCCCTATACTTGAGGCCAGCAAGAACCCTGATGGCCTGACGTTGCCAGCCAAAGACCCTCAACATTTCTGCCGAGTGTCCCCAGACCAAAATGGCATAGGCTAGGTGAGATTGAAATGCTGTTTGCAAAACTTTATGTGAGACATTAGATGCCAGGTTCCTAAGTACATACAGACTTCTTGTTAGCTTCTTGCATATGTTGTCAATATGTTCACCCTCATTGGAGCTTGGGGTCCAGATGTACGCCCAGAAATCTAACACTGATTACACCATCATTCACTCCCTGAGTGTCCCTAAGACAAAATACTACCCTGTTGGTTTTCGCTTCATTGAACCATTACTTGGTCACTGACTGTGTAGACAAGGAACCCTAAAGTGTATCAACCGCAAAAGAGACGGTGATACAAAAGAGTGTGTATTTTGCATTTGTGTCAGTGCTCGTAAGGTCATTGACATAAATCAGAAAGAGAATGGGTCCCAGAACGGAGCCCTGGGGAACCCCAATATTAACAACACTCTTCCCCGATAACACCCCAGACACCTTCACAATAACACAGGATAAAAGTTATATTTCTTGAGTTTTCGCAAGAGCATCTCATGATCTACACAGTCAAGGGCCTTGCTCAAGTCGCGGTGTCAAACCGCAACCTATGAAAGGAGTCCACAATGTGTGAGACCAAGTCCAGTATGCCAAGCACTGTTGTCCTGTTTTTTCTAAAGCCAAACTGAGATTCTGAGAAGTAATTATTATTTTCAAAGTAGGTGGTTATTTGTACTGCCATGGATTTTTCAACAATTTTGGAGATTATTGGGAGTAATGAAATAGGTCTATAGTTTTCTGGCATCTGTGTCGCCTTTTTTAAAAATTGGTGAAACAATTGTTTCTTTAAGAACATGGGAATTTACTTTCTTTAAAGCATAGATTAATTAATTTCGTGAGCGGCCTTATAATGATATTTTTAATCATTTTAATAAGATCAACATTAAATCTATATATATATCATGGATATTTTTGTTCTTTAAACTGTTTATTAGGCCTAGGCTACAGGGTAAAAATGTGTTTTTTGCTAATAACTTTGATTAATTTTTATCAAAAATTTATGGTGGTAACTTCGTTAATAATGAATGTATATTTTCCAAAATTTACTCAAGTCTTGTTAACAGTTAAAACAATCGTTCTTATTAACTTTTATAATTTTATATAATTTAATGTGATTTTCGCACGCGATTTATCAACTTCTGATCAATAGGCATGCACGGGGTTTTTCGTTGATTCCCTTAGCTGCATTTATTTTTTTCGCCTACCATAAATATGTGAAAATGAATCATATGAACCCTAAAAATCAGACCAAAAGTAATATTTATCAACCCTAGGGCTGCTAAAATCTTTTTCGCTTACCATGTCTGAAAATGAATCATATCAACCCTAAAAATCAGACCGAAAGTAATATTTCCGGGCCTTGGGCCGCAAAAATCAAAAAGAACACGATTTTCACATCAACGCACCTTTGACTTTTCACATACATTTTCATTAAACGTCAGTGTAGAATCAAGAGAATTAAACTTTTCGCTCGCTCATGCAGCTAATAGCCTCGAGCTGCTAAACCTCATTTTCTGCCCTTGTGACACAATATACTATTACAACACGATTTTCACTATCTAGACACCTTTGACTTTGACGTTTCTAATAAATTTTTATTAAACGTCAGTGTAAATCAATACGTTCTGATTCTGAATAATTGTTATTGTGTGAATCAGTGAAAATGAATAGTAATTCAGACAGTGATGAAGAATTTACTAATACTCCACCAGACGCGCTTTAGCAGCCCTTAGCTATTGTTGCCTCAAATTTTACATCACTCGAGAAGTTGGCGAATCATGTGCTTGTTCTTAGGTTGAAATTAACGTCTAACGCACCTAACTAGACGACCAGTTTGCTTACTATGATAAAAGAATCAGAAAGTGTGAATATTTTCAAAAGGAGATTAAAAAACTATTCATTAAAAAACCATTTAGATTATTTAGACATCTCTATTTTTGATAGAAGAATCAGAAAGTGTGAATATTTTCAAAAGGAGATTAAAAAAATATTCATTAGAAAACCATTTAGATTATTTAGACATCTCTATTTTTAAATGTACAATTTTTGTATCAGAATTTAGATTTTTTTATTGTCAATTTACCTACTCTTCTCTTGAAAAAAGTTCGTGAGGCTGTGATCCAAAGATCAGAAACTTTTTAACAAATCTTTACTCAAATACCCTTGTTTTAATGAGGATAACCATTATACAAAATGGACTAATGCTCCTCTTCGTATTGTCTTCTTTAGTTAAAGGAGACGTCTCGACTCCTCTCTAGTCGCGTCTTCAGGTCTGTCAAGAGCTTACGAGGCGGCGACGCCGGGTCTGTGGTTCCCATGCCAGTTCACATTCCTACCCGCAAGGTTTCAACTCTCTCTCCGTAAAAAATGGTTATTTTATTTTTTGGGTGGACCGGTGCTCGCAGCAGCCGAGATATCGAGATGGGCCAACCACCCAGGTGTTCCATGACTCGAGTTTGTTTTTCCTCTTGTGTGTGTGTCCGTGATGTTCGTTTGTCTGCGTTTGTTAATGACGCCGTGATGAGTGTGTGTTGGGCGCTAGTCTTTTGTTCTCCGCTTGATTCGGTTAAGTGGTCCACAGGACCGGAATAAGTTTCGTTGAAAGGAGATCCCCAAAGTGAAATGCCGAAAAATGGGCGTGTTTCGCGATTTTCTTTTTCATAACTTAATAAAATATGAATTAGACGGCAAAATTGTGGGTAGAACAAGTGAAAATAACGTTAGTAGATCATATTAAAATTTTTCCTAAATCGCAATAATCAATAATCTCCCAAATCGTCCTCGGCACCCCCTGTCGATTGCCAAAAGTTTTTATTTTTCTCGATCACAGTGCCTCAAAAACGCTTTTAAGATTTTTAAATATTTCAAGAATAAAACTCCTAAGCACCAGGAATGGATTTAATAACTCCAAAGATGTTAAAAGAGTTACATCGAAAGGGTATAGTACTTATTTATTTAAAATTGCTGAAATAATTCTAATACTTAAACCTGGAAAAGACCCACATGAAGTAGAATCTTATCGACCTATCAGTCTGCTTTCAACTATATCAAAATTATTAGAGAAACTGATTCTTCGAAGAATTGATCCTGGTTTTGGTGCCAACAATTGTATACCTCACTTTCAGTTTGGATTCCGACGAGCCCACTCCACAATCCAACAGTGTAACGGCATTACCCATACATAGACGTTAGACAGGCCTTCGATAGGGTTTGGCATGTTGGACTATTATACAAGATTAAAAAACATTTACCAACATTCTTCAAACTATTGGAATCTTATCTAAACAATCGCCAATTCAGAGTACGAATAAAAGGAGATGTTTCTGTTTTGCTGCCAATCAACTCGGGTGTACCACAAGGCAGTGTCCTTGGTCCACTACTATACGTCTTGTTCACTTCAGATCTCCCATTATCTCTAAACATCACGATAGGAACATTTGCTGACGACACTGTCATTCTAACAACCCATAGTAATGTGCTACAAGCCCACCATATCCTCCAAGAATATCTTAAAAAATTGGAGAAGTGGTTAAAAGATTGGAATATTGAAATAAATGAGACAAAATCTACACATATAACCTTTACTTTAAGAAAAGACGTATGTCCTCCGATACAGCTAAATAACATCAGTGAAATATCTGGGTTTACATCTAGATGCCAAATTGAACTGGAAGGAACATATTAAGAAGAAACGAAAACAAATAAATCTAAGAAGTAGAGATATTTACTGGTTAATTGGACGGAAGTCTCCTCTTTCCATCGAAAATAAAATTCTATTATATAAGGCAATAATTAAACCTATCTGGACCTATGGCATCGAAATATGGGGATGCGCCAGTAAATCCAACATAGCAATTATACAAAGAAGCCAGTCTAAAATACTAAGAAATATTGTTAATGCCCACTGGTATATAACAAATGAAATGATCCACAGTGATCTGAAGATCTTAACAGTAAAAGAAGTCATTCCTGAAAGAAGTGCTAGCCACCACAAGAAACTAGAAGCCCATACAAATCCTTTACTAAAACCGCTACTTGAAAATGATGTAATAAGAATAAAACGACGATGGCCAACTGACCTGCGAAATTAACAGGAAGCAGCAGGTCCGTTCGCTGCAGAGGACCTCATCATGCTACTTGACTTGACCTTAGCTTCTTCCCATAGCTAGGTCATATGCCAGCACATTAGCTTATAGAATACCATGTATTTTGATTGCTGATTTATAGAATAAAAAAAAAATATTTCAAAAATACCTACCCAAATCCGAAATATTTCGGCATTTACAACCAATCCCATCTTATAGAGCTCGACGAGTAGATTTAAAATTACACTTCATAATTGAAAATCGCTCAACTGGGAGCTGAGATATTGCAGTTGAAAGTTTATGGAAAAATCATCCAAAACTATTACAACTTTCAATAACTTTTTCTTTAATAATTTTTGCACCGGGATTTTGAAGGGCCAAAATATAGTAGATAAAAATTCTAAATACTAAAGTATAGAAAAATTGAAGTTCTAGAGATTTTGGGTGGTTTTTTCAGAGATTTCTTCTTCGATTTTGTAATTTTTGTTTAGAGCATCTTGTAAAGCTTGAGAAGTAGATTAAAAATCACCCTTATTAAAATCCATTTTTGCACCACCGGGCTCTCGTGTTTACAAAAAGTTTAGTCTATATTCCTCTCATCGCCTTTTGCCTTACTTAAATCGAATCAACGGCGATAAACACAATTGTTTAATTTTCAAATACAAATTAAACATAATTCATTTCATTCATATTTAATAAACAAATTGGCAACTGCGCCAACCGCGTCACTGACAAAAGATCAGCATTGGCAACAGCGTACTAGCAACTCGCCAAATATATTTAAATTAGACGGTCAAAATAAAGTTAAAATCTTTCACTCAATACGGGAGTGCGACGAAATCGTCAATCTTGAGACGGAAGAACTCCATTTTAAGCATGGCGGACTTCCGGTTCCGTTAGACCACCTGCAAGGGACGTGTGACGTAGGCGCATTCTTTCACGTACTCGCATTTTTGAACGTAGCCAATTTACTGCGAGACGCTTAGAAGTGCGAATTAGAACATTATTCTATTGAGTGATTTGAGTGTGTTGTCAGCTGCGTACCAAGCTGACCGCTTCGTTGTCCAATACAATGTATTTATTTTACAAATTCGCTGACAAATTCAAGTGCCCTCTGATGCGGCAAAAATATATTTTAAATTCAGTATAAGTTTGATCGTTCAATTGACTGATGCTCCGTTAAAACATTTGACGTAAAAATATTACTAGTTAGTGTTGGTAGTGGTACCAAATGTAATATTTTTATTTGATACGTCGTTTTCAAACAGTGTTTAAAAAGGCGGCATTTTAACGCAAAACCTTCATCGGCCCACATCGGAAACAGTTGCAAAAGATATCTTCTTATTGAAAATACAACAATTATTTATTTATTACTGAAATATGTCACTATAGAGTATGGGATAAGAACGCTACAAATAAGATTGCGCTGGCGTGAGGATGGTTCAGCTCTCCAACGGACAATTTTTTTCTTATATAGACTGGTATATGTATATAAAATCCTTCCTCTTTCGTAATTCTGTCAAAAAAAGTGACACTCTCTGAGGGATCCGTCAAGTGTCACTATTAGATCTCGAACCCCGTCGGTTATAGGCCTTCTTCAACAGTCTGTCTCATGGAATCGTTTGCTTTTTTGAACTAGCTTTAATTACGGCATAAATGGAGTTGGAGGATGAGAAAGGTAGTAGATGCTCGCTAGTAACGTGTTCAATAACACCCCACCACGACTGTCCAAGATGTCATTTTTTTCCCCAAATTTTTTTAGACTGGAACGAAAATTCAAGTAGATGTATATGTGGGAACGACTTCCCTGAATGGATATTTTTGGAAAATCAAAGGTAAAGAAAAAAACCTGCTTAATTAACACATGGCGACCCTTTTGAGTACTCGAAATTCTGAAGTAAATGCTCTGGAAAAAAGGGAATACTTAATTGGAAAGAAGATACAACAACGTGGTCACTTTAGCTTGGATCAAAGGTCATGGAAAATCAAAAGGCAACCGCGCAGCTGACTCTTTAGCTAAGAAAGCAGCCTCCCATAAACTTTTGGGACCTGGCACTTTCATAAGCTTATCGGCATCAGCTGTGGCTGACCTACTAAAGAAACACTCCCTTAACAAGTTTAAGGGTAGATGGGACGACGAAACAGGTTGCAAGCTAGCCAAGGAACTATTACAGTATCCGAACAGCGAAACAGTCAAAAAATACATGACTATGAACAGACAGAACCTGCGCACAGCCACAGGTATCCTGACTGGCCACTGTCATCTACGAAAACACCTCTACAGGATGGGGTTATCTGACACTCCACTGTGTAGAGGATCTGAACAGGAAGACGAGACTGTCGATCACATTCTTCACAAATGAGACATTTTCTTTTCGGCGAGCGGTGGCTAACACATGCCAACATGAGGGAGCTACCTTCAGGCGACGTCATCGCCTACTTTAAACAAGTAGGCTGGCTGACGAGCTAGAAGGAAGGCTCAACCTCAGAAGCTCGCACAATGGGCCAAATGTAGCCTACGTGCTGTGGGGTGACCCACCCTTCTAGACTTATAGATACAGATTGGAAAGAAGATCGGTCAAGGTTCATACAGATGTCTGGTCTTTGGGTATAATTCTATTTATAATGTTGATGATGATGGTTTATGATTCCTTTCATGCGAAACAAATCCAGTAGCACTTATCGCTTATCATTGTATTTGTTGAATAAATTGGGTGTCATCCAAATATAATAAAACGATTGGAGCACTCATTAATCCACTAAGAGACAACACAAGATTGAACTTAATGTTGCGGACGTAACACGGATTTATGTAGACCTCATATCACGAATGCTAAATCATAGAATTGTCAAAAAATCGCTTTCAGCTGGATGCTGGATGAGGTAAAAAAGAAGAGGTAGGTCGAGTTGAGAATGAAGTAAAAGAGGATTCAATCAGAAGGTATGGGTCCAGACGATATGTAGTGCTCAAATATAAATGTATACTCACCTTTATAGTCATCACGTTATCCGGCAATCTCAAAAACACAAATAAAACAACCAAGAAGAATGTAATTATAAGTTTAATAAATAATATGACTGCTAGTAAAATATAAATATATCAAAACATTAATGATTAAAAATTATAAGAATGACTAACAGAAAAATATGAACATCTCATATAACGACTAATTACTTTACCCTGCATTATTTACAATTTTTACTAGATTTAATCTAAAACTAGTTATCAAACATTCTAACCTAATTATTAGTTTTTTGTTTACGTCTTTCACTTGGATATTTCGTCTTTAAAAGTCGATTCGGTTATCAATTTATCTACAGTCAATTATTTTAGACATAAAAACGCAAGTTGATTTTTTTACCCGATTCACTTAATGTTGCGATCCAACAGATTACTGGAAATCTCATTTTAGATAATTACAACTAAAAAATGTTACAGTGACTAATTATTAGTTTGTTTTTTTTTCACTTGGATAGCTCGTCTTCAAAAGTTTGTTCATAGTAAATTATGTTAGTCAAAAAGTCATAAAATGATTTTTTATTCGGTTCACTTGATGGTATAGGCAGACCCTAATTTGAGGGGAGCTAGAAATTCACAACCTTGTATTTTGAACAATCACAACCGATTAACAGTGACCGAATTAACAAACATTCCAGCCTAATTGATAGAGATGAGAAGATAAGATGACAAAGAAGTTTAGCTTTGTGAAAGAATTCAACACAAAGCTTAGTAACAAAAGCGAATGGGACAAAGAGAACATCCCAAAACTTAAGAGAAGTGCCATTAAATAGTACACTGAAGATTCCAGAATAACAGAAAGAACAGGAATAGGAGTATATGAGCCTGAAACCAAATATTCCGAAAGTCTAGGCAAATCTCCCAGCTCCAAGTTGAAATCTACGTCATCGGAAAACGTGTCCAGTTCAACATAGAAAGAAACTCCCACGTAATCAACTCCAAGATGGTTTGGGAGAAACTAAACGAACTAGGCAAGAACAACACTCGTTGTAAGAACAACACTCGTTGTAAGGACAACACTGTTACCTCCTATGGGTTCCGGAACAGACTGGAGTGGATGGTAATGAAATAGCAGACGTACTCGCAAGAAAAGGGACTGAAACACCATTTCTGGGACCTGAACCCTTCTGCGGAATAAGCACCAGTACAATACTTGATGAACTTGGAAAAGAAGTAAATAACAAAATATCCCAATACTGGATAGGAATACAAGGAATGAGGCAGGCCAAGACACTACTGGGAATCTACAACCCGAAGAGAGCAGACGACTGCATCAGCAAAAGTAAAAGCAAGCTCAGAATACTAACGGGTATCCTAACAGGGCACTGCTCGGATTAGTAGACGAAAGAATGCAGATTTTGCGAGGAAGAGGAGGAAACCTCTATCCACATTCTCTCAGGATGCATTACCCTGCAAAATCCAAGGGTACGATACCTCGGAGAATATCAAATAGAAGAGGAAGATCTACCTAACCTGAAGCCTACCGACATCCTGAACTTTTTGAAAGCAATAGGACTCGAGGAACTGCTCTAATCGTTACAGGTCGCAGTGAATCGACACATCCATCAAACAGATAGATAGATAGTTATTTTAAATGTATATATGTTCTCCTAAAAGCCGGTTCATGTATCAGTTTATCCATAGTCAATTATTTTAGACATTAAAATACAAAATTAAAGATTATTTGAACCGAAGACATTAATTTAAGGAGAAAACTGGAAAAATTTTCTACACATTTTGAATAATGATCAAACACTCATAAGGTTGTCATTTCATTTCATTACGTGGTCGTACTGTAAAGGAAATTCTTGATTGTCTCTTTTAGTTCCGCACTTTGATCTAAACTCGTCCATATTTTATTTTGTGTAACACTGTTGAAAGTGGTGATTTGAAGCGGACGAATTGTTTTGCTTTTATTGTTGTTGTTATTTTACCAACTTTTAAAGAATTGCTAGGAAAAATGATCCATGAACTAACCCTATTGGTTCCAAAAGTTTTGGCCAAAGTCATCTTTTAAAATTTTTATTTTAAAACAACGAATTGATATCAAGTTTGTAGCTGCTAATTATTATTTAAGTTCTTTCTTGACCAACGGTGATTGTCAAATGTTTATTAGAAGAAAATTTAGGCAAACGTTTATTCATTTGCAATATAATACTAAGATATTTGATCAAATATTAACTGTTTTAATAACACTTTATTCAATAATGTCATATCAAAAACAAATCAAATACATTTATGTGACATAGAAACCTCGGTAGGCTTCTTACAAAACAATTTGATAAATAGTTTAGATAGAAAACTTTTGAATTTAGATGTTTCCGATTTTTATGGAGTAAAAAAACCTTTATAAGTACCTCATTATATCTAATTTCAAGAATTTTGACACCACATCACCCACAGGTACTAAAAAGTACGGGCGACTAAACAAAATTAGAATGCATGGAATTATTCACCGATGAAAACTTAAAAAGTCGAAACAGTTGTCGACTTCAAACAAACCTTTGACACCTTAAGATGGGATCAGAAAGATGTCACAGAAACAATAATTAACTTAAAATTGCCGGAAGAGATTTAACTCATAAATAGAGTAAAACATGGACGTTGAACAAAAAATACGGTCATTCGAATCCTAATAATAGATCGAATCGATAATAAACAGTAATAGTCAGTTCATACTGGGCATTTCCCATATATATATTTGCGAGTGTATATAAGATATAAGAACAAAATTTTAATAAAGCAAACAGATTTTCCATATCTCAAATGTGGCCCTATTTTTCAAAATTAAATATCGAAAAAATCTCAAAGTCGGTACCAACAAATAATATAATAAAATTATATTGTAATGCAATCGCGTCCAAATCGAAAACAACTACTATAGGGACAAAAGCCGCCACAGGCGTTGGATTACATCGATTTAGACGCAAGTTGGAAGGTTGTTAACCAAACCGACACTTTGATTTTGCTATTTGAGTAGTTTGTCATTCCCAGACCGGTCTCGGGATTTTTTGTGTCTCATCAGTGAGAAGTAGACAACCTCGACATCGCATCTTTAAACGATAGCTGAAGAATACATTCGATTCCCGGGTACCTACTTATAGCCACTGAAAGTGACGAAGTCAGTGTGTATTTATCTTTACGAATTTTTTAAGTTAGGTTCGCCACTGAAATCCGTGACTATTTTGACTATTTAGAATTTTTTTTATTACATCGCTGTATTTTTATTTTTCGCGTAGCAATTTATGTAAATTAAAATACCATTTGATTGGCCTAATATGACGAAAAAACATTCGAGGTCCAAAAGCTGGGCATAATTATACCCAGGATGCTGAATAAGACTGCCGGTGCGTGACCTTGAAACGGACAAAAATTGCTAAAACGAACCTTAGCAACATTTAAATGTAGGAAATGTCAAGAGTGAACAATATCCCTTTTACTATCCACCAATCGAATTAGGGTGTAATGTTAAAGAGTCGGGAATCTTAAAAGGTGGTAAAAAACTGAATTTACTGGTTTCGATTTGAGTGAAGTTTTATCGACTTATCTTGCAAAAATTAAAGACTCAAACCGAAAATTTTAATACACTTGGTCTTTCACTTTCGTCTTCTTGCAGAGATATTGCAGAAGTGATAGCAATATTGTCAGATATCGTCTTTCTATTTTTGTAACAAGACCCATATTTGTAAAAAAAAACAAAAACACGAACATAGAAAAAACGGACTTGTTATCAATAAAACTTAACGAAAGAAAATAATAAATAATAAAACAAAAAAAAAGAAAAAGTACGCATCGTTTGGTTACGTTAAAAATACCAAGACATCTGACCTGATGTTTTCGAATGTAATTTTTATTCGCTCCATTTGGGTTTGATTTGTTTAAACAACCACTGTTGATATGCGTTGTTAATGTCACAAGGCATTAATGAAAGATGATTAGTTTGAGGATGTAGTGCCATGCATTTTTTATGCACCCTGTAAGAGAAATATTAAGTGTATTAGTAGTTTCAACCAATCATTTAAAACTGACTAAATTCAATAGCAGAGCTTTTGTTGCGTATTTAAGCAAGTGGATTCGGCTCGAAGCACCACGTGCAAAATCCTCCTCACTTAGGAATCGCAATAAAGATTGATTTTCTATTTTTATTTTGGAGATTTTGCAGAATTTTCCTTATTTTGTCCGTGTGCGTTTTATTTAGGAAGAAAACCAGTATTATTTTAAATCTCATTAAGTGAAAGTACTAAAAATTTTGTTTGGTTTGATTCTTTTTGGGCAACAGCTTACAGAAATCGCCTATGCAACAGTTTTTGGCATAACCAAATTCTTTAAGCTTTGTTCGGATTCGTAAGTGGACTGTAACTTTTATGATTTCATCTTTCCTCTCCCAGAATTGAAGCACACTTGTTATCTATATTAACATTTAAAAAATGTAAAAAGAAATAATCACTAGGTTTTTTTAAATATAATAATAAAAAGCAACCGCTCAGAAATGATTTGTATTTAAAATATTTTTGCTGCACTTGTAGAATTTGTCAGAGAATATGGGCATACAATATCCCGAAATAAGAGCCTTAGACAAAGGACAACTTGTTTGCCGTATTAAGAGGCATTGAGAAAAATGAATTTAATTTTACGATGTGTTCTGTGTTCATCTCACTGTTGACAAATTCGTCTCGCTCTGACTCATGGCGAACGAAAAGTTTTGACTTGATTTATTATTCTAGAAGTTTCTGTATTTCAGTGGCGTGGTTATTTATTTATTTAATATGAATGAAATGAGTATTATGTTTAATTTATGAACGGAAATTAAACAGTACCCATTTCAAAGAATGGCAGGCACATTATTTTTCTTAATTTATCACCCTTCTATGAAAGTGATTTTCTACATGGTTCTTCCAGCCGAATCCAAAATCTCTACTTTTGAAATTATTTATCGACGCATTTGCCTTACATTAAATTACAGATAAATGAAGATAAATCAGAACTTGCCTGTGCAACAAGGTATATGTGTTTTCATCGTATATCCAAGGTCCGTCGACGGTTCCTAACCTACAAAAAGCCAATTTGATACCTTGCCCATCGCCCTCAATGCACCTTTCGCCTACTCCCATTTGTCCCTTCGCGTTCAGTCTCATGAGTTGATTGTTGCCGAAACCATGGCAATGTTGGACGGCCATTAATGAGGGAGGACCATGTCCTAGGGTATCAAGGCACTTCGTGGCAGCCACAGATCTGCAATGTTAAAACCGATTGTTACAAGAGAGCATTTCAACATGAATGGTTCAAAAGACATATTCACAACGTTTGACACTGTTATATAAATCACTATTAATTAAAGATAAACAAGAGAGGCCCGAAATGTAGTCCTTGTTGGATACCTGATAGAATTGTGTCATCAGATATGAGGTAATCCCAAAACATTCCTATTTAGGAAGCAACACAACACGATTGAAACACTTAGGAAAGTCTAAGCAGATTTGGGAACCTGTTTAAGTGACTTTCACAAATTAACGGATTCGTGAAAGTTGATTTTTAATTCTGATTGGAAGTTTTATTTATTAACATCGACGACGGATTTAGATTTATAAGGAAATTTTAACCAGAAGAGATCAGACGACTGCATCAGCAAAAGTAAAAACACAGCTCAGAATACTAACGGGTATCCTAACAGGGCACTGCCGGTTAAGAGGACACCTAAAGAAACTCGGATTAGTAGACGAAGAAGAATGCAGATTTTGCGAGGAAGAGGAGGAAACATATATCCACATTCTCTCAGAATGCATTACTCTGCAAAATTCAAGGGTATGACACATCAGAGAATATCAAATAGAAGAGGGAGGAGATCTACCTAACTTGAAGCCTACCGACATCCTGAAATTTTTGAAACCAATATGACTGGAGGAACTGCTCTAATCGTTGAGACATCCTTAACGAATGGACAGCAGAAGGGGGCACAATAGATCCCCCATCAACAGATAGATAGATAGACTTACGATTTTATTGTTTGTAAATTGTATTTAATGAACGTATTATCTTACCGTAACTCTCCGACATGCAAATTTGGCGGCAACTTTGGAAACTTGGTTAAAACATCATAAGCCACATTTTCCATGTACCATTGAAAATTTTTACATTTTAACCTATCCTTGAGAGCCAACTGATCAGTTATATCACCCATGTCCAGATATTTTGCCATCGGTTCTCTGGTATAAAAGAATTCTTTGTATTCAGGATCGAACCAAGTCTCTATTACTCGTTTGTAATTGATAGTGATGAGAGGTCCCTTATTTTTCTTAGCTAAGTTTCCAAAACTGTAGGGCATGAAACTACGGTAAACGTGGCCGACTTTTGAACACGGCACCCATTCTATGCTACCACCGCATTGCCAGATTTTGAAACTCAGTTCGAAGTTTTCGCCTCCCCATACCAAGAGCCCTATGAAAATTTCATGCCGTTATACTATATTTTATCAAAGATTAATGTATGAGAAGAACAACAACGGGTCCAATACTGAACCTTGGGATACTCCCGAATAATTGTTATCTTCTTGTATTAATTAAAATGATAAATCAGACAAATTAAAATGTGACATTGATAACAAACAATATTTATTAAATAAAACAATCTTTAAATGGCCGAATTGTACTTGTATATATTGCAAATGTAGTAATACCTGGGTCATAAGCACCAATGTCCAAAAAGTACTTCCTGTTAATAGCAAACAATCCTCCGGCGTGTGTTGGACTCTTGTAGGGTTCACTGTTGTGTTTTCTCTTCTTTAACTCCCTATCTGGCACTTCGTTTTCTTTGTACAACATGCCCCACTCGAAAATGCCCCTGTAATGGCGATCATCGCCATATACAGGACGATATTCGAAAGTTTTGTGGTCTATACCATCTATTATCGGCACAGTCATGGTTTTGGAGTCACGGTAAATGGGTGCCAAAAGAGGTGGAAGCCAGTTGGTGTTGACTTCACAGTGGGCATCTAAATAAAACAGTAAAAATAATTTAAAGCAAACAGGTTATCCATGACTCAAATGTGGCCAAAGTGTAAGGGCCTGATGATGGGCTAAAAGCCGAAACTAGTCGCCATTGTAACTTTGTGTTTCGTTAATCTTATTATATGTGGTACCGACTTAGAGTAGCAGTTTTATTTATTGAAAATAATTTGTAACCCATATAAATTTGTATATAATTATCTTATTGATAAAATATTTCATTCTATTTTCTGATCAGCTAGCAACTAGTGAGAGAATAATGGGGCACACTTTGTCTCAAAAAATACAAAGTTTTCTTTCTCTCGGCTATTGAGAAGTGCTGGTTTTCTTGAAATTGAAATAAATTATGAATATGCAATATTAAACAAAATTATTGCAATAATTTCATGATTGGGTAAAAAGCCTTACCATGAATTGCATTTTTTAATGATTTTAATTTTAATTATGCCGGTACTATTACTGATTAAAAGCATAAAAAAGATAAAACTCATAAGCACTATATTTATTAAATGTTATTCAGAGCAAAAAAATTAGAAAAGTAAACTTTTTTGAACAATAACTCAGAATAACAGATTATCATTTATTTATCTTACAATTAAATAATTATTTATTTTGGTAATCTAAAATAAATGTATTTTATTAAAACAAACATAGACTTTCCGTTTATTTTATCAGGTGTAACTAAATATTTAATACCGTTTTTGCATTATGCATTATTAAACATAATAATTCTTACCCAGAAATACAATAACTTCCCCTGTAGCTTCTTGAGCACCTCTAGACCTTGTCCTAATCAGACCTTCCCTCTGACTGTTCCTTATCAATCTTACTTTTCCATTAAACTGCTGAATATAATTCTCCAACTTTGATTTCAAATTTTCTTTATCACTGAAGTCATCAACTAACAAAATTTCTTTCAGTATACGTTCTGGAGATCTGTTTAAGACAGAATGTACAGTTCTCATAAGAACAGACCAGCCTTCATTATGAAAAACTATGATAACGCTAGTTGTTGGAAGACCTTCAGGATAAATCCAGTGTTTGCATTCTTTCAAACGGGTATCTATAAAAAAATTGGTATCACATATACAAAACAGTGAATAAAATATCAATTTTATTTATATAAAGCAAAATACAGGTCTCAGAAGAGATCCTTATGGAATTCCCAATGTGAGCTTTTGAAAAATTAATTTATAAAAGCGAAAGGTATGCAACAAAAATATGTTTAAGGTCAAGGACATTCATTATAATAGAAAGAATATACTAACCAACAATACTCCGATCTAGGGAAATTTCATCTGAACAAGCCACGTTCATTCCATATTCAGATTCAGAATCGTCAGCACTATTTTGTTGGTCTGGTCTAAGATGATGTGGCTGACCCTTCTCACCCGGTCCTTCTCTCTTTTCAATTTCCTTGGGCTCAAAGTTTCCTAGTTCCTCAACTAACACAGGAGTCTGCTTGTAAGCTAACCTTGCAGCTATAGGATGTTCAAAGTCATATTCCTCTTTTTCGTAAGTAATTAACAAATACAGTACAGAAACTAATGCAGTTCCTAACAGCAATAACCTAATATATCTAGATTTCCTTCCTAATGATAATAACATCTTTACTACCTGATTAAACCTTTTTCAGTCATTGAATTGAAAAAAACCAAAACGGAAGGACTGTTTACAGAAAGTTTTCTGTGCTCCTTCTTGGAATGATTATAACTTTTAACAATACGAATGTTTAAACATACCCTGCAATTTATTTTATAATGATCTGTGAGTTGGTTTTCTTTGAACAAACTCAATATTCTTCGAGAATCTAGGTGACAACTCAACATGTAAACGTAAACACACCGGTTAGGTTTGTACTTTCAATTTTTTGACGTTTAAAAATTTGACAAGTAACGGTACACTTTTTCCCATTATTTTTTTTAACTAGGTGGGTTCTCATATTCGGATCTTCTGAACCTCTCATTTTCTTGGGCAATCCCTTTATTGTTTTAGATAATAAATATTCATTGGCTAATAATTTATGTTTCCTAACTCTGAATATAAAAATAGGATTGGGAACTGTTCCGATTCAATTGGCTGTTGTAACTCGATAATGAAGATCAAAAGATTTTTGACAGTTTTAATTTTTGACATTTGAGATGAGATTACATGTCATGGATCCATGCCCATTGAAACTTTAGTTAATGGAATTGTGGTTCTAGAATTTTCTTCGGTAGTAATTTCTAGAAAACGTTTTCATTCTAATATAGTTGTTATTATAATCGATTAGTCAAACAGGATTACTGCCTTTTTCAGGTTTGAAGTATGTTATAATTTCTTTATCATCGTCAAATTTGAATCTTAACCTTGTTAATAATTGTTAATAATTTTGTTGTCGCACGTGTTTTATGACATAATTTATATCGTATATGTGATTTGTATTTGCAGGTACTTGCATCTGTGATTTTTATATTTTGTTTCTAATAAAATGGCTAAGTGGGGTGAAGGAGATCCCAGATGGATTGTAGAAGAACGACCAGATGCCACAAATGTGAACAACTGGCACTGGACAGAAAAAAATGCTGGACCTTGGTCTCAAGAAAGAATAAAAGAACTCTTTAAAGACCAAAAAGTTAGTTCAAATGAAGCAGATCTTTTAATTAAAGAGGTAGAAAAAGTAGATGGTGAAGCTTCTGCTAACAATAGAAAAGGAAAGTTAATATTCTTTTATGAATGGGACCTTGTACTAAAATGGGAGGGAAAACTAAATGATGGAACAGATAGAACATTTAGCGGGAAAATTAAAGTACCGAATTTGTCTGAGGAAAATGATGTCTCTGAATTAGACGTAAGTTTTTTAAACAGTATTAAGTAAATTTGAAGTCCTTAAGGAAACGCGACACTCAAATATTACAAAAAATTTTATCTTAAAACTAGAAGTTTTACTAAATAAATGGGTTAGACAATTATTTTATTTCAAGCAGTAGAAGTGCAAAGCATTTTAATTTCAATTACCTAAATTTATAAGTTCTGAGAATAACTCTCTCTTTACTAATATACTCATGTCATGAGCATCATTTGTTACTGTTTCTTATAGATTATCATAATATTTTCAAGGTTATTATTATAATTTGGTAAAGTATTGGGCCTTTCTATATTTTGAAATTGTGATTTCATTTCTCTGTCATTTTTGGATGAAATGATTTTGTCAATAATAGTGCCCCCAATAATCTTCCAGCTGGTCAAAGAGAAGGACCAATCATAAATTATCATTAAGCATTGTACAAATTTAAAAACGGCTCTAATGTCAATTCTTAAACCTCCAAAGCTAGCAAAACTTTGCTAACAAACTAAAAGATTCCAGTGTGGGTAGAAATTGCTTTTAGATAACTGCTGATTGTTAATTATTTTAGAAAAATTCCATTATACACATTACTGAGTTAAAAACTTTTGAAAAAGGAAGTAACAAACCGATGAGTCGACAAGTACTTACTAATTTAATTTAGATTCTTTTCTCTTAATGTTTAGGCTTTTAGATGTTCAATATTCAGGATTTTATCTATTGTATGGCTGTATTTATTTGTAATATTTTTATTAGATTATATCTACAATTTGCTGATTGTATGAAAACAGTATTTATTTAATTTGCTCTCATATGGATCTATCCATATTATTTTCGGAATTTTGTTTAGATACAAATAACTGTAAAAGATGAGGACGAGGAAGGGTCGAAGTTAAAGCAAATTATGTTAAAAAATGGGAAAGATTTTGTTCGTTCCCAGTTAGCCACATACATCTCGGGTCTTAGGGAAGAATTCTCTAAAGGTAGGTTTCTGATATATTTTTCGTCAGCTTGAACAAAACATTACAATGTTTCGTTAGGAATGATACTTCCAAAAAAGGGAGAAGGAAAAGCTGACAGCGTTAAAACTTTGACCAGTGGATTTAACAAAACAAAAATTAATATGGAACCGATATTGAAAAAAGAGACGAAACAAATAGGCTTAAAAATCGATACCAAGACATTTAAACAAACTCAGAAATTCCAGTGTAAAGCACAGGTAATTTTATTTCATTCATATTTTAACAAAGATTTTTTCAAAATATCTTTTATTCACCTTATTCATTCATCAAAACATACTCTTCATTTAGTTACTTTTGTGCTGTCATGTACAGGCTTATGTTATTAGATCTTTTAAAAAATATTTGGTTACCAAGAAACCAAATTGTTTTGTAGGAGTTTTACGATGCTATGACTCGAATAGAAATGGTAACAGCCTTTACGAGAGGTCACGTAAAATTAGAGCCGGTGAAAGGTGGAAAATTTGAATTATTTGGTGGCAATATAAGTGGAAGATTTGACGAATTGGTACCTGCAAAGAAAATCGTTAAGCAGTGGAGGTACAAACAGTGGCCTGAAGGACATTTTTCCACCGTTACTATTAACATAGACGAGAAGGTAAGATATTGCCATAATCACACCAGTAACACCATTTCAGCAGCCTCAAGATATTGATTTGCATGTTTAAATGTAGTTGTTTGAAATAGTAACTTTATTCTGGAGTCTATTGTCATTTTTATTTGTTCCGACTTCGCGGTCTATTTAAAATTATCGGTTTTTATTCGTTCAGACCTCATGCTCCATTCAAATGACCGGAAACTCTCCGAATAATACCGGACCGGTCCGAGCCTTGATCTCACGGTCGCTGTGAATTGTTTACTTGCAAATGACCATGAGTGTGTGTAATGTTTTATCTTTATTAGAAATTTAAGTATTTTATTTTAATTTGTTCGATTGTGTACAGGATTATTTAGATTCGTTAAATATGTTGGACGTTTTCCAACAGTCCATTTAATTTTAGAGGACTTCCATCTGCCTGCCTTCTTATAACTTCTTCGTGAACGATTTTTACTCCTTAAACCAAATTATTCAGTGCATTATTTCATATCATGTAGGTTTAGTGTTACTTTTATTAACACAGTAATTAGGAGAATATGAAATAATAATTTGCTGATGGAATGCTATGTAATAATAATCATATACCAAATAATTTTAAAACGGATTTTTTTTAGAATGATCACACTGAAGTAACGCTCGAACAGGTAGGAGTACCCAGCAGTGAGGTGGACGTCACCAAAGAAAACTGGCAGAGGTACTATTGGGACGCCATGAAGCAAGCATTTGGTTTTGGTGTCTTCTTCACATAAAACGGAATTTTACATAGTAAAAACTGAATCTTAGAAAACGAGTCTTATCTTTTAAATAATTTATTTTGAAAAATAAACAGAATTCGTGCAAAACAAGTCAAAAAATTACCCACTAGACTCGTTCAATTAAGTTAATTAACAAAACTTACAATAAATGTTTTAGCTACTTAATTTCTGGCACTGAGAAAAGGGCACAATTACATGTCTGTAGTTCAAACCAGAGATTTAAAGAAAATAATAAGTTATTGAAAAAAACCTTTTCATTTGAAAGTTGTTGCAGACACTTGGTAAAACCATATTAATCAACTAGATTGCTGTTAACTGTACATAAAATTTATTTTTCGACATTTACATTTGGCTACTAACCAGCACTGCCGTAAATAAAAATTATTTGAAATTTATATTTGGCGCCCAACGTGGGGCTTAAAAATACCGTTTTCCCAACTTTGATTAATCCAAATATAAGTTGAAAGAAATTGTTACATATATACCTTAACTATGTTTAACCCTTTCACTGCTACTATGCTTTGTAGTAGTATCCCCAACGCGCCTATCGCGTTTTGGCTACTTTACGCTTTTTTTTTTCGACTTTCAAACCGAACACCCGTGATGTAACGTATAGCAAGTGGCAGTGAAAGGGTTAAAAATGCAAAAAGCCCCAGTTAATTGCGAAATTTTTAACATCTTTAATGAAATTACTGTAAATAAATTAAAATTAAAGTAGAAGATAAGAATTATTACACAACATTATTTTTGAAGAACAATTCTGTTTATTTTTCATAAACGACGATGGTTTGGATGATTTTTCCTAATTGTAGATAAATTTGTTTTCTCTCTCTGGTATGCGTATATTGAGAAATTGATTATGCTGGACATAGTTTTTTTTATATTCAATAAGTTATTTATTAAACGCCGGCTTTTTGGCAGATATTTGCAATGAAATAAATAACTGAAATTGTTTTCAAGCTCTGTCATGTGATCTTTTTATTTAAATTTTGGAAGATTTAAATAAAACCATTTAAAGCAAGTATTTTTTTTTAATTGTAATCCAAACTCCTATTAAATTTTATGGCAGAATGGGCTGGTTCGACATTTTTTTATTTTAACTGAAATCGAGAGATTTATGACAAAAATTTCGACTGCAAATTTTAAGATTTATATAAGCATTATAAAACCAAGACTATTAATAGTTGGCTAATAACTATCCAAAACAAAAGTGAACTGTATCTTTAGGTTACTTTGTATTTGCTGCTTCCGGCTAGTTCTCACAGACTTTGAAGAGTTGAAATAAAATGAGACACTTAACAAACTCAATATAAGTTATATCTCTGAACGGGTCAATAAGTTATAATTTACTTGCTCAAAATTTTATCGACCTTGTAGAGAAGAGTTGAATAGTACTAAAGGCGTCTGTCTTAATGTTTTTAAAGAAAGTTATCGACGATTGTAATTTGTTAAATAGTATCACGAAAAAAAAAGGCTATCAATAAATCTACAATTTTATTGATTTACAAAAATCGTTACCACATTAATACAAACACATATAAGACAAATACAATACAAAAAATTAAAGCTAGAAACAGAAAAAAACCGTTAGACTGTATTTTTTTCAAAGTTATTTATGGAGATTCAAACTTTATTTTATGAAACATCCACAGAAAATTTATATATTGAATACTAGTGTAGTTCAAATTTGGCACATTTTTTTCTAATTATTAGTCCTCATAACAACATAAGTTTATAAACAATTGACATATTTGACAAGCGGCATTTGACACTGTTATCGGTGACAATTAGTTTGTTTATAATAATGAGAAAAACATCTTTGCACTTTTCACATTAAGAAACAAAGCAATTTTAATACAATACAAAGTAATAAGATGAAGTTTATAACCAAATTTTTAAATAAAAATTTTACAATATTGCATCTAGTTCGTAATCAATTGACATACTTGACAAGTGGCAATTTACACTGTCATTGGATGACAATTTATTATGTTATAATAAAAAAAAACTTTTGACACTTTTTCCGTTATTAAACAATATAATGAGAAAGAAAATGAAAATAAATTCTAGAAAACTAAATGCTGAAGTACAAGATAACACAAAAAACATATTAATTAATGTCTTTCTTTTTTGGTTTTTTCGGATTACGGGACCTTGATTTTGCTTTACACAAAGGACATATTGGAGCATTTCTGTGAATCTGCTGATGACAACTTAGGCAAGACTTCATTGGTGGAGGTTGTTGTCTATAATTACAACAAAATTATTTTCTATAAGTTTTAAGGGAACTTCTTATTTGTACAAAAACAGTTATCTTACCTAAATGTCGGTGTAGGTGGTCCAGCATGTGGGGAGTGGGCCATGCCTCCTGGTCGTCCCGCCTCTGGTTTGTTAGTAACTAACCTGAGAGGATTTGGTGGTGGCAAAAATGTAGGTGGTAGAGGTGGTGCTAGAGAACTCAAAGTGTTATCATTGTGACCTATTGGTCTGTTCCAATCTGCTGATTTTGTGAATACTGACGGTTGAGATTTTGTGGAATTGTACAATTGGGAGAATTTTCTACAAAAAAAAATGAAATGAAATTTATAATTTATTATATTTAAAAAATTAAAATATTTACTCTGGGGTAACACTTGAACCTTCCTCTTCATGAAGTTCTGGAAGTCTTTCTAAACCTAAACAGTCTCTTCTTAATCTGTCAATTTCACTTTTAAGTGGGATATATTCTTCATGAAGTCGAATAGCGGCAGACATTGATCTGGTTCTACTTTCTTCAGCTTGTTTTATTACACCTTCCATCTATAAACATTTCTTTTATATGTCAAACATAACCGAAAGTACTTAGGATAATGTCTTCAGTCCCTTGACGTCTTTAATACACATAAATTATATTTTAAACATGGGACTCGGGATAACTTTTAAAAAATTCATGCTTTCGGAAATATTTCCGATAGTAATTCAAGATCTAGGGAGATTACTAGTGATAAAATGTCCAACAATAGTACTCTAGAAATAATACATAAGCAGTAAATAGTGAATTTGTTGCAGAAAAAAAACAAAATGTATGTTAATTTGTAGCTCCTTCTGGCGTATTTGTGGATATTTTTTCTTGATTTGTCAGAGTTCGGAAATGTTTTGCTCTGGTAATTATTTTTTTCATGAATTGTATGTGAGAATTAGAGTTTAATTATTGATTTATGGTGATTCATATATATTTAAATGTGTGAATAGAATTAACCTTATTTCCAACTGAATCGGTAATTTGAGAAACCTCATAAGTCAGTGTTTTTATGAAAATGACTTTTTTATTGCTATGCATTCGTAACAAGTATTTGTAAGCACTGAAGAGAAATCATATCAATCAGCCTTCCCAAAGCCGAGATATGATTGGCCGAAAATGCCAGTTAATTAAGAAACCCCATAAGACAGTGTCTAGTTTTTTGTGTCTCCTGAAAAATTTACTTTCCTTGACTTATATGCTTTCTCAAATTACCGATTCAACTGTGATGTGCACGAATTTATTGGAGTTTATTAAAATTCATTTTTTGTAACAAAATTAATATTTTGTTGGTGGAAATCGGGGATGTAGAAAAAGCAGGACACACTGTCTTTTCTTACTTTTTCTTCAACAGTGTGTGTATGTACTTATTTCTGCTAATTAATAATTAGTAAATATAAAAAAGTACTTTAAATTGGAAATTATAAAAGTTGAAAAAATTTGGTGAACTTCAAAAATCCACTTTTTCACATCTATTATAGTTGTTGCCCTAATAAGAGTTTTTTTTTTACATTTTTACTATTTTAATCTCTAATTTATTTACACAATTAAAACTAGACCTTCACCTACCAAAAAGTGTATACAAAATTTGATTTTTTCTTAAAGAATTAAATTCATTTAATAATCTTTTGGCCATTAAAAATGCGAATAATTTACTTACCGCGTTTATGTCTGCATGAATTTGTCTTAATTCTTCTACATGAGACATTTTTTCTTGTAGAAGTAAATCCATCTCTTGTTTGTATTCTGACAAACATTTTTCTTCTTGGTCTTGTGATTCTATTTCTAGTAATAACCTAGCCTTTAATTTTTCGAGTTGAATTGTTTTCGCTCTGAAAATATTGATTTTTTTTATTACTAGATAAAAAAAGTATATTTAACTTTTACCTTATTTCTTTAAGTGCCTCTAGTTTAGCGAAAACAGTTTGTTCGTCTAAAGAAGTCATTTTGTGCTTTAATTATAATCGCTTGAATAAAACTTGTTTATTTTCTTAAAAATACTTTGGAACACCAAGTGGCATCAATCATACAGCTGTGTATCTGTCAATGTCAATTACGATTCTGTTGGTAACCTTGGTAAATAACCCACTCGTAGTTCCTGTTCAGAAATTTTGGGCAAATAATAATTACTCTAGACTAACCTGGACAAACGGTCTAAAAAAATTACTCTACTCTCGTGTAAATTCATCTGAACGCGCTCTAGTTAGGCCTTTTTGTCTATGTGTTGTAATAAAGATAACAGGTTTGTTCCAACATAACACAAAACCAGTTTGCGTACTGTCGGGATTCTGCGCAGTCTAGATTTGGTGTTCCAACAAACTTCGGACTCAAACCTGTACAAAAATGTAGTGTTCCAACACAACCAAAACTAATCACAAACCAGTTTATGTACTGTCAAATCTGTTCCTGGGTTTGAGTAGGTACAAATTGTCAAGACTTGCGCAAAACGAGTTTGTAAAACGTCAGTAAACGTCATCCTAACCTGAAAATTTTATGATTGTATTTTTATTATGTAAACATTCATATTATTTAATAGGTACATAATTATTATTTAGGATTGTAGACATCCAAATTTATAAATATTTTCATTAGTTTTTGTTATTTCCCAAATTCAAAATTTGACATTGGTTGTGACGTTATTGACAGTATAAATTTGACAAAAAATTTGTTGGAACACTTTCGAATTGAATGCCCGATCCTCGACAGGTCATCGACTAACAGTCGTTGACATGTCGTCGACAATAAGTTGTGGACAAGTTTACGTACAGTCACAAAATTGTTGTTGGAACAAACCTAACAAAAACTTTTATGATTGACAGTTTTACGGCGGCTATCTATCCCTATCTTAAAATCATGTTAACAGTGTTATTTTACATAACTGGCACCGAGAAATAACATGTCGAACGTACTACTGTACCCAGAATGACAGTAACGACAGTTGCTTATCCAATGATAATATGCATATGCAGTCACATGCTAAAAACAACCAATAGAAGTGTTAATTCTGCTATTATTTTTTTGACGTGTGACGTCGACTAGTGGTGGTGGTTTGAGAATTGGGAGCCAGCAAATTATTTACGTCTTTTTTGGTCTCTTGTACGATTTTGTGCTGTGATTTGTACTCGTTATCAGTTGTACATAAAAAGTTTAGTTAAAAATATCCAAAGAAACGTGACTCGTTGACTGATAGTATATCTAGTCTGAAAAGGAATAACCAACATTTTTAAATATGAATTATTTGGTATCAATATTGTTTGTCCTAGCCTGTGTTAGTTTTTCAACGCAAGGTAAATTTTTAAAAAAAGACATTTAAATTAAATTGATACTAATTAAATTTCAGATAATGGTACACTAGTTGATAAAAAGGAAAATGTTGAAATTAATATTAACGACAAGCCAACTACAATTCCTGGAACGATATCTGATAATGTTCCCCCGCGTAAGTATGGGTTTAATCATAGTATTAAATTAATAAATATTTATATTTAGGTATATTTAAAATATATTCATCACACCATTATTTTTATATCTTAATGTAATACTTATACCTACAAACAATTGAGCTAAAAAATGAAGAAAAAAAACATTCATGTAAAACTTTTTGTTTTGTATGTAAATTATTTTCATTTATCTGTTTATATTCTTAATGCATATTCCTATATTGTTCAGTTAACTCCCATAGTGTTCTTTGTGGATGATTTCCCTGCTGCCTTACTCTGTTTTTTGATATTCATAATTCCTTTCACTAACTAAAATTATATTTCATGGCAAATTATCATAGTTATCCATTCACTGCACATGATTTGCTTCTGGGTTTCACACATAAAGGTGTATATTATTATTATTTATATTGTAATTAAAATACCTACTATATCTACATATCTTTGGTTAGGTACAGTTACCAAGGAGCTGTACTCATATTCGTAAGAACAGGAGAAGATATTTTCCTTAAATATTCTTTATATCATGGACTCAGTAGTTTTTTTTTCATTAAAAAACCTGAATGTACCCTAAGGTGTTAAGGAGACTCAGTAGTATTTAATTAATTTGTTGACTTGGGTTAATATACATTATTTCACAGTTGGTTTAAATGTGGATGATTTTTTGTTGGTATTTTTTAAATTTGAGTTATTTATGTGGTCGCATACTGTAATTAATTTGTGATTCTTACATTGGTGAACATTCCTATATTAATTTGTTTAAATACTCTTCTTTCTCGATAATAAAAACACTTTTTATATTAGAATGACAATGACAAAAAATAATAATTTATTATTTTCAATTTTTTGAATAACGTCAAGAATTAAAAATATTTTAATATAAAAAGTGTTAAAAAGAATTACGGAAATGAATTTCTTTAGCTTCCATATTTGGGTTTTTCGATACTCAGTTATACTTCAATAACATGTTTTTTTGAGGTTTTTATTGGCAGTATTGAACTTATTTTCAATTAAAAACGAGATTATTTATTTATTATATCTTGCATTTTACAATTATTTAGAAAATAATAAAATTGTTCTCTAATTTAAAAATTTACAGTCATGTAAATTAGAATGTAACTATTTTATTTTTAGAACCTAAGCCAAGACCACCACCAGCTAATTCAACGACAATACCCACGCCAACAACCCCACCAAAACCTACACCAACAACCCCACCAAAACCTACACCAACAACCTCAACAAAACCCACACCAACAAACGCAACAACCATCGCGCCAAACTCAACTACAATAGCTCCAACAACTCCTAAACCATCTACTACAACTGCTAAATCAAATACTACAACTGCTACTCCAATAACAGTGGCTCCTACTACTGCTAAGCCTGCTCCTGAACCCGAACCTCACCGAAGGTAAGTGAATTGTTTTATTTGTTTTTAGTACAAAGTTTTTACAGTATATCTCATTATTGTATTAAATATGTCATTCATTGAACTGGTTTTGATCCACTTCATTATTCATCATCTATCTAAAGATTTTTCCAAAAATTCCTATAAATAATTTATTTCATATTTTATGTAAACACATTAATGTATTCACTGCCGACCAGGCGACACTCCGTATCTATGTGGCAGTGTACGCGTTAAAAATTTAAAGATTCCTTATTACTTGAATTTCTTAAGAATTGTTTCCCAGGTTTCTTGATATTTAACCCTCTGCAGACGACGACTTTTTCAGTCTAGTGCCGAGTGTCTTACAGGGTACAATAAAATGATCTTATGAACAAATTACCTTACAAAAACGTTATATTTTGATAGTTTATCTACACCTTTAAAAATATAACTTCGCAAAATATATTTATTATACAAGTATTTAATTAGAAGTTCATTGCTAACTGAAAATTTCAACTAGGAATTAATGACATCAGCTGTAACTTATATTTTTTTGTTATTGGATTGAGAATGGTTTTGTTTGCTTGGAACGTTAGTAATTTAAAATTCATTATAGATAATTATTATATGTAAATAATAATTACTGATAAAGAACAGCTGAAATTGGATATATAATGTGCTGCCTGTTTGAATTCTCCATTCATTTGAAATCAAATAACTTAAATGTTTATATGTATGTCACTGCAAATGATTTCTAATATTAGAATAAACCAAACAGAATGTTAGATATCCTCTCGAAACAATGGTTCAATTATGGAAAATACTTTATCTATCAATAATATTAATAATTCGTTGGAATTTTCACCAGTACAGTTGTTCTAGGTTTTAATTTTTAATAATGTCTTAGTGAAATATCTTGTAAAAGGTTCCGATTGACTGACGAAGTCGAATGGTAGAAATGGTCTTGGATTGTTGAATCGAATAGATCGAATTCCAGTCTCATTTCCTTACTGTGTTTTTCGTTAGAAGAGACACGAAGAAGAAAGTAACACCTTGACCAAAATTTGGAATTTTTTGTTGCTTTAAGTTGTCAAAACTCTCTTCTGGCGTTATTTATCAGTTTTACTCCAAGCAAATATTTTTGTTTCAATGAATTCAAGATTACTTTATTTTAATCATTTCAAAGAAATATTTTGCTTTGTTCTAACAATTTTTAAGAAGTTATCTTCACTCTATTTTAAAATATTTTTGGCAATACAGTTATTTTTAAATATGACGAAAAATAATTGTTGTTGTTTTAAATGCTTCCTTTTAAATTAAATACGGCCCCCTGTATATTTATATATAGGACTAAAATTTATAACTTTTAAACGTTTATTCCTGACACTCTGGTTTATTTAATTTTACGAAAAGAAAATAAATGCAAATAGTACACACATGCACGTTTGCCGAAGGTTAAAAATACTTCATCACATTAAACAAGTCTATTTTGTTTTTGTGACCTTGAACCTTTAACGCTAATAGGAAAAAGTGTTAATGGCATTAATAAACATTGTTCTTGACTTGTCCTTTTAATAATGTTACGTTTATTATATATATTTTTTATTTGTCCAGTTTGAACTATGTCTAGGATTGATAAGAAACCTTACGTGGGCTCCTAGTTTCCGAGATTACCGATAAGGTTTTATAAATTTAGAAAGAAAATATCGACTTTTCTGGTATTGATATTAACATCTACAAGTTTTTATTTTGTGGATTCACCTACTTTTAGGGCATCTTTTATAGATTTTTTTAAATACTTTTCTTTATGGCTAATAAAACTACTTTTTATTATAAATTGTCAATTTTTCCTTTGATGTTATCTTTCAAACTGTTTCTCTTTTGTATCTACGAGTCAAAGAAAGTCAAAGTCAAAGAAACTTGCTATATCACCACTGGGAATTCCCAGAAGCATGGAAGTAGAAGAGTATATTCGAGAGCAAGAGAGAGTGTAAATGGTGAAATGTAAACATACGGCCGATAAAATGTAACTTTTTGAATTGTTTGAGTTGAGATTATTAATGTGCGTCACACCGGAGGTGGATTTTTCTTTAAAACTGTTCAATTGATATTAGTAATAATAGTTATGAAATCGGCGTTATTTAAAAATTACAAAATTCTGTCCATTAAAGAACATACCAAGTAACCATAAAAGTCTCCTCAAATCCTTTTTATAATATACTGGTTGATTATTTTATATAAAATTTCAGGTTAAAAATTTGAAAAGGTTTTCATCTATTTCATAATTTATAAAATTAGTAGACATCATTTTTTTTATCTTAGGGTTCATCTGAAAATTGCAAGAAAAACGTTTGTTTTTAAAGCAATAATTTCGCATAATATCGGATTTTCAATTTTATGTAATGATTCGCTCAGATTTGAAAATATTAAGAAAACAAGTATTTATTTAAAAAAAAATTTTTTTTTTAAAATTTATTAAATTAAACCTATTACAACTGTCTATATAATTAAGGGAAATGGAAATTTATTTAAAAGTCAATTTTCATGTCTCAAAAGAGGAACGAGATAATTTTTCAAATTTTTGTAATAGCAAAAACAATGTATGAAAAACGCATTATTTACGTTTGAACTGGAAATCAAGTCAACATTCTTTGACCTCACGAGCGATGATGCATTGTTGACGGCAACAATTTAAAAATCGCCGAGAAACATTGCTTGTTATACAGGGTGTTTCCAAATGATACTTACGTCTGCCTGTAGATACCTCTCGTAAAATTGGCTAAATCATAAGGAATGAGGGGTCCAACCGGATTACTTTTCGAAATACAGAGCGTTAAAGTTAAAAAACAATTTTTTTTTATTTAAAAACTTTCAAACGGATTAATATAGTAATTTCAAATTTAGCAGATCGTTTTTAAATGTAAAAAGACATATTTTAGTAAAAAAAAGTGTGCAATATGTCCCCATTTTCCCTTCATTTTCTACACTCATGGTATTTGCTTAACAGTTTTCACGTTAAAAACAAATAACCTTTACATACCGAAAATCTTGTGGTTTTTAAGATATTTAATGTTTTTATGAAGTCTGCAAGATCGCTTTTTATTAATAAAATAACCAACAATATTTTACTTGGATTTCTTTAATAATTTTTCCTTAATTTTTAATAACCACTATACTTTTAATGATAAGTAAATTTAACAGGACCTAATTTTGGAGACGCTTTTGAAATATTGAGAAAAGATTGTTAAAAAATATTTTTTCCTAACCATTGTTTTTATTAACGACACAATTAATGACAATAAAAATAACATAGAATTTAGAAAATTAAATAATATCCTATGCAAACTTAATTTTATAATAAACAGTCAACAAATTACAAAAGATGTTCAACATTTCATCCATTTACATTAATACATATTCTGCAACGTTTCCTCATTGGTATCTACAGCTATCTACAGGCAAATGTTGTAAGTGTCATTTGGAAACACCCTGTATACACAGTCGTAGACGTATATGCTACTTCAAAATAAAATTTTTTCTGAGATTCGCTTCTATACAGGAAAAAATAATGTTCCCTTATGTTTTGGGGGTTCAAAAATATTTTTTCAAAATTTTTACTGTGTACCATTAGAAATTTGCGGCAATATTTGTTTTAGGCCGCACGCTATTTTTCGCGTTTGCAGGCATCTACGACTTTTTAAATTGTACAGCAATGGGTCGTCTTAGCCTTTTCAAATAAACTGCATTGAGTTCAGTACACTGTGGCCTACAAAATAAAACCATCATTACCTAATTATATGTATTTATTCGTATATTTTCTACAGCTCAAAATTATTGGTCACAAATTGACAAAATTCAATTTTTGAAGCGTAATTTTTTAAAGAAGAACTTCTCAGCCTTAATATTTTTTTGCTGTTACACTACAAAATGCATATCTTTTTATAGATATGATTCTCACCATTAATGCTTTATAAAAAGTAACTATACTGTGTAGTGTAATAGCAAAAAAAATATTAAGGCTGAGAAGTTATTCCTTCTTTGAAAAATTACCCTTCAAAAATTGAATTTTGCCAATTTCCGACCAATAATTTTGACCTGTAAAAATTATATGAATAAATGCATATAATTAGGTAATGGTTTTATTTTGTAGGCCACAGTGTACTGAACTCAATGCAGTTTATTTGAAAAGGCTAGGACGATCCGTTGCTGTACAATTTAAAAAATCGTAGATGCCTGCAAACGCGTAAAATAGCGTGCGACCTAAAACAAATATGGCCGCCATTTCCAAATGGTACACAATAAAAATTTTGAAAAAATATTTTAGAACCCCCAAAACATATTGGAATCTACATACCAAATATTAATTTTTTTCTGAGATGGTCAAGCAACCAGTGCTGGACCACTTGATATAGATTGACACCAGATTGGTGTTCTGCAATTTTGAGACCGGTCCTAGATTTGTTGTTTCAAAATTTTCCCCTATATTCATAAGACGTCTAGTATGTTAAAGAAAGCATATTGTCTCAAGATTTCTCGCAAATAATGTAAACAAATATTTATTTACAGATTTGACGGACCCAGTTTCATTGGAGGAATTGTATTGGCTTTGGGATTGTGCGCCATAGGTTTTGTAGGCTTCAAATTTTACAAGGCTCGCCTGGAAGTCAACTATCATACTCTCTAACCCCATGACATTTCACAGCTAAATATTTAAAACTGTTCTAGTTGTCTTAAAAATGCTGAAAATAGGTCTAAAATATTTATCTCGGGTTTTTTTGGTTAATTAAGAGAAATCGAGTGTTATCAGAACTGAAATGTATTTTAAAATATTTTCCAACTATTACTTTGTGTATATATTAATTTTTACGAAAAAATATTTTTTTTACGTATTTTTTAAGTAAAACCTTCATCCTGCATACTATTTCAATAATATTAGTTTAAGATATAAATGTTTATATTTACTGATAAGTATATCTTCATTATTTTAAATATTTGTTCAGCCTGCAGTTCTAAAAAAGTTCAGTGGTTTATCATTTGTTATTTTACTAGATAATGTTTTCAAGATTTTTTTTCGATTTGACCTTCAACTCAGTTATTCATGTCTTCTTTAAAAACATAAGCGGAAAACCTGAATCATTCCTGGATCAATAATATTTTATTATTTCTGAACGAAATGTTCATATATGTGATCAAACAACGATTTGATAGGGTGTTTCCTTTTTTACTTCTTCCTTATTTTGATTTCTAAATCTTCGAAATACTTTTTCCAAATTTTACTGAAAATATTCTTTCTAAAAATTTACTTTATAATAAAAAATGTGACTTGCTGTATGGGGTACCAATTCATTCATTTGAAGCGTTACTGACCAACATTCGAATTTATTTCAATTAATCAATATTTGTTATTATATTTTAATAATTGATAAAACAGCTTTTGCGTTAATTAAATAAAAAAGTTCGTTCTTTTAATAACAAACTCAATGTTGGGAATACTTCTCGGACAATATTTATTAAATTAAAATACAAAATTATTCCAGAATTAATAAACGTCATTTAAAACCACTGACCTAATTTTATTACAATTCATTTACATTCTTATTTTTTGAATTATATATATTTTAAGAAAAATAAAATAAAGGTTAGTAGTTGTGGTACGCCGGTTCTAAACAAAATAGGTTACTTTGTTCTTTTTTAAAAGCGCATCCCAAAATATGTGCACCATACTTCAAAAACGCGCGTCATACGTCAAAAATATTTTGTCATATGTCAAAACATGCGTCACTTGTCAAAAACTTGCAAATCCTATAAAAAAATAGGTCATTTTGTTCTTTTATAAAAGCTCATCCCAGAATATGTGCACCATACGTCAAAACGTGCGTCATATGTCAAAAATATGCGCGTCACTTGTCAAAAACTTAAATCCTGATAAAAAAGAGTTTGAAGCACGTTCTGTCCACATTTAAAGTACATTTTTGACATGTTACATACTAGTCATCATGACAACTCTATTAAAAAGGTTGGTGAAAATCGATCAAAACAATTTTTTATGTACGATGTGTGTTTTTGAGGCAAAATATCTATTGCTTACTACGTAAAAATGACCCATTTCGGTCTAGAACTCACTACTGTTATTTTTACCATTTCATATAAATAATAAGACAAATTTTCAGCACCATTTTATCTTAACAATTTCTGTATTATTAACCTCTGTAATTCAATGTACCAATGATATGATTTATTGTAATGTATGTGATATATGTTTAGAAATATCTGTGCATTTGCTGGCGTTTTCAAAAATCGAATATTTCAAAATAACCTTATGCTCGATCATGTCAAATATTTCCTTAAGTAACTCGAAATGTGATTGGAAATATTGGGTTTTTGAATAAGAAAAAAATGAGGCTGTCGTTTAAAATGGCCAAGTTAATTTGAAGAGAATTTGAGCTTCTTTTTTACCCTATTCACGTATTTTATGAAATATATTTAAATTAATCGATAATAATACACGATATTATTATTTTGCTATTTCCACCTAATCTTTCAGATTAACTTGGCCCCAAAATGATATTTTAATGTGTAATATTGATTAAAAACACTGTACGTTTTCTGAATGGTCAAAAATAGTGCACCCTGTATTTTAATTAATTTTACACATCTACATCTAATTTTTTACGTATACTTTTCGTGGTAAGATATAGTTTAACGTTTTATTTTTGTGATAAATTAATCAAATCATGATCAAGTGTATTCGGACAAAGATAATTCTCAAACGGACCATTTTTAAGTATTTCTGACTTAAAATGCATCTTCAGCTCCAATAGCGTTCAATTTAACCAGCCGACGATAAAGGTGGTCAGGGGGATGTGGAGCTGACAAAAGTGGTCAGAGGGTGATAATATAATAAAAAAATACACAATTAAAAGACAGGCTAATAACTTTGCGTATTGTGCCATAAAACTGCCCTAATCGGAGTTAAGAAATAAATTAAAAAATGAAGTATATCTTAATCCAAAGACTTTTTAAGTAAATATAATGTTAGTTTATGTAAAATTTCTGGACCGTAAATTCTTTTAGTCAGTAGAATTGTTTTTATTGTTCTGAATACGCATGATTAAAGGTCTGAATTGTATAATATTGTTATTTTAAATGTAATATTAAGTTTAAAATATTAGAACTGAAGCTTAAAAGGAAACTTAAGTCAATAATATTAGACAGCTTAATTGTTAAATGAAAAACTAGATGCACGTTGCTTAAATATAACTCAAATTTTGATGTGTTAAGTGTCCAATTTTGTAAAAACATCGTTTTTTGTGTGTCAAATTTAGGTGACATGTGTCAAATATGGGTGACATGTGTCAAAACATAGGTGACATGTGTCAAATGACACAGTAATGTCATTTGTTATTGCTGTCAAATGTTATTAAAATGTTTTGGCAGCTTTGACATATTTCACCATTAAATAAAAAATAACACACGTGACATATATTTTTTGTATTTCACAGCTACTTCACAAATTAACGTTTGGATAGTTCTTTTTAGGCCATATTAGAACCCCTTTGACTAAACTCGGCAACTTTTGGGTTTCTTAAAGTAATTCTGTTTATAAAATCATTAAAATTGTTCATTATTTTTTTATATCAAAAGAATGCAAAAACGACTGTTTAGTTTTGGGGTAGAGTATTTTTTCTATTAAATCGTGTATTTTACACTAACACTTTGTTTTATTTTTAATACGTGAGTTATATCCATATTAAGAGAATATAATAAAAAAATCTCGAATTAAAAACGAAAGTACTTTAAAAGCTATTGACTATTATTCTTAAAAAAATTTATAATTCTCTTACCAGCCGTCATAATAGCCATTGTATGTTATTAATTAATAATTTCTTATACTTCATTTGTCAACTGTCACATGATGAACAATCGGTAGCAGTCACGTCATTGATAAGTTCTCATAACTTGTCAGCTGTCAATTTAAAGCTGTTGCCTATTATTCTTAAAAAAATTTATAATTCTCTTACCAGCCGTCATAATAGCCATTGTATCATGTTATTAATTAATAATTTCTTATACTTCATTTGTCAACTGTCACATGATAAACAATCGGTAGTAGTCACGTCATTTATAATTTCTCATAACTTGTCAGCTGTCATTTTTTTTGTTTGTATTCTCTCAATGGATGTAATTTGTGTATTTGAAATTTTACTATACAATCTGTCCGATGAAAGTGCTCTTAATAGAGTGTAAGATATACTCGAACTATAAAAAAGAATTTAAAATGGTGCGCTCCTAGTCTAGTTGGCATATTTTTTAAGAATTTATCACACGTTTTAAAATGAAAATTATGAAGTATAAAGTTGATATATATTTTTTGTAATTGCAATTTCTTTTTACTAGTTGAGTTTTCTCGAATTTTTGTGAAAGTAGATAGTCGCTAGTGATATTTTATACTAAGACACGTGCAAAAATATATATTTTTTTGTTTTCGTAGATAGGTGTTTCAAATTTATCAGAATTATTTTGGTGGTCCAATAAAAACATATTGAATTAGATCGGTATTTTATTTCATGACTAAATAATTATCTGTTTCCTAGTTTTAAGTATCCGTGACAACGGGGACAGAAGGGGCAATTGCATCAACAATGGCCCAAACATTTTTATTCGGTAATTTTCACTCGAATCATTTCTTATACAAAATTCATTCTGCGTAAAGCAAATTTTAATTTTTTTGAATTTTTTTGTAGATTCTAGGTTCATTTATATTAACTTTTTCCCTCAAAAATGGCTCAAACATTTTTATTCAATAATTTTGACATTGCCAATCGTTTTCTTATACAGAATTCATTCTGCGTAAACCAAATTTTAATTTTTTTGTAAACTTTTATATATATAACCTTAACAGCCGACGACGTTGCCCCCCTCCCCCCAATCACTGGTCTGGAGCCGCACTTGATCCGTGAGAAGTATTGGAAAAACATCAAAAGAATTACGAATTAGTTTTTTGACAGAAAATTACTTTCCTGTAGGAATTTTGATGACAGTTTCGAGAAAAACCACGTCTCTAGTTTAAAAAAAAATCCTCAATTTTAACTTTTAACTAAAATAATTCGTAAAACATTTACTTTTCCTACAATTGGTATCTCCCAAACTGAATTCAATGAGCTGAAAAAACATTAATGAATTCGCCGCTTTGAACTTTTACTTGAAATATAACTTTGTGTATTTTTGTTTAAATACTATACACGGTACGCTAATGTTATGCATGTCACAAATAACTCCACACGGCAGAATAGCAATAAAAAAATAATGTACGGTGATTTATGGTAATTTATGCAACAAGAGGTCAGCGCAATTACTGATTGGTTTCCACGCGGTGAACGGTTTCACTCAATCTGGTCTACTGTTTACTTTATATAGGCAATAATATTTATTTAACTTTCCGTTTTCATCCTATATTCGTTATTATGTACTGTTTTGAACTGACCCTATATATTGAGCTGAAGGTGATAAATATTCAACTGAGATTAGAAAAAGTATAACAAAATATCTTGATACAATTTATTTGATTATTGGTAAGTCGGATTAAGATTGCAGCGCTCATGCGGTGAAAATTGGAACTGTGCTAAGGAGTAATAATTTGTTTACTTTCTGCTTTCTTACGGGATATTTCATGTGTATTTTGTTGTTTATTTGGTATCAGTTTTGTTTTTTTGAATTATTTCTAGGTGTACATTTTGTATTATTTTGGTCGAGTGAAAATGTTCTGTATGCAGGACATATCTTATTTTAGCGGAAAAGACGATAAAAACTTCTGAGTGTGAAATATATTGTTTGTGTTTACAAACAAGTGCATTGGAATCTAATCTACATGAAATTACTGGGAAATTATCTATTTCCAACACCGTAAAAGTGGAGAACCTCATGTTCTTGTAAAGCAGGAAACAGTGGGAAATGTAAACATATCTCAGCTTTTCTTATTAAGTGTAGAAGGTGTATTAAAGTCCAACCAAAAAAGCGTTATCGTTCAAAAATGATTTTAACCATTACTTGAGCAAAAACAATTTGGACGTTCCTGCTTTTGGAAACGAATGAAAACTTAGTTCAGGGTTTATTTTTTCCCATGATGAACACTTAGGTACACAACAATAATGATTACTCATTATAAAAAAGACCAACAAATCAAAATTATTTGTATAATAGACAAAAACTCTACGAAAAATACTTAACAACGCTAAATAAATAACCCAAAATGTCAAAACTACTCCTTAGCTCGGTTTTCACACTTTTCACCAGAGGGCGTATTAGTTAGGGTTAGATATAACGCTAAAAACTCCCTAATGCTATCAGGTAGAAACAAAACACGATGAGAATATCACACCGCGTCATAGCTGTATGACGTCACCGTTCTTGGTCTCCACCTACTCGAGCTCAGTGGCGTGTTGTATGGTACACAAAAATAAAACTGCTAATATTTTAAAATATTCAATATTCTCTAATTTAGTTTTTATTTGTGTTTATATGAACAATAGCCTGATACATTGTACTGAGTACTAAAAAAACCCTAGAAAATCATAAGTATATTAAAATTGACTTACATTGTCAAAAGCCTTTTTTTTGTTCCTTGTGCATTTTTACTTTAAATGATAGCATAAAATAATAATTATATTTACTAATACGTTGAAATAATACTCACAAGTGAATTTAACAATACAAAACAGAATGAACACGCCCGCCTATGCACGTGCGGTTGTTAAGGGAGGAGCAACTTAGTCTATGACGCGCTGTGATATTGTCATTGTCTTTGGGCTCTAGTATTCGCTTCTCGTCCTAACTGATACGCCCTCTGGTGAAAACTGCGAAAACTGAGCTAAGGAGTAGTTTTGACATTTTGGGTTATTTCTTTAGCGTTGTTAAGTAATTTTCATAGTGTTTTTGTCTTGTTTTTACAAATAATTTTGATTTGTTGATCTTTTTTATAATGAGTAATCATTATTGTTGTGTACCTAAGTGTTCATCATGGGGAAAAAGAAACCCTGAACTAAGTTTTCATTCGATTCCAAAAGCAGGAACGTCCAAAGTTTTTTTGAAACCAAACTTGGCAATAGAGAATTAGTAGATAGGACCACAACATTAAAAATTGGCAAGAAAGTTTCAAATACCATGAGAGTGTGTTCTCTACATTTTACTGAAAGTGATTTTATTCAAAAAGGTATGGTAAAAATATTTAATTATTATTTACCACTTTGCTTTGATTTATTATTTACAGTTAGAGTAAAACAAAGAACATTAAAGCCTCATGCTATAACTTTACAAGAACATAAGAGGTTCTCCACTTTTACAGTGTTAGAAATAGATAATTTCCCAGTAATTTCATGTGGATTATATTCCAATGCACTCGTTTGTAAACACAAACCATGTATTTCTATCCACTCATAAGTTTCTATGGTCTTTCCCGCTAAAATAAGATGTCCTGCATTCGGGACATTTTCACCTTCAACTACAGATTTAGAATTAGCTGATCCGCCCAAATAGTTCATGTACTCTAAAATGCTTAACTTCATTTCTAAAAAATAATGGAAACAATAATTTGAGACTAAAATGTATTTGAGTACAACTCCTGACTACTACTCACCTAAATACAACTGGAAATATCACACTTTTAAAGATATAAAATAAATGTTTATGTATAGTTTATAAAATAAAATGAATGTCACACTAAACACTAGACAAAAACAATACACAATTTACACCTAGAAATAATTCAAAAAAACAAAACTGATACCAAATAAACAACTTAAATACACATGAAATATCCCATAAGAAAGCACGAAGTAAACAAACTACTACTCCTTAGCACAGTTCCAATTTCACCGCATGAGCGCTGCAATCTTAATCCGAGTTACCAATATTGACAACAATGAATGTTGGTGGATAACGGTGTACGTTTTGTTAAAGTGTTTAGGCACAGCTTAATAAACCTATGTTTATTAAGCTGTGGTTTAGGTGTTAAATAAATAAAACTCTAAAGATTATCGAAGTTTATTTAAATATTCAAATAAAAATATCAAAATGGAATACGATAAAATGTAAACGCTATTAGACCAGTGCAAATAGCTTTGAAAATGGTAAAAAGTGAAATAAAATAATAGTAGGATGAAACCCATTGGAAAAGGAAGAGAATATAACAAACATGAAAGGAAAAATAATTTACAGGCGCTGTGGGGTCGGGAAGTGGAAGGAGGGGGGGAGTTTTTAAGGGTAGAAAACTGTTTATCTCGATTTCCGGCAAAACTACAAGTCCTATGGAAAAAAGTTAAATAGCAAAGTTGTAGGTAATAAAAAGATCTACAACTTTTGTATTTACACTATTTTCACATAACCTCCAACCTCCAAATTCAAATAACCAAGTTTTTGGTTTTTTATTTTTCTTTTACAAAAAAAAAATTTTTTTTCACGAAATTTGGTGTAAACTTACCTTTTTATGACCCAAACACTCTGTAATTTTTTTTTTAAATATTTATTTTTTTGACCTTATTTTGACTTAATATCGAAAAAGCTGTCTAAATTTCAATCGAAAATTCTCACGTCAAAATATCTGCTTTTTTAAAAAACTCGGCGGACTTTTTGTTCGTTGAAATCTTTACTTTTTGATGGTGTAAAAAAAATACATTACTATGGTAAATGTTCCCAAAAAATGCAAATAAGAAACGAAGAAAACTTCGAATTTCTTTTTTTTTAAATGTACAATTTTGAGCTATTTATTCAAATTTATACTTTAATTACTCTTTTGTTTATCAATGTAACACGGAATCTTACGTTTTTCGAGGAAAGAGGGAAATAATACAGTTTTGTACAAATTTTCAAAAACTTATGCTGCCGTCTACAATTAACTACAGTAAGTTTGTGGAACAGGTTTCATTTCCTTCCATTGTAAATTTTGCACAAGAAATCTGTAATTTCAAACTCCAATGTAGCTTTTCTCCAATAGAGGGTTTCCCCTTTTCTTTCTTGTTCACGCAGGAAACAAGGACCTAATAAGGACGAGTCTCATCGAGGATGCTGAAATGAGGTTCGTTGTTAAAAAGGGTACCACGAAGAAATTGAAGTCGATGTTTAAAACAGTTTTGTTGCTTAAACTCTCTAGGGAAAAAAAGAATGTGTTAATTTTAGGCAGTGCACAGTACCATGCGGTTTTCGAGAAAAACTGGACAAACCTCAAATTCAAGAACGGTTGTGTGAAAAAATTAGTTACAACATTCCCACAAGATCTGAACCATGCGAACGTGACGGTGGCAAACACCACGATAGAGAATGTGTCGACATATAAATATTTAGGAACTTGGATAGAACAATCGGGTGACCAAACAAGAGAAATAAGAACGAGGATAGAGATAGCCAGATCAACATTTGTAAAAATGAAGAAGTTATTTACGAGTCGGGATATTAACATGAAACTTAGGATGATGATGCTGCGTTGCGTTGTTGTTTTTTCCACGCTCTTGTATGGAGTTGAAACATGGACCCTCAAGAAAAACCACATCAACAAACTACAATGGTGTTACCATAGAATGTGGCGTATTCCCTGGACCGCTAGAATTACTAATGCCGAAGTGCTGAACCGGATGCAGAAGGAATGCGAAATCATTAACACCATGAAAAAAACAAAGCTTCAATACCTGGGTCAAATAATGAGAGGACAGAAATACACACTTCTCCAACTGATAGTCCAGAGAAAGATTAGCGGAAAGCGGAGCATTGGCAGACGCTGTGCGTCCTGGCTAAAGAACCTGAGGGATTGGTTTAACTGTAGCAATGTTCAACTGTTCAGAGCTGCAGTCAACAAGGTCACGATTGCTGTGATGATAGCAAACCTCCGATAGGAGATGCACTATAAGAAGAAGATGTGTGAAAAAGACATTTATTTCAAAGAATATTATTTAAACTATGAACTTCTAGAGAAAACGCTTTAAATAATTATATGACGAGTATATTGCTGAGAAATATAGATACCATAATAATGAATATTCATTCATTAGTATCCTCTTATATAGGTACCTATTTATGTTACATTTAAAGCAGACGACGTAAAAAATTTAATAAATAAGGGTTGCAAAAGTATATAAATAATAATTGGATTTTTGTACAGTGGACAATATTCAAAAGCCAATTCGATATTAATTGTTCTTGTGCGAAATACAGTTCTTCATAGCTTTGAATATCTCGGATTTCGTGCTGTAAAGTTTAATTACCCTTTATTTGAAGAAAACCTCTGCTGAAAGTTATCGATTGTTGGTTGAAGCTTATGGTAAACATCCTCCAATCCATAAAACTTGTGAACGATGATTTAAACGCTTTAAAAGTGGTGGTTTTGATATAAAAGACAAGAACCGCGCTGGATAGCCAAAAAGTTTGAAGATGCAGATTTGCAAGCATTGTTGGATGAAGACTCAATTCCAACGTTAAAGCAATTGGCAGAAGCATTAAATGTTGCACATTCCACCATTTCTGAACGTTTACACGCATTTGGAATTATCTAAAAGGAAGGAAAATGGAAAGTTCCATATGAATTAATGGAAAGAGACATGGAAAAGAGAAAAACCACTTGTGAAATTTGGCTTGCCAGACAGAAGAGGAAAGGCGCGGTATATTTCTCGGCTAACTTCTGCTAGACTGTTATTCCACAGTAGATACAGTAGTTCCACTTAGCGTCGGCACCTTTGATATTGGTGTCCAGCATTTTTTATATTCGCACTGGTGTTGACACTATTGACAGTAATGACATTTCTCCCCGCCACGATCCCTAACAATGCTCATATATACACTGCTCGATATATCAATTAATGATATAAACTGCTCGCTAAAATTCAGTCTATGCAAATAATAATTAATTATGCAGTTTTCAATGAGGTAAAATTCATTTAATCGGATGCACCCGAGATAAAAAAAAATGTTTGGTGATTCTTACGTATTTTTGTCTCGTGAACACGAATTTGAAGTCAAAAAGCGGAGGTCTCGAATGCTTTTTGAGATATAGGCCCGAAAAGTATGAAAACTTGTTTCTAATCTCACGATTATCTTTATTGCCACACTTATATTAACTTCATATGTACGTTTATTAGTACAAATTTGAACCATTTCTAGTCGAGTTGAGATTTGGCATATATTTTTATATGAACAAGAAATGAGTTTTATGATTATTCAAACGTGGTTTAAAGGAGTTTTTGGGAATGGAGTTTCTGCCAAAATTCAATATGGCAAATACAAAATTGTGGTTGAGTTGTGTGCTTATATAGTTTGATTCTGTTTAAAAAAGTTAATACAGCCATTCTATATTCATTGTTAAAAAAATGCAAGAGATTATTACGAAAATATTTATTTTTCCCATTTCAGTTGACATTTCACATTCCTAATATATAAGAAAGAAATTTATTGCATACAATGTACATAGTAAGAAAACAAGAACCAAGAATGCATGACACCTAATAAAAACATAGCTAGATAGATATTTATTAATATAAAATTACAAGAATTTTAGACTCGTCACAAAACATTACAATTATTACAAGCTTAAAACTATAATTTACAATAACAGACAGACACCCACACAGCAAAGGATATTCCCAGAATATCCTCACAAGATACCAATGTTCTTTTTGCAGAATATTCCTAAGCAAATATTCTGAGAACGATCATAGAATGTATTGGATATATTAAAATATTTAGCACATCTATAAAAAATATCTTCAGTTAGTAAAGAAGTTCAATATTGTTTCAGAAATTACTCACCTTGCTATCATCTTTGGGAAACCTAAAAAAACTTAATTGGGGATTTTCCCTCGAATTGCTTCGACATACTACACAAATTGTACATGTTTTTTTAAGCATAACATCACCAACAACTGTAGACAGTTCGCTTTTACTATTTCGCACAAAACAAACAGAAAACACCACCAAATAATACAAACGAAAACGAATGAAATAATAAATTGAGCAACACAATTAAAAATGTTTTCATATTGCAATGTTGCCAATGTGAATTGTTAAATTATCATAATTCGAGATGCTATTGTAGAATTGTCACAAAAATGATCACTTTTCAATGAAATAAGTGGAACATACATAGGGATTGACGCCTCATTGATAAAATATCCTAAAACCAGAATTTGATGAAATAAGAGACTACTTTATGAAATGTTTATAACACTTCTAATATATTACACAATAGATTGGATGAAACTTTTTAAATCCCGCAACTATGGAAGAGTGCCGGTCGTTCTTAAACTCGTCGTTTGCGCATTAGCCAGGAGTCGCAACTCCTGGCTAATGCGCTTGGAAAACTTACAACCAGAAATTGGCCGAAGTGGAATTATTGCATCTACTGTGGTTATTCTGTTATCACATTGCGCTGACTTCTCAATCTTGGGTTTACTTTAGTTTTAATTTGCTGTTAGGTATCCGCCGCGAGTCTTAACAAAACTCTTGTAAATACGACTATAACAGTAAAAAAAAACACAAAATAAACTCATTTCTACTTCACAAAATAAACCATCAAAATCCGTCCCTCATGTGCAAATACCAACATTCGCTACTCCATTCCTAACTTCATAAGTTGTTTCGGTATCACGGCATGGCCAGACACATTTTGCGCCATCGTAATTTCTCCAGGTGTCAGTTTAATATTCATTTCGGAACAGAATTTGCATGGAGTATGTGCAATGCAGTAAACACGGCCGAAACAAGGTGTCAGAGATGTCTGGCATCACGCAACTTTGCCGTCACTCAACCGGCGAACAGGTTGACTATCTTTTTCGGATGAGTTTCCCGAATTATTTTATGTTGAATTTGTTACTTGTCTAGACCCAGCGTAAGTATGTTTTCCTGTCTTGTAAAATTGAAAATGTATTTCGTGTGTCATATTTCGCGTGTGCTGGACAAAATTAGAAAATAAAAAAAAGTGCACTGACAAAGTTACAAATAGATGGAAGCAAACACAGAAGTTTAAAAAAAATGTACATATAACAAATAGTAGATTAAGAGAACATCTAAATATGAAGTGTACAGATTCTACTAATAACATTGTAATTTATCGAACTCAATCTATAATAAAAAACCACAAATACGTTTTACGAGAACACTAAAGTATTTAGAAACCGACTTTATTTTATTATTATTTTATTTTATTTATTGTTCTCATTACAAACACCAAAAATGATAATTACAGATAACGGTAGTAGAAAAGAAAAAGTATATAACAACAAAAACAACTATACAGACTATACGCCAACCCAGCAACGCTTAAAGCGACATTATGCGGCGCGGCCTGTAAGTTAACAGTTATGTTTGTTTACCTAAAATTCCGTTAGAGCGGCGCTCGTCAAGCGAAATCGAAATGGACAGAAAACAGCCACAGTCTGTAAAAATAATTGACACAAGTCATATTTTTTGTACTTCTTTTAAGTTTGTGTTATATATGTCAAAATGTGCGTTTGCTTAAGCCTTTTTGGCCAGATCTATTTTAAAAACATCATAGTTCCTATCTGTCTGTATCTGTAAATCTAGAAGGGTGGGTCACCCCACAGCACGTAGGCCACATTTTGCCCATTGTGCGTCCTTCTGAGGTTGAGCCTTCCTTCTAGCTCGTCAGCCAGCCTACTTGTTTAAAGTAGGCGATGACGTCGGTAGCTCCCTCATGTTGGCATGTGTTAGCCACCGCTCGCCGAAAAGAAAATGTCTCATTTGTGAGAGTGTCGGGCATTCGCAAAGAATGTGTTCGACAGTCTCGTCTTCCTGTTCACATCCTCTACACAGTGGAGTGTCAGATAACCCCATCCTGTAGAGGTGTTTTCGTAGATGACAGTGGCCAGTCAGGATACCTGTGGCTGTGCGCAGGTTCTGTCTGTTCATAGTCATGTATTTTTTGGCTGTTTCGCTGTTCGGATACTGTAATAGTTCCTTGGCTAGTTTGCAACCTGTTTCGTCGTCCCATCTACCCTTAAACTTGTCAAGGGAGTGTTTCTTCAGTAGGTCAGCCACAGCTGATGCCGATAAGCTTATGAAAGTGCCAGGTCCCATAAGTTTTTGGGAGGCTGCTTTCTTAGCTAGAGAGTCAGCTGCACGGTTGCCTTTTGATTTTCCATGACCTTTGATCCAAGCTAACGTGACCACGTTGTTGTTGCAAGCTTCGATCAGGGCCTGGTGACATTCTAGTACTAGACCTGATGTAATCCGTGGTCTATCCAGAGCTAGTAGTGCCTGTCTGCTGTCCGTGAGGATGTAAATATTATTACCAGTAATGTTCCTACTGGTAGTCTCTTTTGCGGCGATTGAGATAGCAGTGAGCTCTGTTTGAGCTACACTGGCATTAGAACCCATTGCCCATTTTATATTGAGATTCAGGGATCTGGAATAAATTCCACAGTCTGACCCCTCATTTGTTTTAGACCCATCGGTGTAGATGCACAAGGCACCTGCTGCCAATGTAGCCTCTTGTACGTTTTTTGTTATTACCCTGTAGGGTCTGTAAAAGGCATATCTTGGTGCAATCGAATCTGTGTTGGCTTGTAGCAGTGGGACCTCTCCAAGGACCTCGTGCCACAAGTTACACCTCGACTGACCAGATCCTACGTCAGGTTGTATACCTGTAGAGGGGGGGTGAGACCAAGGATCACCTCCATTGCTCTAGTTGGTGTGGTTCTCATGCCCCCCGTTATGTTGAGGCATGCTATTCTTTGGATTTGATCCAATTTGCGTACGACTGTCCGCTGGCTAGTTTTGACTCCCCAGGAAATCGCACCGTACGTTAGCATAGGTCTTATGATTGCAGTGTAGATCCTGGCCGTAACCTTAGGTGACATTCCCCAGGTGCGGCCAATGGTTCTACGGCACTGTTCATAAGATATGTATGCTCTTTTGACTCTGTTTTCTAGGTGAGAGTTCCATGTTAACTTGCTGTCAAAGGTGACCCCCAAATATTTCACCTCTGCAGAAAAGTTCAATTTAGTATTTAGGAGCTTTGGGGCCTCAATGTTTGCAAGTTTCCTTTTATTCGTGAAAAGAACCATCTCTGTCTTTTTTGGGTTTATTGACAGTGAGTGGTCTTTGCACCACTGTTCTATGATATTGAGGGCCTCTTGCATTCTAGCACAGAGTGTTCCTTCAAATCTTCCTGTTTGCAGAATCACTAGGTCGTCTGCATAAGCTATAGTGTAGAAGCTGTCATCGTTGAGGCGATTGACTAAGGTGTCTAGGACCATGTTCCACAGTAGTGGTGAGAGCACCCCTCCCTGTGGACAACCTTTTACAACCATGCCTCTTATGGTAACATCATCTACACTGATTTTTATTGCTCTCTTTGAGAGCATGTTATATATCCATCCATTTATTGTGTTGGGGATATTTTTATTAGCTAAGGCATTTGCTATTTTGGGAAAAGTGGTTTTGTCGAACGCACCTTCAATGTCTATGAATACACCCAAGGTGGACTCTTTTGAGTCCAGCGATCTTTCGATGTAACCGGCCACAAGGTGGAGGGCTGAATCAGTAGACTTTCCTGGGGTGTACGCATGTTGATTCGGATGTAGTGGGTTTTGTATTATCGCTACATCTCTTATATATCTTTCACATAGCCTCTCTAAAGTTTTCATTGAAAACGATGTGAGGCTAATCGGTCGATATGCTTTTGGAATGGAGTAATCCAATCTTTCTGGTTTTGGTATGAAGACAACCTTGACTTCTCTCCAGCTTTTTGGAATATACCTCAGTGCCAGGGAGGATCTAAGGATTCCTACCAGGTGCGGCATTAATGCATCCAGGCCCCACTGAAGTAGGGCTGGATAAATGCCGTCAGTTCCTGGTGATTTAAAAGGGGAGAAGCTCGAGATGGCCCACCTTAATTTGTCCTCATCGACGATCTGGTCTGCTATTTTCCAGTCATCTTCTGTGAGGTTTTGTTGCTTCTCTTCCTCCCAGATTGCCAGTTTAGTGGTTCTGGAGTCAGAGAAGTGTGTTGACATTAGTAGTTCAGGACTTTCCTTAAGGTTGGCAGTTCTAGTGCCATCCTCTTTGGTTAGTGTACCGATATGGCGATAAGGGTCTTTAGAGAGAGCTTTTTGGAGTCTAGCTGCTTGAGGAAAATCTTCGATTTCCTCACAGTAGTTCTTCCAAGCTTCTCTTTGTTTTTGTCTAACGACTTTTTTGTACTCTCTAGTGTTAATGTCTTTGCTGCCCCAGCTTACATGGTGTGCAGCCTATCACCAGTTCAAGCTTTTGAGTGAGGCAGTGTTCCACAAGGTCCTCCAGTTCTTTGTTAGGTGGTGGTTTGACTGCGTCAGAAGGGAGGTATGCGGATGCTAGAATTAACACTTGCTTTTGACCTTTTTGCACATATTCCACCTTAACCACCGTGAGGTCGGAGGTTGAGAAATGCGTCATTGGGTAGGCCTTGAATTTGCTAGGAATATACATAGCGGTCCTAGGTTGATGGTTGCTTGGAAAGCTGAAAATTAAACCTTTTAGATTACTAAAACCCATGATTTTCGTTTGTCTTATCCAGGGTTCCTGAATAAGTGCTAGTGTGTCCTGCAACTCATCAAGGTAGCGGCATAGTGTTGCCGTAGCCACCCTTTTGTGTTGCAGGTTACACTGGATTATATTTACCTTGTCCACAGCTATCTCTGCTTGCATCGTTGGTAAGTCAGTGTTGTTTGTTTCTTTATTCGGCCATCGCCTCCTCCATGTCTGGAGATGGATTGGCCTCGCTACTTGTGCAGTCCCTGGTTCTCTCCTCCGAGAGGGTGTCGGTCGCCATCTCTGGAGATGGCTCGACAACCTCTGCGGGGGCCTCTTGTTGAGGAGGAGGATTCCTATCGGAATCCTCATCTAGCCTCTCACCAGCTTCCGCTTCCGTTTTCTTCGTCTTTAAAACCAATGAGGTGAACGCGTAGCTCAACCTCATTGATTTTGTATTAAGGACTTCCATCTCTTCGTCTCGTATTCCGAAAACGAAAAGATGTCCTTTCGGGTCATCCTTTGCCTCGTAGTGGAAGGAGCACCATCCATCCACACGCAGCTCCGGATTTTGCCGGGTAAGCCGACGCAGCACATCCTCTTTGTCACCCAGGTCAGCGTGTGCATCGCTCGGGACCCAGAGGGTGGCTTTTGTCAGCTTAGGAAGGTTGTCGACGTGTACCACGTCGAGCAGCGCTTCCTTCCACGGCTTTAGGCTTTTGGCCGTGTTCCTTAGCCACTGCAACGTTTCGTCATTATCGCAGGTAACTCTGATGATTTCACCAGAGTGCGACCATGACCGAAACGTCGGTGGCTTGTCTTGGCTGCTGGAGGCGGACATAAGGGTTTTGTCCAGTGCCTCCATCAGTTGCTTTTTTACAAGGCCTTCCCTTTCTACGGTATCATAGTTCCTAATTCTTGGATTGATTTTATATCATTTAAAAGATAGTATACAAATAACACGGCCTGCTTATGTCTTCTTTTCAACAAAGGTATCTTGTATGAGACCAAATAAGGGTATGTGTTGTTTTTCCTGATATTAAGGTATATTGAGAACCTCTTCTGCACGTTCTCGATGCGGTCTACATAAGTGTGGGCTGAAGGCATCCAAATTTGTCCTACATTCTCCAGATGTGGTCTCATCCTACAGCTTATCGTGGGCTCCGAACCACGGTCCTCAATCACCTTAAACCTAGGACTATGCCTTTGTCATGCAGGTGATCTACCGACTAACAAGTGTGTAATTGTGTCACCAACCCCTACCAGTTCCACGAGATATCCGATCTCATCCGGCCTGTTTACCGGCGTGAATGAAACTTCATATGACACAAATACCTTTTTGCACTTGCCCAAAGTCTTATCTGACTTTAATTCCACTTGAATAAGGCAGGATTCGAACCTACTCCCCGAACACTGACCAAGCTGAATCGGCAGACGCCTTACCAACTAGGCCACCGTGTTCGGTATTAAAAAAATTAAAAACTGTTAAGTACGTTTTAAGTCGAGACTTTGAAACACAAAACCTAAACCTTCAAAGTAAAATTATAAAATTATTTACTAATCTCTTTCTCGGAAACTTTTTGTAGAAAGTACAACATGGATCAAGAATCAACCAGAACTGACCTGAATCAGCTGACGGCCGTGACATTTGGATATAAATATAACCTCACTTATTTCTAATGTTATTCCGGTTTATCTTGAAATTTAAACAAATAATTACACTAAAATCACACAAATAGTCAAGAAATATAGTATATTACATAACAAGTGTAAGGAAAAATATTTTTTCTACAACTGCTATGAAACTTTCACACTCGTGAGAAAAATTGAAGTTTCCCCACTTGGGGGGGGATTTCAAAGTAGTGACTGCAAGTTTCCCCACTTGTTGCACAATATACTATTTCCTACGACTAATAATAAAAATAAATTCCAACAATAAAAATTATTTAATAAGAAACAACAATTAAATGAACTTAATATGTTTGTACTTACTTTTAAACTGCCTTCTAGATAGAAATCCAAAATTCAAAACTGATATGAAATATTCATATCGTATCAGTTTTAAGTTCATATCATCACTGTTTTAAATGTGACGGATATTGTCAACTTTCTGACGTATTTATTTATGCGATATAAGCTACTTTCGCATATACTCGTAGGAAAAAAAATTACACAACATTCGACAATAACAATCTAGCCATTGGTTAGGTTTACCCGGGAGATTTAATACTAATTATTCTTTAAATTGCAATTTCTCTGGAAACAGGTAATTATATCTGGAGATATTTTTACCTAGAAACACTAAATCCCCTTCTTTATCGTTTCTGTATAAATTCATTTAGAATTTCCGACCTAGTTGTAGGCCTCATTGCTTCCGGTTCAAAGGTATTACTATCTCTAAAGATGAAACCTAAAGATTTAATTGCCCTATTGAGCATTTTGGTTTAATGCGAATTGAACTTCATATCCCTCTGAAAGGTAGCTCCTAGATCTTTGATTTCACCCTTTTGTTCCGGATTTGTTATATTTATGTTTAAAGATATTAGTTTCCGTGAGAAAATCATAACAGAGAACTTTTTTTATGTTTATTGACATTTTGTTATCCTTGATAGATAGATAGATAGATTTATTGGTCTTTTTGTATTATTTACATAAGACAAGTCACAAACATAGTATAAACAAGGTACAATACGTTAATAAATAATAATACTAAGCTAAAAATTAGCTTAATAAAAAGCATTTATAGTAGGTACAGAATAAAATTACGATAAAATATTGTTAAAATTTAAAGTATAAAAAATTCAAAAATTAGGTGTTACTGTCCCAGCCAATAAATTCGTCTAGAGAATAAAAACAATTTTCAATTAAAAACAACTTTAAAGTGGTCTTGAATTTGTTAAAATGTCTTATTTCTTTGATTGAATCTGGTAGCAAATTAAAAAACTGTCCTCCGGCATACATTGGAGACTTTTTTAGTTTAAATCGATTGAATCTGTTTAGGTGGATATCACTTTTATTTCTCGTATTGTAATTATGGACGTGACTGTTTATTTAAAACTTATTTTTATTCAGAAAAGTGTAGGTTAATAGTCATGATATTATTATTTTAACCAACGACTAACATTATTTATATTTGTCTGTAGTAAAAGCGAGAAGTATCCCATAAAAAAGTCAGAGGAAGGTTGAAGAAACTAATTAACAAATGTTAGGGATAAATCTGAATAAAATGCATTAAAAAAATAATAGTAATATTTGTCAAAACTATAAAAAATATCCATGTAATAATTACGAAAAAATCACTTTCTACTTTTTACCAGTATGGGAATATCGTCTTCCCATTTACAGTTCAGAAAATTGACTCTGTCTACCAAACCGACATCTAACACCTATTTTCACCTTCGCAACAAAGCCCTTTTAGATATTCTACTCTCACCTTCTTACTAAATAAACATTACGTCTAGATATTCGGATAACTATCAGCGATCTTAAGGGAGGGTGCAAACAATCAGGGCCGGATTGAGAACATGAAATCTTGGAACGCAAAAAATCTCATGTTGGGAAGCATATAGCTCCTTTGTTTACTGACTAAAATATCGAGTTAACCCTAGCAAGTAAGTAGCTATTAAATTATAATTTTGTTAACGTTCTTGGTAGAAATTAGTCAGCATATAGGTACAGGTTGAAATAATATTAGCACTTCATATAAAATTGTAAATATTCTTGGAACGTATAAGAACGTTTGTTGTGTAAGTATAAACAGATCTACAGTATTGCTGAAGCCAGAGACGGACCAAAATTTCTACACACATTTTACTAAAAAATAGACGCTTTTAATTGAATTTAATAAAATAAGCCGTTTGGGTGATATTCGCCATTTTTCCTAAATCAAAACTACAAAACACAAACTTGTTAAAAAGAACAAAAAGAAAAGACACGGTGAGAACTTAATTTTTTTGGTAATCTTACAATCATGAGTTCTATTTCATCTTATTCCTTTATCCCTTTTAATTACAAAAAGTACACACTATGACAGCAAAAGCTCAGTCCGCTCGACTTGAGTCTGCTCATTGGTTTCTTCAAAACAAATAGATAATAGTTTTTTTGGTACCAAAATCCCACTAGCACAGGCAGAATTATTAATTTTAAATCAGGTCATCCGAAGTTCCAAAAAATTGCTGTACCTATTCAAATCTCTTGAACACAGGGGGTTAAATCTTGTCCATTCTCAATTTAAGGACAAAAATTTCAAATTAATAAAAAAGATAGCTGGACAATGGCTTTCCCAACAATATTATTAACACAGTCCTCAATGGACCCCAACCAACCAAACAAAACAACAATAATAAAAACATCACTTATTACAAAATACCCTTACAAAGAGATTTAAGCAATGCTCTTTGCAATGTACTAGAGCAAGATGACATAAAGATAATCCAATACAGCAAAAAAACTACCAACAACCTTTTCTCCAAGTTAAAAGATCCTACGCCCACTCTACAAAAATCAGGAGGGGTGTACTCAATTCTATGTGGTAATTGTAACAAGAAATACATAGGAATTACTAGAAACAAATTAGACAATAGAGTTAAACAACACACTTACGATTGTAACATCACTAATATCGATAAAAAAGATAAAACTGCGCTAAGTGCACTTCATGCTTCCATTGTTATTATTTTTTGCGCCATTTTTGTAGTTGGAATTTAATAAATTTGTTGTTGACCATAACTAGCTGTATGTGATATGTTTTTCACAAGAGCCATATACAGGGTGCGCCAATTATTTCCACTCGATATCTAGCACCGAAACTAAAAGAGATATCAACAAGATTTTTTGTAGGGGTAGACAGTGTCACTCGGACTACAATTTTAAAATATTTTGATGTATACAGGGTGGCTAATTTTTGTGGAATGAAAATTAATTTGGTTTTTTTAAATTGAACACCCTGTATATGATTATGTCTTCTGATTCTACATAATATTAGATTTAAGGTAGTTTTTTGTATTTGTAAATCCGACGCGGCGTTGACAAGTTATTCCTATTTTAAGCAGATTTAATGAAAAAACAGCACTTCAGAAATATTAGCACAAAAACCACATTTTTTAAAAAATTCCTCAAAAAAGCTACTATGATGTAAATGAAACATGCCTCTATCACAATAATCACACAACATCTTCAACTGTTGCACAGGGTGTTTGCCGATGGCGTGCCAATAGTCTAGTTTTCAAATAACTTAATTTTTTCAAATGGGATACCCTGTATATTTTTCTTCAGTTAGAAGCTCTCCCTAATACGCATTAAAAAAATATAGGATTTAGCACATCTAACTTTACTATTTACTTTAATAATTGACGTTAAGTGACAAACAACATATTTTACACAATTTTTAATAAGAAATCAAGTTACCTATGAAAATGACAGTAGGTATATTTTGTTATGGCATTAATTGTCAACATAAAATTTTGTATTGTATCACGTCTACTGTATTTAATCTGTATTGTGTATAAAAAATGGATTTTAATAAGAATTATAGTGTTCAAGAAAATATTGATATGATATGGATACTGGGTGAATGTCAAAAAAATGCGTTTCTTGCTAGTAGGGTCTATCGTCAAAGATACCCAGAAAGACGTCATCCACAAAAGGATACTTTTGAGAATTTAAAGAATAGATTTGATAGAACAGGAACCGTCAAGTATGAAAAACATTCACGTGAAACTACAGCTGTTACTATTGACAACGAATATAAGGTAATGATCAGTATAGTTGAAGATCCCAATATAAGCACAAGGCAATTAGGCAATCAGTTAGATATTTCCAATACCACAATTAGACGCATAATAAAAAAGAATAAATATCACCCCATATAAGCACAAGGCAATTAGGCAATCAGTTAGATATTTCCAATACCACAATTAGACGCATAATAAAAAAGAATAAATATCACCCCTATCATATCCAGCTTCACCAAGAATTGTTACCACGTGATTTCGCGCGTAGAGTGGAATACTGTAGATGGTTAATAAACAAGATAAATACAGAGCGTAACTTTTTAAACAAAGTTTTATTCTCCGACGAAGCCACGTTTCATAAGAACGGTTGTGTAAATAGACACAACTTCCATTATTATTCGGACCACAATGAACATTTATTTAGAACCACGTCACAGTATCGATGGTCTTTGAATGTGTGGGCGGGACTGTAAATTTTTAGATTTTTTAGAACATGATTTTCGCAACTTATTGCAAAATGAGCCTCAAAATTATCGCAACGGAATGTGGTTTCAATTAGATGGTGCCATACCACATTACCTATTAGATGTTCGCAATTGGTTAAATAGGGAGTTTCAGGATCGTTGGATAGGAAGGGGAGGACCTATAAATTGGCCTACTAGATCGCCTTGCCTGCACCTTGAAAGAAAGAATTACTGCAGCATTTAGACAGGTAACCCCTGCAATGCTAAGAGATGTGCGTAAATCAATGAAAAAAGGGCAAGAAAATGTATAAATGAAAATGGAAGACATTTTGAACACCTACTATAAATTTTAACTTTCACTATTGTAGTTTTCTTACGATTAAACTTTGTAAAATTTTGTACTTATAAAAAATTGTGTAAAATATGTTGTTTGTCACTTAACGTCAATTAGTAAAGTAAATAGTAAAGGTAGATGTGCACAACCCTATATTTTTTTAAGGCGTATTAGGGAGAGCTTCTAACTGAAGAAAAATATACAGGGTGTCCCATTTGAAAAAATTAAGTTATTGCCATTTGAAAACTAGACTATTGGCACGCCATCGGCAAACACCCTGTGCAACAGGTGTAGATGTTGTGTGATTATTGTGATAGGTGCATGTTTCATTTACATCATAGTAGATGTTTTGAGGAATTTTTTAAAAAATGTGGTTTTTGTGCTAATATTTCTGAAGTGCTGTTTTTTCATTAAATCTGCTTAAAACAGGAATAACTTGTCAACGCCGCATCGGATTTACAAATACAAAAAACTACCGTAAATCTAATATTAAGTAGAATCAGAAGACTTAATCGTATACAGGGTGTTCAATTTAAAAAAACCAAATTATTTTTCATTCCACAAAAATTAGCCACCCTGTATACATCAAAATATTTTAAAATTGTAGTCCGAGTGACACTGTCTACCCTTACAAAAAATCTTGTTGATATCTCTTTTAGTTTCGGTGCTAGAGATCGAGTGGAAATAATTGGCGCACCCTGTATATGAAATATTTTATGGTCATCTGTATGTTATGTTTGTTGTGTTAATTGGGGTATATAATTTTAATTATTTGCTGTTAACTTTCCTTTTTAACGTTTTTTGTTACTTGTTTTGTTCGATAATTACTTTAGTTGTGACATCATTTGTAGGCCCTGATGAAGTTTATGCTCCATAAATAAACGAAACGTTCGCTGATAATTAAACTGATTTTACTGTCCTCATATTATTAAAGGACGCATTTTTCTCTTGAATACTAAATCCAAAATGTGACCAACAGAATAAAAAAGTTAAGTCCTCACCTGTATGCAAACGACTCTAGGAAGAGGCGTCCCCGTCGCGACGCATTTAGCACCTCATCGACAGGTCGGTCACGTGACTCGCGGCTTGTCGACGACGTCTAAGTTGGCTGCGAGTACCTGCACTACGGCCAACTAGGAATTAGTTTATGCTTCGGCGACCTGATGGGAAATCTCTGATGATGTAGATGGGAAGTCCATTCTGAGTGAGACATTACTATATTGGTTCGTTCTCAGAAACGTAGTTAAAATTTCAATATTATAATTGTATAATTCTAATATTCATCAGAACGGTAAACCTATTACGTCTCCATTATCCAAAGTCTTACCTAAACGTAAGTCTGCACTACCGCTACCTTGGCAACTTCTAATAACTGACTTCATTACGACCAATTTCAAATTCAATTAAACTCTTAACCAATATGTAACAATTTTGCATGCAAAACGGCATGACGTAATAATAAACCCTCTGTCGTAAACTGCTAGACAAACTTTAACTGAAGGTGCATGGCTGAAAACGTGAACGCCAAGAAGGGAAAGTCCAAAGTCTGCACGCATTTTGACCGTTCGTTTAGTCGTCGTCATAGCCGCACTCGAAGGGTGGGGTTACGGGATTTTTTTCTATAATTTTTTTGGGTAATTTTTCTAGCTTACTTTAACACTCAAACATTCAAAAATACATGTACTTAAATTGAAACATAGTTTAAAGTGATGAAACTATTTAGTTTTTATAATTATAGTTTTTACCATATGTATTTGTCATTCTTTTTATATTATTAAGGGGCAATATAGGACATCTGTCCTGTGCCCTTATTCATATAAATAATAATAATAATAATAATAATAATAATAACTTTGGTTCATTTGTGATAGAAGTAGTGACTCGAAGAACCTTCAGAAATTAAAAAAGATATTCCACGTTTTCATCATTATTAAAAGGGCCACAGTCTCAGTTTTTTCCACCAATCATTTCTATTCGCGATATATGTCAGCCTGATTGGTTTACCAATTTTTCTTGCATTTTCCGTCACACTTTCCAACGCAACTTGTATCTTTCCTGACCTTTGCTTTCATGATTTGATCTTGTCTTCATTTTGTTATCATCACCATGTGATCAACCTCATCTGATCAGTTCCATCTTAGCTATTTTTTCCAACTTTTCTTTCAGAGTTACATATTTTGACAGATTATCATATATTTTCACAGATTATCTGATGTATTTTAAAGAGCCCAGATTTTTACTTCTGATTCGTATGAAAAGTCTGTGACAATAAGCTTTATGTAAGCCATAAGTTTTGTTTTCCTGAAAACACAACGGTAACGCAGTTATTTCGAAAGTGGCATTGTTTTCACTAGTAATATCACAAGAGCTTCGAAAATAATCGATTATACTTCCTCCTCGCTCGACGTATTTCTTCAACACACCACTCGAGCTTAAATTTATGATGAGTTGGTTAATCGTAAGTAATATCATAAGGGCTAATGGACTAATTCCGAAGCCATCCACCCCCCCACACAATATCATAAGGGCATCTAATTTTTCCGGAAAAAATCGAAAAAACACGTTACTAAGTAATATTTTAACAAGACGACGAGGATTTTTGCACCTGCACGAATGCATTTTGTTAAAAAATATTACTTTGCATTGTGTTCTTTTGATTTTTTTCACAAGAAAAATTAGATTCCCGAATAGTATTTGACAAGACTATTTCATGAGTAACAGAGTATTCTGCATACTCATAGCTTACAAAACATTACCTATTATCTATGCATACATAATAAATATGTAGGTATTAATTTGAAAACTGAAAAACAGGTAATTTATTTAATCACAAAATACTACAAACTTAATTATTAATTAATAATCTTTGTTAACTCATTGATAACGTTGGGTGTAGGTAAATCATTAATGTTGTTGATGGGTCCAGGATCTTCTGTTTTCTGTTTTTTAGCTGGAGGTAATATTATTTAAAAAAAAAATATGTGAATATAACAATATTAAATTTACTATTTGATATAGATATTTTAACAGTCAATCGTTAATCTAAATCCGTTTAATTACAAATTTCACATAAATCCTTATGTTAAGTTAATGGAGAGCGGCCTCAAAAAGTTTTCAAAATACGCCACCTGTTTCATTGGTCTTCCACAGTGTTACCCCCACTTAGTAGTCTGCACGAGGCCTATTGTAATTTTTGGTGACAACAGCTGTCAAGTTTTGCCGCGGGTAAACTCGAAAAAACTACTGACAGGAGCTGTCATACAGTTTTTTCATGTAGAAACCATTTGTAATTCAAAATTGCGCCTTTGTAATTGGTGGAAATAAAGACGAGGGAAATAGTCGATATAATATTTGATTGCTGTCCTATCCATGTATAACAACCTTATAATTTAAAAATTTAGGACACGGGATAAATATGCAGGATATTTTTAAATTTCTTTTATAATTATGCTTTTACTAAACATGTTTCATGAGTCTTTCTTCACTTGGTCTCATTTAGACAATGTTGTAAGGAAAGTTTCACTTATAATAAATATTTTCTCAATCCCTTTACCCAACTAAAAATATTTTAGGTACGGTCTTGGTAGTTGCGACCCTTTCGCTTTGCAACAAATCCAATTTGAGGCCAATCAAGAACTGCCCGTCACACGTCACGCGACAGGAAGGAGATCACCTCAAAGTGCAATGGCGTGCGTGCGAAATTAAAGTGTAAATTAGATTTTTTCTTGATGTATACGGATATAATGTACACTGGAAAAACTACATGAATTATTTACGAAGACATGATTGGTGTCAGAAATACTTGAGATATGAGATAAGGAAAAATAGAGTTGGATGAAGGAGATGGGAATAGTTATCTTAATCTCATCCCCAAAAATAATCATAAATCTACATAATTTTGTTCTTGTTTGGTTTGGGCTGCTCTGTACTATCTATTTTGAGAGTATCTTCAGTTAAATTCAGTATTAATTTAAAACGTAGAATTACCGCCATTAACAAGAAAAACAAATTGCTAAGTTAATTCGCAATCGCGACTTCGTAACACTGAAAATATACCTTATTCTCGACAAACCAATATTTAAGAGGCCATCAAGCAAAGAGACAAACAACATTAACCTTATCAGAAGTCTCGCTACTTGCAACTTTGCTCTAAATTCGAATAATGGCCGCAAAATTCATTTTCGTCTGAAAAGAGATGAAGTTAATTAAAGTTTTCGAAGATCTGTCCGATATAAAACGTTGGGAACTGTGGTTTTCATTTAAAGTTTTCCTCCGTCGCCGTTGGTTGGCTGAGTGTACCGGAATCGGATCCACGATAAAGAATTAAATCGAGAGTTGTCTTTTTGGTCTTTCGTAAGATTAATACGTTTTAAGTTCATCAGGTGACGTTGTGCTTGTAAATTATGAAGTTTAATAGGTTGTTATTTGATTATTAAGTGTTTAAAAGAACTGGGAAATATATTTTATAGGTAATTTTCTGGTACTAGCCAACCGCGATATATCTGCAACTTGTGGTTTAAAAATCGATTGTGAGATTTGATTTTTGATCAGATCTACAAATTTTGAAATTCGTAACCGCAAAAATATTTCGCAACTTACTCGGTTATACCCCAACCCTGCAGCTCTTTTTGAAGAGATAATTTCCAAGAAATGAGTATACACTGCCAGAGTAACTTCCAACTTTGCAAAGATTTATATCTCCCGCAACTTTTGACAGAAAATTAATCATTATCTTTTTAGACACCTTTGACTACGTGTTTTCTTTAACGCTTCGGTTCTTCCGAGATTTCTGACTGCGATATGAATTTCATGATGTTGCGAGTTGTTAGTTGTGACGTGAGTGTCGGGTGTTATTTATCAAATCTTAAAGAAAATGCTAAATAAGGCAGTTGCGCTGTGGAATTTTGCCATGTAGGAACATATGAAATGGAGTATGTTTGGATTCAAAACGAGGGGGACAATTTTTGGCAAAATAAATTTGCAAATGATGTACTTAAAATGGGTGCATATAAACTCGCCATGAGATAAGAAAAGTATTTACGAACTAAATTGCCTTACTTTAATCCCACCATTAAACTCGCCAGAAGACAAACTAGGGTCGTATAAGAGAAGTATTAAACTCGCCGGGAAAAGGATTGAAGCAAAATAATGATCGAATGCAATCTAAAAAATTTAATTTATTTTAGAACATCTTAATCATTACATAATTAACACTAATATAATTGGACAAATATGACATTCAAACATATTTCAATACAATTATACATTATTAATATTACATAAATAATAATAATAAGGTAGTCTGAAAATTTTGTTACTTTTTCATTCTGAGGTTGGATGGGGAGTATTACTAAAACTTAATCATGAAGAAAATATACCTGGCTCTCCGAGGCGAGTTTATGGGTCGGATTATAGGTCAGCAGTTTGTGTCGAGGCGAGTTTAATGGTGTCATTAAGATCTCCTACCTGCTTCCTGGCGAGTTTAATGCCGCCCCTTAAAATAGTTTTATCAATCAAAAAATAAATAATATTTATCCCGGTCCTGAAAAGCCACTATCCAATTTCATCTTTGTCCTTTGAATGTGACATTCCGATAGTTTCAAAAACCGAGCAAGACACGACAATATACACTATATCTGGAAGACAAAAACAATTGAAAAGGACAAAAGAACATGACGTCCTGTCCAAGGGTGTCGGAAACAGGCCTTTTTCATCAGGAAGTCCGGCCAACTTAGCTTTCCGCTTCATGGAATACTGAACTTTCTGTGTTTTGCTATTTCTCTTTTCAAATTTTTCATGACAATGTTGTTATTCTTTTGTTCTATTGACTTCTTCTGTTTGTTAATTAATGTTACAAATAGATAAAAATAAAAGTGATTTCAACTTATTATTATTATTACACATTGTTAAGGTCCAAAAGTGCCCTGAAGAGACGAAACTCAGGATTATAACCTACTTAGTGTCAATAACAATATTCTATTAGAATTTTTTCATAACTTTAAAAATAAGCGTTCTAGGCTAGAAAAACCAAATTAATCACTTTTATTATCCCGGTATAAATCGAGAAACGTAAGAGATATTTGAAATTTTATTCTCAATATTGATGCCTATTTTAAATTCGCAAATTTTTTTCACTCCAATGTTAAAACGTTATATACTTGGAATTGCTTTTGTCACTTTGACATCGATAAAAAAGGTGCATCCTCTTTTATCGCGATAAAAACTTCTCTTCCTTAATATCTAGTAAGCGGACGTCACTTTATTTGTCAACTTTAGTTATAATTTCATAGCAATTAAGTGTAAGAGTTGGCAAAACTGCAAAAAAATATCAATGAATAGTCCGTCAAATTTTTGAATTTTAATACATTGTTAGTGATTATTATCACGAAAATCTTGTTAGTAATTTAAGAGAAATTAAAAATACCAACCTATAATAATTGTATTTTTAATAAATGTTCCTTTAATTAATTGTTCTGCTAAATTATTAATTGTTCAACAAAAATGAAGTTTCTGTTTTTTATTCTTATATTCTGTCGTTAATTTATCTTATCAAAAAACACGCGAACTTTTCTTTTATGGATAAATTTCTTTTTATCTCAACATTTTTCCATCAGTACTTTTACTCTAAAAACTGACATTTGATAAAATTACTGATTGGCAAAATGTTTCGATACAAAGAGAAATTTATCCGATAAAAAAAAGCTCTTGTGTTTTTACTGTTGACAAAAACACCCTATACTATATAAATCAAATCTATTGAATAGCATCTTTTTAGTGAAGAATGTGTTTCTACTTTGACAAACAGTAAAGAAGGTTTCTTCCCTCGTCCGAAGACACTCCGGCGGGACTCCAGCAAAAATTTTACCATATCGCTTGCCTGGAGAGGTGGAGAAGCAGGCAATTGCACAGTTCATTATTTTAAAGAGGAAGTGGATAATTTTGGGATTAAAACAGATAGATAACATAGTTACATATTTTTTAAAATAACTGATTTTCTTTTTAGGAGGAAACGGCCCAGGGTGGAGAAAAAAAATGGCCGATAGTAAATGGCTCGTCCCCAACACGAAGAACCCTACCTTTTGTCCAGTCCGTCTTTTTAAAATTCTAATGGTTAAACGTTCATCTAGAATAACAACTGATAGATTATTCTTAACAGTAAACCCATCATGGAACAAAGAACAATCAAGTGGATGGTACAAAAACAATCCAGTGGGACAAAACGAACTTTCGAAATGGACTAACGAAGCAGCAGAGAAGGCAGGATTAAATACAAAAGAAATAAAAATAACAAACCACTCTATGCGGTCGACCGCAGTCAGTAACCTGGCTGAAGGAGGGATAGGTGAACAACAATTAATTAAAATTACTGGCCACAGTTCCCACACAGCACATGTACATCCTGTGTACGTCCATTGAACGTACGTTTTAGATATTCAAGACATCCATTGGACGTCCCTTATTGTACGTAAAACATCCAATGTACGTCCATTGGACGTACTTTTACATCCATTGGGATTACTTTGGACGACCAATGTACGTCCATGCTATGTCCAAAAGAGGAACAGTGAACGTCCAGTGGACGTCCTTTCAGAACGTTCATTGGACGTCCTTTCAGAAAGTCCATTGGACGTACTTGTTGGGATTACTTACAAAAATATGACAGCAACAAAATTAAAAAACTTTTTTTAAAAAATAAGTAGTTTTAATTTCCATAAAGAAGAGTATTTAATGTACAAAGCCACTATGAGTTATAGAAATGAATTAAAAATAATTATTTTCTTTCACTGGCTCTCTTCAGCCATTTCATCAAGCAGTCCTCTATTTCTTTTTTTGAGTTATTCGGATATGCCTTCTCTGCAGCACCTGTGGAATAAAATAAATAGATAATTGTACATTGGAATTTTTTTAGAGTTGTAAAAAAAGTACTCTTATTATAAAAACCGACACACAGGAGAATGTATATATTATTTTACTTACACAACAGAAGGTCAGCTATCTTTAAACCGACGAATTTCTGTTTGTTTCGCCTTCCAAGATAGCTGCAGGCTGTAGGTAGATGCCAGTGAATTACTGAAGAGTTGGCACATGCACCTCTTTACAAACTCATATACATTGCTGCCTCCTGTTCATGCATTTGAAACAGATATAGAAGAATCACCAAAATATAAAGTTTTACCCACTACTACACTACACAAGAGTTTTATACTGATATACACGTGTAACCCGTAAAACACAACCTCACAATTCACAATTGAAAAGATTCGACAGCGAAACTGACGCCATGTAACAATACCGAACCTCAGATATTCTTCTTCTTCTCGACGCGGACGTTTACGTACAGGTAATGTCCAGATATGTACATCAATTGGCTCATCATAACGCAATACATCGGCTGAGTTTGTGATTTAGTATGTTTTACCTATAGAATATATTTTCATTTGGGATGAAAACGAAATAGTACGAAACAGATATTTCATCATAATAATATCAGTACGAAAGTATTTTTTTGTACATTATGTACGAACAATAGATGTACAAATTTGGATGTCCATTGTACGTCCATGTCCTTACGTACAGTGGATGTCCATTCAACGTCCATGGACGTTTGGACTTGAACTGGATGTAAAACGGACGTCCATTGGATGTTTGGATGTCGTGTGCTGTGTGGGTTCAGCCAACTCAATTAAGCCTTATCTGCAAATGGATAATGAGCATTATTCCAACATCATAAACACCCTTAGAAGTGACGCCTCAGAACCTCCAGCTAAAAAATAGAAAACAGAAGATCCTGCAGCCACTCCTCGAGCTTTTCACTCTACAGCTGGACTCATCAACAACATTAATGATTTACCTACACCCAACGTTATCAATGAGATTTCAAACAATACTTCTACTGTGTACCAAAATTGCAATTTATATTTTAATTGTACCATAAATAATTAAGTTTGTAGTATTTTGTGATTAAATAAATTATCTGTTTTTCAGTTTTCAAATTAATACCTAGATATTTATTATGTATGCATATACATATAATAGGTAATATGTTTTGTAAGCTATATGTATGCAGAATAATCTGTTGATCATGAAATAGTCTTGTCAAATGCCATTCGGGCATCTAATTTTTCCTGTGAAAAAAAATCAAAAAAACACAATGCAAAGTAATATTTTTGTAACAAAATGCATTCGTGCAGGTGCAAAAATCGTCGTCTTCGACTCAGATTTTTGTTGCCACCAGCACTCATGCTTCTTGTTAAAATATTAGTTAGCAACGTGTTTTTTCGAAAAATTAGATGCCATTATTATATTACTTACGAAAAAACATCTTTTCTTCGTTATTGTTCAATTTTTAGCAGGAGCCTTGTAACTGTAGATATTTTAAAAGCAAATTTGTCAGTATAGATAATATAATAATGTATAATAATTATAATAATTTTTATTCATTAACGGTAAAGTACATAGCTTACAAAAAAAATTTAGAAGAAAATACAGGTATTGCCACAAATGAATAAAAAGAAATGTCCATAAAAGCTGATTTAACAGCTTGTCCATGGACATACATATTTTATTTGGGCTGCCCCAGGGTTCTGTTCTTGCTCCGACACTTTTTAATCTCTACACTGCGGACATGCCGGATACTACTAGTTCAAAATTCGCCTATGCAGATGATCTGGCCCTTGCCGTAAGCCGCAACACAGTGGAGGATACAGAAAGAATCCTAACAAACGATCTGGCTATATTGGGAGCATATTACAGAAAATGGAGACTGACACCAAATCCAAACAAGACAGAGTGTATATGTTTCCATCTCAACAACAAGGAAGCCGCACGCCAACTGAACATCCAGTTTGATGGACACCCTGTGAAACATAACCCAACCCCGAAGTACCTTGGTATCACTCTTGATAGGTCCCTCACATACAACTCTCACTTGCAAAAAACAGCAGCTAAAGCCCGCACAAGAAACAACATCATCCAGAAGTTATGCGGTACAACGTGGGGATCTACAGCCTCAACCCTGCGAAGTGCAGCTCTTGGACTTGTGTATAGCTCGGCCGAGTATGGCGCTCCCATATGGCTTAATAGTAGTCATACTGGCAAATTAGACGTTCAACTAAACTCTACTATGAGAACAATCACTGGCTGCATAAAGAGTACCCCGACCCATTGGCTCCCCACTCTCAGCCATATCCCACCACCTCAATTAAGAAGACAAGGAGCTCTAATCCGAGAATATAGAAAAATACTGCATAACGAACAACTCCCAATCCATAACTACATCCCGGCAGCCACATCCACTAGGCTTAAATCCAGATGCCCCGTAATAAAAACAGCTAAACACCTGCTCGACAAGAATTTGTCCATCGAGCAGAGATGGGAATCATCATGGAATCGAGCTGTCCCTCCTGAAGTAAGTCAGCACTTGAACACGCATGATAAGCCAGCCGGTTTCGACCTACCACGACGCATCTGGAAAATCGCTAACCGAATTCGGACAAATCACGGTCTTTGTAGGGACTCACTACATAAATGGGATAAAATTCGGGACCCACTGTGTGACTGCGGAAGGGAAAACCAGACTATTCAGCATATTGTGGAGAACTGCGTGACCACGGCCTACCCTGGTGTAATGTCTGATTTCCTCACACTCCCACATATGGCGATTCAATGGATTGAAAATTTATCGATAGAGATATAAATGTGTTATTTCTTTTATGTTTCTACGTTTATGTTTGTGTATGTGTTTTATATATACACCTTTACATTTTTGTATTTTATAAATTCTGTTTTGTTTACTGTTTTTAAATCATGTGTTGCCATACGCTAAATAAATAAATAAAATATTTATATGGCCCTAGAACTAATAAAAAAAAATTGACAACTAAATAAATCGTTAATACATCCCATCAAAGGTTGATATAACTCCCAAGAAAAATACATAATAAAAAATAATATTAAATAATATTATTTCCATAGATATACACATAAGATTATTTCATTTTATTCAATCCATTAATTTTCTAATTATCTGTCTGTTCATTGAAATTAACCATGTTAATATTCTCTTTTTGAATAAATTTTTACTGTTGATTAATGTGAGTTATAAGGCAACAAGTTATTTAGTTTAGGTATATAGAACATAAAATATTTTTGACCAACTGATTTCCGAGCAATAGGAATTTTTGAACGCCCTTTAGTTTTTGCTCGAGTGACATAAGCATGATCCGGTTTTAGAAGATATAAATTTTTATTGTTATAATTAAAGAAAAGGATACTTTTACTATATAGTTGACGAATATCTAATAATTGACTTTCCTTAAAAAGAATGTCAGACGGATAGGTTCTTGGTTTATGCAAAATTATTTTAACAAACCATTTTTGAATTACTTCCAATGGATACAAGTAAGTTAGTCTAACACCTCCCCAACCTACTATTCCGTATTGTAATATTGATTCGACTAATGCATGGTAGAGTGTTTTAAGATGAGTGTAACCTAGAAATTTTCGAAATTGGTAGAAGCGATATATTAATTTTCTTAACTTATTTACCGTTTCTATAATATGTTTATCCCATTTTAAAAAAGAATCAACGATGATGCCTAAATATTTACAGACGATGCAAAGTCTAATGAAATATTATCAATTTCCAATTTACTATAATTGGGTAAGTTTGACACATAACTGACAAAAGAAATAACTTTTGTTTTTTTATAATTGACAGTTAATTTATTTTTAGCAAACCAATCAAAAATGTTTTTTAAATCATTTTCTGCAATAACTTTCGCCTCTTCCCAAGAATTTGCCTCCTATATAAGGGTAGTATCATCAGCAAAAGAAATTTAAATAAAAAAGTTCATTTATGTACAGAATGAAGAGTAACGGTCCAAGTACTGTTCCTTGAGGTACACCACAGGAAACGGTTCTTTCTTCACTCTTGACATTATTCACTGCAACTGTTTGTTTTCTGTTTTCTAAGTATGATGCAATTAATCGTAAGGTTTGGCCGCGGATTCCACATCGTTCTAATTTTTCTAGCAAAAACTCGTGATTGACAGTATCAAAAGCTTTTGCTAGATCAAGAAACACGCATAAACAAGACTTTTTATTGTCAATACTTTTATATAGTTTGCTTGTCAGTTTAGCAATAGCATCCTCCGTAGACAAATTTTCCTGAAACCCAAATTGCATTGTTGAGATAATGTCACATTTTTTAAGAAAAAAGTTAATCGTTTTTTCAAAATTTTTTCAATTATTTTAGATATTCTTGTTGTTAGAGAAATTGGACGATAGTTGTCTACTTTATATTTATCACCACTCTTTAATAAATGCTTTATAATTGCTTTTTTGAGAAAAGTTGGAACTTCCCCTTTATCAAAATATAGATTTATAAGATATGACAGAGGTTTAGAAATTATTCCAGATAAGTGCTTAAGCAAATCGTTTGAAATATTATCAGGTCTAACAGCTTTTTACTTTTTAATTGATAGACTAGTATTTTGGTTTTGTAGGCTATAAACGGATGGATTGCCAATATGGGGAAATATTTTGCATTTCTGGACGAGAATTACGATAGTACGTTATTAGTATACGGGCTAAGAATCCTGGAAAAAACCCTACAGTCAAATTTGATAATTACCCTTGAGAATTCGGAAGTTATACAGAGACCAATTCCACCGCGAAGTCATAAAATTTTTATAAACAGCAACTTTTAACACAAAGACCTTCAATTATAATACTTGAAAGGTGCTCATACCCGAACAAAAAAAAAACCGAATCGAGAACAATGGCCAAATGAGCGGAAAAACAAACCTCCTAATTGAATTTCCCTCTTCCCTCACTTTCACTCCACTTTTCCGCAAATATTTATTCAACTTCAAGCCTTATTGATATTAAAAATTCATTTATACAATTCCACCATTCAATTTCGTTCGTTCTTCGACTTGGTGCAAGTCGCCCACATTTTCTCCTATTGTTATTTTAGTCTGTTGGGAATCCGCAAAGGCAAAAGTGACTCGAGGTCGCAGGACCGTATAAGATGGTATTATCAGAAACTGTATTGTTTCTAACATTTTAGATGGAATGGTGAATGGTCAAATTTTTATAAAATCCGTTATTTGGATAAGTATTTATTCTATGTTGGATAATAAAGCAATTATAGAACTTTAACACACTTTAACACATTAATGTATAAGTTACTGATTAATCTATGTTTCTCCTAGAAAGCGATAAAAGCATCTAACTGTAGAAATTAACGAAACACAAGCAAACCTCGATTAATTATTATTTACACTTACCTCAAAGTAACTACCAGGCGTTGCAAAGATTGTTTCTAGACGGCAGCCGGCGACGACACCAGCACGACATTGATTTAATTGGTACAAAGTACTTGAGTAGTAAGAGATATTACAATGAAAATAGAATTTAAAGTATTATTAAAAAATCAAAGATTATATTTTTTATGAAATCGATTACTTATTTTTAGAAAACCCTTAATGCGACCCTGTGTACTAGAACAGTCACGTTGTCTCCACGTGCAAGTTTGTTTACACTCCTTTTCTTTAGGATTGACGAACTATAGTGATTAATCTTACGTCTAGTGAGTAAGTTATTGTGTCGTCTTTGTTCAAAGTAGTATAAAATGAGTAAATAAATTATAATTATTTTCACAATTTATTATTATTACTTTATTCAATAAATACAATGAATGATTAGCGATAAGTGCTACTGCACTTGTTTCGCATTAACATTATAAGTAGAATTATACAATTATACCCAAAAACCAGGCATCTGTATGAACCTTGACCGATCTTCTTTCCAATTAAGTATTCCCTTTTTTCCAGAGCATCTACTTCAGTATTTCGAGGGCTCAAAAGGGTCGCCATGTGTTAATTAAGCAGGTTTTTTCTTTACCTTTGATTTTCCAAAAATATCCATTCAGGCAAGTCGTTCCCGCATATACATTTGGTATTGCTCAACATAGATTTAAATTACAAAAATTTGGGGAAAATGACATGTCATACTTTTATTTGTTTGACAGTTTATTATTATTCTTTAGCCGGTCCTGGAATCCTCCTTTCTCCCCAAACGTTTTTGCCCTCCTTCGAGAGAACGTTGCGGTTAGAGCAGTAGGATGAAAAGGAAATCATATTTTCAAAGGCTAAAAACGGCCTTATGTGTTCGACGACTAAAGAGGACTTCGCTTGTAAGAATTAGTTGTTCCATAAGGTGCTCTGGGTTTTCTATATTATACACTAAAAAAACTGTAAAATTTATTAAAATAATTTGTTGGATAGGAGCAATATTAATTTTACAAAATATACGCTTTTTGCTTCAGATACCTCTAAAAGCTCGCCATTTTGTAGAACGTTTAAGATGAATTCCACTATAGTAAACTAGTAAACCGGTCTAGAAACGACGACCTCCTTTACTAACCGAATTAAAGGCCTGTATTCCCCTATATGGTCAGTTTCAACGTATGTCTGGTCTAATTCAATACGTGTCGGAGCAGGTAGTCCAAGGACTCGTTGTTTGACATTCAGATGCCGTGCCACCCTTCGGTATTATTTTCTTGTGTATATTTGTATTATAAAACTTTGTTTTCCATGATATTTGTATTTATAGATTCTGTATCTAATTATTTTTTGATGTTTTTCTCTATAAGATATGTATTTGTATTTCTTCATCCATTATCTACATTTTTTTTAATTTTATTCAGTAACATTCATCGTGATCTTCTTTTCTGATACGGTCCATATATGAGCAATTCCAAGTTTTGTTAAACTTAGTGCACTTTGATTAAAACAAGGGTGAATTACCTTTTAGGAGTATAACAGAAAGGCATTATTTTGACCTAAAAGGATCTGCGGTGTTGCATTTTTAATTTGTTTCGAGGATCTGCAACTTAAATAGAACAATTTTCATCAAGGCAGAAACTTTGAAGTATAACCCTTGATTTGTAACTATGCTTTTGTATCTGAACTGATGATATTATGTGGACTGTATAAATTTAGTTTTCTCCAAAATAACTCCAAATGAAACGCACACGTTACGTTTAATACTTTTATTTAAACTTTTAACTACGCAACAAGTAAAAACAATACATTTGGTAACACTAAAACATCTGTGACATGGTTTGTGTTAGCCACCCAGAAATAACTTGTAATTTTACATCATTTTGTGCAAATAAAATAAATTTACGTTAAAGGGTTTTAAGTCAATTGAGCAATCAAACTTATACTGAATAGAATATGGTTTAATTTGCACTCCCAAGCAATGTTGTTAATGTCCGGATAATTTCAACTGTCATCGGATAATTTTCAGATTGAATAATTATTCGGATAATTCAGTGGTCTATACATATAATTTATATATACATATTTATACTGTATTTTATTTATTTTTCGTTTGTATGTGTTTTTTATTTATGTATTATTTACAATATTGATAATAAGGACAGCCTATCTGAAGCCGACGCTCTTACGGCGTATGCTCAATATTCGTAGTTAATATATGCGGTGTTTTTAATTTAAATACATTTTTTGTCATCTGTCATTGTCATTTCATTATTCTTCTTTTCGACTTTTCTAGAATGGACTTATCCTAATTTTGAGTTCGGATAATTTCGGATAATTTAGTTGTGTCGTTCGGATAATTTGAGTTCGACATTCGGGTAATTTTAATTTTTTCGTCGGCAACACTGCTCCCAAGCGTCTCGCAAATCCCCGCCCAAAATTGTCTACGTGAAAGAATGCATGCCTACGTCACACGGAACCCGAAGTGTGTCTACATGAGAATATGCGTGCCTACGTCACACGGAATCGGAAGTGTGCTGTACGTAAAAAATTTCTTCCGTCTCAATAGTTGACGAGCTACTAATACGCTGTTGGCGCGGTTGCCACGGTTGCCAATTTGTTTATTAATTGAATGAAATGAATTATCTTTAATTTTGTAATTAGAAATTAAACAGAAAGGAATTAACTTTTTTTTTATTAGTGGCTTTGGCAAGAACCAATTAGCCAGATTTCTTTTTAGAAAAACTTAGAAATTTTCAAATGTTTTTCTTTTTAAAGTTTCACAAAAGTACTATGGCACTACATTAATTTATTATTGTTAGTGTCTATATTTGTTACTATTGAAGTCTATTATTTTTTCTTTGTGTATGCGTAAAAGTTTTGCAATTTTTTTTATACCTGTCTTGTTATTTTGTTGCTCATTTTTTTTTCGTTGTTCACGTGAACTTAAAAGTACGAACAGTAATAAAATAAATATTGCAGACAAGTATTTTGTTTTTATAAATTGGTGCATAATTAAAACATTCATTATGTTCTTCTTTTCTGGATTGTTATTTCTTATATTGTTATTTTTTCAGCAACCGCGTTTGCTTTTAAAGCATTTTGCATTTTCTCTCATTATCTGGTGGATTTTTTTTGTCCTCAAAACCAAAATTTTTCCTTGTACTTCTGCGGGGACTGCTGACATCCTGGGATGATGAGGAGCTATGAGCATCGCCTGGTTCTTTTGTATTTTTTTTGGTGGCCGTTTGGAAGCATTTTAGTCCCAAATACAAGCAAGCTTTTTTAAACGGTATAGTAATAGCAATACTCTAGATATCTCGAATGAAACCAGAATAACCTCATTTATCATTCATTTTCTGAAAACTCAAACCGTCTACCACTTCTAGCTTGAACAGGACTTGGTACAACTTCTTTTTTCTTCATTGGTAAAAAATACATAAAAATAATTTGTTCCATTAATTTTTAGTGGGTCCAATAATTGTAATCTCTGTACTTTCTTCTTCTTTCTAAATTAATCTATCTTTTATAACATAAAATATCTCAGATACTTGCTGTTTGTTACTATAAAGTTTTTAAGTTTGTTTACTCATTATTTAAAAGTTGTTTTGCAACTTGTTGTCTTTTTTCCAGTGTAAGAGAGAGAATCTCCGGAGAGCCGTTGTTTTCTTTGCTTCTTCGCCTTCAGGAATCGTCCTGCTTTAATTGCTTTAATGTATGCAAATGATTTTCATGGAAAGATAGATGTAAACAGCACCGTTAGTGAGCCACGAAATGAGACAAGATATTGAAGCAGAAGCGTTGGTGGCGCTCTCGAAGCCGATGCCCTTGTCTGCCTATTACCATCGCCTCCAGTGAGGTACTAAGAAAAGCTATGGGGAATTTTATTTTTTTACTACCGGAAAAAGTCAATTTAACGAAAAAACTATCGTAGTAGTATCCAAAGTAGTTCTTTCTTTTAAGCCTTAAGAATGAATTTAATTAAATTCGAAACACTGGCAAGGAAACAATAGTTTTTCTTCAACATACACTGATCCCAATCCCAATTAAATTCTAACAAAAATAGTTTTTTGATCACCAATTTATCATATAGTTAAAAAAAGTGTTTGTAGTCAAATAAATAATATTCTTCGTGTAAGTCAGTGTAATTTTTTTTATAGAAAATCTTTCGTTCACTAATACGATACTTCTTCCTAGCAGCTTCAATGATTCCTTGCCTTTCTTCACGATTTACATCTTTGAAGTTGAACGTCAAATAAAATAAAACTCGACAAACAATTCTCTGTAGTCATGACTCAAGTCGGTTTTTTTTTTACCTTAAACCACCCTTTTGGGTACGTCTTTGTCAGCCAAGAGTAAAAACGAGTCCCCCGAAGGATTTACCGGAGCAGAAGATATCGTCGTTAATGATGCCGGATCAAATATGTTTTGTGGGGAGTCATATCTGGGAGTGGGAAAATGGAAAACGAGAGTTGTGGAATAATTGGAGGAGGACGCTCGACTTTTTGAGTTAATTTTGTTGGCTTACAAAATTTGCTTTTTGACCGAGATTCCAAATTATATATATATAAAAAAATTAAAGTTGGACGCCGATAAATGTCCATTGGGAGATTGAAATTATTTTAAATTTAAGTATAAAATTGTATCTGCAGTATTACGCCCACAGTTGCTCGCCCACTATAGCTCACCAAGAAAGTTGCTCGTCACACAATTGCTGCCCAAGAAAGTTGCTCGGCAATTACGTGATAGGTCAAGTCCGTTTTCCCTTCTCGCTTTTCACAAATTGTAACGCCATTATTATTTAGGAAGAAATACAAACTTTTAACACACTGAACACTATCACCATTGTATAAAGATTATATAGTAGTATCACGCTCTAGTTAAAAGTGTTTGATGCAATCTCGCGCAGCATCTATTGACGTTCTATATGAAGTTCTCAATTTCTAATGCTGTACAGATACTCCCTCTATATCTTCTTTCACATGGCCTTTATCAAGTAGTTCCTTCAGCTATTAAAGTTGTTGTCTGTAATATTGCACTTACGTATTTGATAATAAACATCTGTTGAACAGATATTACATTTTCAAAATTCAATCAGGATTTTCTACAAAACTGTGTGATTAGTCATCTTTATTTGAAATATGGAAGAATATACATTTTTATTTTAAAAATAGTGATTATTTATTTATATAAATTAGAAATTATTTTTTTTAAATAAAGATAAAAATACACTTTATAATGTACATGGGCGGATCCAGACGATTTTCAAGAGGGGGTCTTGAGGTTATGGAATATCCCCTACTCAGCGGAGTGACCGAGGGCCCTCCCCCAGAAATTTTATTAAATATAAAGTACTTGAAAACTTCTTTTCGGGCTATTTTAAACCAAGAAATTCACATTTTCTCCCAATGTAACATGAAAACCATTTTATTCCAATACGATACATTTGTATATTTATTTTAATTAATAAACATCTTTATACAATTTTTTAATAGCCCAGTTGCCAGAGCCACATTTAGACCAAAATCTCTCATAAAATGTGATATCGCTGAAACTAGGCTTTTAGTACTTTATTGGGTGTAGAAAACGTTAAAAAAATATTTGCTGCTCTAAAGTGTATGCTTAAGTTTACAATTTCGAAAACAAAATCGAAAATTTGGTTTTTGCGTTATCTAATAAATAAAAAAAATCGAGAAACCAATAGCACCACGTGTGAAAGAGCGGAAAATTTTAATCAAATTTATAATATAAGTTATTTAAAACAAATGTATTACTATAAAAAATTATTAAATAGAAAAAAGCGTATTCTAAAAATACAAAAATACAAATATTCAGAAATATTCGGAAAAAACTAAAGTATCTTTGCCTAAAATCTAAGTTGTCTAAGGAAGCCACCAGTTTTTAATTTTTTTTCTCATAGAAAATTTGACCGGAAGTTATAATTTCTAAAATTCTCACTGATTTTTATGAAATTGAAGATATATATTAAATTAATAAAGGCATAACATAAAATCTTTGCTGCTCTAAAGTGTATGCTTAAATTTACAATTTCGAAAACAAAATCGGAAATTTGGTTTTTTCCTTACCGATATTTCGAAAAATAAAAAAAATCGAGAAACTAATAGCAGCACCACGTGAAAGAGCAAAAAAATTTTACTGAGATTTATATTATACCCTAAATTATTAAAAATATGAAAACGAATTATAAAACTCTACGCGCGCGCGCGCCAAGTCGTTCGGAAAAAAACAAAAGTATCTTTGCCTAAAATGTAAAAAAAGAATTTTATTATTATTAGTTTTTAACTTTTTTTTTGCTCATAGAAAATTTGACCGGAAGTTATAATTTCTAAAATTCTCACTTCGCAACTCTTAAGTGTGCTTTTAAAATTTTCCTAGTATAATGAAATGTACAGTCTCGAAAACTTGAAAAAAAATGAGCACTGATAAAGTTGAAAAATTGAAAATTTGTTAGTGAACTTTTTCGATTGAAAATTAGGCTTTTTTAATTTAAATTCGTATAAAATCGAAAAATAAATATTTTGCATTGAAAAAATTACAGCTTATTTGAAACACAAAGAAGAATGTTTTTACCAAGTTTCATAAAAAAAATTATTTTTGCGGGAGATAAAAAACTAAAAAAGGCGTTTTTAACGATTTTCTCAATAATTTTGAAGTTATGTTGAAAAATGATTAATACAAAAGTTTTACATTTTTTAATTGTTACAATTGTTACAAATGTTACATACATTAAACTTTGTTCGATAGGATGCATGTTTCAGCCACAAATCGTAAAAACCAATATCCAACCCTCAAGTTGTATATTTAGCTACCCCCACCCCCTTCCAGAACTTTTAATTTGTCCAATTTATTTTTTTTAATTTACTTATAATTTTCCCTACATTTTCCGACCATCCACATACTGCTAAGAATTTTTTTATGAATTCGGGTATTTAAAATTGGTTTGGACTTGGTCTACAAACATCATTCAAAACCAACGAAAACTTATTGATTAGTTTTTATTATTGGACAGGGCATCAGATTCTGGCGACCTTCAATTAACAACGCAAATCTATTCAAAACTATTTATTAACCCTATAAACAGGGAAATTCCACTGAAACTAGAGTTCTTAATGACAGCGTTGCCAAATAGCTTTTACCTATTTACTTTCAAAACTTTGGTGGATTACTCAAAACTTTAAAATTTCAATAGCAAGACAGTTTTTTTTAATATAATAAATTAATATCTGTCTAACCAGCATCAGATAAAAAAAGATTAAAGTTATTTAGTATCAAACAACAACATATAATAATTTATTAATTTTACCAGAAAATAAAATACTAATAAAGAAAAAATAAATTATTTTATACTTTTAAAATTAACTAAAACAATAATATAATATCCATATTATAAACAAGAAACCAGACTATTGCAAAAAATATACTTTAAGAAAAAAATATTTTGATTTAACATTGACTCTCTAGTCTTAGTGCTTTTTATTCCAAGTTTTATTTTTCAAAGTTAAACGGGTTTAATAAATTATCAGATTAGAATTTTTCATAATTACCATTATCGATAGTATAGACCTTTTGATTAAAATTCACAATTACCCTTTACTCACAAAATTACTTATAGACTAGTAAAATACTTACAAATTGGCAACCCTGGTTTCTCGGGAGATAATTAAATATTTTGGGCCTTCAATTTCATACGTCTTCCAATTCGCTTTCGTTGTAACTAAATAACACATTAACAAAAGACAAGCAGAAATGAAAAAGAAGATTTCAAATTATAATTTCACTCAAGCAACGACATGACCTAAAGACATGACTTGTGTCCACTTGGAGTGCTGCCATCTCCAGTGCGTTCACATAAGTCGACTTATAAAAGTCCGTAGGGCGATACAACTATATAATCTTTATACAATGCTATCACAAACTGAATAATAAGAGACAGTTTAAAATGAATATAAAACGCAAAATATTTTGACCTTTGCTTTTGACGTTTACCTGCAAATATATGGTGACTCTACATCTCTATAATTGTTGGCGAGCAACTTTTCCAACGAGCAATTGTGGGCGAGCAACTATTTGCGAGCAATTTTCCATTTTGATAACTAGTTAGTTGAGATAAAGTACAAGATTTTTTTGGAAAAGTGGTTTAGCAAAATATGAGGATTGGATCAAATATGCCTCATTTTGTATTTTTCTCACAGTTAATTTCGTGAAGAACTTTCATTAGCACAAAATAAAAATCGGGTAGGGTATATTGAGGACTTCCTGGCTGCCATTCAAAATGCCAGTAAGAGTAAGAGTAATATGGATGCGGTAGTCTTTATTTAATAGCATGCGGATTTTGAACTACTCCCATTTCTTCAAGCTGTGCTAGTGAATTGAATAAAGAAACCTACAACTAGCTCGTTTGCTGACAGAAGCTAATACTGAACAAAAGCGACAATGGCGCTTCCACCCTTCCAAAAAATTAACCAATCTGAAATCTCATATTGTGGCTTATATGCCAACTATTAGAAGTATCGCTAAAGTGGCAAACGTTTGAATTGGTACTCCAGCTTCCAGTTTATAAAGTTGAAGTAAATCAGATCGTCCCATTGATAAATAAATCTAAATTTGTTTCAAAATAGAGTAAAGTATCCCGAGTCAAATTAATGATTTATTATTTTCATCGTTTGTCATTAATTTTATTCCTATTTTATTAATCTGAACATCAAATCTAATTAATAAGAGAATTAAGTCAAATTTTCTTCAGAAATTCCCCCCTTTCCTGTTTTTCTTTATCTCTCCACATTTCTTATAAAAAGTTATCTACTCTTTTCAGCCGAAAATAGAACGGGAAAGAGTTTATCTCCGTAACTAGTTATTTAGACTTGATGGTAATCCAGAAGGTTTCGATATAGAAGCATCGCGAGCAACTTTTGTGTCCTCTTCTTTGATTAACGAGCTTTTCCAGGGAAAGTCATTACGTTTTCATAAATTACTCAGTGAGTAATTTTCACTTTATAACGTTCCGACAGTGGCGTCACATTCACTTTTACCTAGTATATCAAAAAATCCAGATAAACATCTATAATCTGGACAAGCATCTATAATCAGCAGAGTAAGCGTCTATAATCAGGATAAGAGTCTATAATTTAGATAAACATCTATAATCAGGATAAGCACCTATAACCAGAGTAAGCGTCTATAATCCAGATAAACATCTATAATCAGGATAAACATCTATAACCAGAGTAAGCGTCTATAATAATCAGGATAAGAGTCTATAATCCAGATAAACATCTATAATCAGGATAAGCACCTATAACCAGAGTAAGCGTCTATAATCCAGATAAACATCTATAATCAGGATAAACATCTATAACCAGAGTAAGCGTCTATAATCAGGATTGAAGTCTATAATTCAGATAAACATCTATAATCAGGATAAGCATCTATAACCAGTAAGCGTATATAATCAGGATAAACATCTATATTCAGGAGAAGCGTTTATAATCAGGAGAAGCGTTTATAATCAGGAGAAGCGTTTATAATCAGGAGAAGCGTTTATAATCAGGATAAACGTATAAAATCAGGATAAACGTCTATAATCAGGATAAACGTCTATAATCAGGATGAAGCTTGTACACTCGAGATTAGCCTCTTACATCTGGCATTTTTCTCTTTAACTAAGATTTTATTAATTAAGTTATTGATCAGAAATGGAAAAAAGTGTGTTCGACTAGGTTGTTATATGTTGCATAAGCCTTTGATAAGTTTAGGCACAAATTTCTTTTAAAATATTTAGCTGCAGTGATACAAATACCCGTGTATACTCATCTTAAAGCAGCACAGGTGTCTATCGACAAGCTACCTGAAGAGTTGGAAAATGAACACATAATGGGAATGCTACCCGACGAGGCCAAACGCAGACGGCTTATAAGGCAATAATTGTTGCAATCGGTTCTACGAAAATAAATTCAAAACTTGTATGAGACAAAGTCTAAAAGAGCTGGGTAGACTGCCGGTCACAGGGGGGCAGGAAGATTGAGGGATGGGTAGAAGAGCTTCTTTGTTAGTGTGAAGGTCCATAAATAATCGGTTACATATCCTTATTTGTACATACATAATTCACATTAAAATAACCTTTTTAATATTCGATTTATGTTCCGTCACTGTTTCACTATCTCTCTTTCCCGAATAAGGGCATTGTTTCAAGAGGCACGACCGTGTTTCGCGCCTTATTTAGCAGATATTTTGAGCGGCTTGATGAGATCTTTGTCTTTTTGAAATCGCTCGGCGTTAGTGAAGATAAAAAATTTTTAATTATCCCTGTGAAAATCCTAATCAGTGATCAGTTCTTATAAACAAGGAGGCGTAGCTGGAAAACTTCTTACAATTTCGTGGAAATTTCGGTTGGAACTCTTAATCATCAGCTATTCATGAATTTTGCGCCTCTTGTTGTTGTATTTTAATAAGGGAAATAACAGGGAAAGTTTTTTGTTGGTGACAAAAAAGGTCGAGAAATGAAACCGTATTTTAAAATTAGTAATAAATTAAAAAAACTCTTAACGAGGGATTAATAGAGCGACACGTGGCACGAAATGAAGTGGTTTTAAAAAGTATTACCAACATAAACTAGTAACAAAAAGTTTAAAATATAAATTTGAAACCATTTTCCTTGATCTTGGAAAAAAGAAGTAAAAGTAGATTTAAAAAATACATAGATTATTTAATCGCAATTCTTAACTCTTTAAATTTTCATTGTAAAAATAAATAATTAATATTTGATTGTCTCCAATCGCTCAAAAGACATTAAATTTCAATCCCTTCTGAAATCCGCATTGTTTTTATTAGTTTTTCATTTTAACTGTTACCATTTCTGCAAAATCTACTCTTTTATTATAGTTTGTTATCTTTAATTTTTAAAGAGCTGCGGTTGAACTTTTTCTTTAATTGACGTGCCTAAATCTCTGTCACCATCAAGTACCGAGGCTTCTGGATGAGCAGCATAATAATCAGGAATATTAATTTCAACTGCTGACGGTACATTGCGGCCGACTGGTGTTTTCACTCGGTCGTTTTATGGCTGGCAGACAACACGAATTAATTTTCAGTCTATAGTAGATGCATCAGAACACTGTTTGTATGAACAGTCCACGACTTTGCACTGATATTTAAACATGTTAATTTATTTTGTATTAAAAGTAGCGATTGGCTTTTAAAAATCAGTAAAATCAGCAATCCTCAGTCTAATACTTTTCAATATTTTGGTAAATCAAAAGGTTTCGAGCGAGTTAATATAAATCATTTAATCCCATACGCCTTTTTAATATTCTGCAAGGAACCACGTTTTCTTTAAGCAAAATAAAATATTCCCTCGGAGTAAGTAGTTTATCTATTTGGTTGTACAGCCGAAACGTTTTCATTTCGACCTTAACTAGCCACAGCGCGGATATTACACAGTTGAGGGAATCCCGAAAGACGATAGAATTTTAATAATTGATTTTCTCACCGCAAATATTCGCCGAGTTTGCCGCTTAATCCCATTTTCTAGCGTCAGTTCGGTGTGGCTCTGTCACGTAAAGGGTTACGTTATAGATATTTATATGTATGCGGCCCAAATGTAACGCCAATGGCGTAACGTTGAGCTCCTACAGGAATGCCGTTTCCAAGAAATTGCAGGAAAAAAAATTTCTATTCATCTTTTTGAATAGTAGCGATTCGTGTAATATAAAAGAATCTATTGGACAACTACGTATTTGTTATCAAGGAAAAAGTACTTAAGAAGGTAATAAAACAATAATTCGGTATCATGTTCTTATACTACACTAAAAAATCCTAACCACAATCTGTGAAACTAAAATTATTTAAAACATTATTAAATGCATTCATATTATTCAAAGATTAGTAATGTATAGTTTGTTAGATGTGTATTAAATCTACGAAATGTATTTACCAAATATATTGTGAAAATTAAAAATTATACATAGGATAAACCAAGCGATCGATGAAAGTCAGGATAAAACAACATAAAACGTACATAGCAGAAGCATTACTAGTTTAGATATAGCTTGTCTATTTTACGGATACATTATATTAGCTATTCTATTCATTATTTTTTAAACTGTAATACTGTGAATATTTATTTTTGTAAATTTCCCCTTTCAGTTACGCCTCTGTACAACCGAATACATTGTTTCCACTTTCCACTTGTAATATCTGCATGTAAGGGATCTTTTAATATCCCGGAAAATAATACTATTAAACGTTATTAAATGTTACAATGTGCTTGCCGTTTACCCGACACACATTTTGCGGACGAATAAGATTTTCCAAGAACATGTGTTTTAATAACAATGACAGCCAGTGTTAATGAAAATATGGAAATGTGTTTATGTGGAAGATTGGGTCGTTTTACGTAAATGGGAAAGTTGCAGAGCGAGGATTTTTTTTTCAACCGGTAGAAATAAAGTTTCTCATAAAAAGGTCATGGATTTTGTTGTGAAAGTCACTACAAAGATCTTCTTTAACTTTTTGAACTACAAAGACATCAAACGAAGTGAAAAGTAAAACTATTTTGACATGTAGGTTGTCTTAAAGTTGGTATTACTGTGAAGTTGGTAACATTGTTGATAGAAGACAGATGGCCGAACGACAGATGTCAGAACGATAAATAGTAAATGAAAATAACATGTTGGAAACCTTAGACTAGACTCTGTTAAGGAGATTCTGTTGGAACTTTGAAATGGCATTTTACCGCTTTTTCATTCACCGTCGATCTGTCATTCATTCATTGATTTAATCACGTACCGAAAATTTTTAAGATCCAGTGTTGGATGAAAAATAATTTTCATTAAGAATAAAAATAAAGTAAAAATTTTTACGCTTCTTGTTTCGGCTGATTGGGCTATTTTCAGGCCTAAAAAACGTAGCAAATGAGTTGAGGTAAATGAACCATATATTTTCATCACTCCTTGTATGCAAAAATGCGCATTTCCGTTTGAAATGTATAAGAGGTTTTCAAATCGCTCATTATCCAAAAAATCGGATCTTCGTAATCCATCGACCACAAAAAAACGTACCAAAACTAATCCAAAAAAAATCCCCCATCAATCCATCATTCCCTAATCGTTATCCTGATCTGAGCCTATAAAGATCCTTCCTGTTTGGCTAATGATTTACTTATTCCTAGTTCACATCCTTACTTGAAGTGGGTTACACTGTAAAAATATATACTGTACAGGCGGTACTGTTTTTATTCATAATCTCAAAATAAATTTTCAAAGTTTAGAAAGCGTTATGTACAGGTACGGTCGAAGAAAATTGGAGATTCAATCTATAGTTTGTCCATCCTAAAGAAAAGGAGAGTAAACAAATTTAGGCCTCGGAGGAACGGACCCAGTTATTTTAGGATTCCCGCAAATGACTAGGGATGTCTGACACATCAACTATATTGACAGATGTCAGATCAAACTCAGTTCTTATTTTCTATTACTCTTCTTCTACGAATGCTTTTGTTGGGTGCAAATCGCGAAGTACGTTCTTATTAAAAGTCTTGAACTTACACGTTTGAGATTTGGATCCGTTATCCCAGAATCCGGTGATATTGTATGAGTAAAAGCTCGACAGGACTTGAAGGCTTGACTCTTCGGTTTTTCGGATTTTCCGTTTCTTTCCATACCCAGCTAACTTTTTCCACTTTTTGAAACAAAAGAACTTGTTTTTGGACCCGCTTCATTATCTACTTACACTATTTTGTTATTCTTCAATCGGGTTATCTGGCTATATGTCCAAACCATGGCAATCTTTGCATTTTCGCCATGTTAATTATTTTAGCTTGTCCATAACTTCCGTAATATCCCATATATCGTTCTGATTATTTTTTGACGTTTCTTAAAACCAATGAAATGCTTCTTTATTTATCACAAGGGTAAGTTTCAACCAATTATGTCATTATTATAGTGGGAATAAATCTCTTGTGATTATTCTCGGGAATAATCACTGTAGCTTTTGTTTGCTTAACAAGAGTCAAAATAATTACCTAAATGTGTCAACGCGTTATATAAAATGAGTGAAAATCATCGGTTTATTACCTTTTCTGATGCAGAATTAACAAAAAATATTTTAGAAACTACTTCGAAATACGCTCTAATAAGTAATCAGTCGATATGGAGACAGTTTAAGACCTTCACCATAGAAAGAAATTATATTCTGGATCAATCTACTACAACAGCTACTCTGGCATTGATTTTAAAAGATTGGGCTTATAACATGAAAAGAAAGAACGGAAATGATTATAAAGAAGCAGTAATAAAGACAATGTGGAAAAAACGGCAAAATTAGTTGAAGAACTTTACTTTAATATGTATAACAGGTCCTTTGATCCTTTCCATGACATAGAATTCAAAAATGCTCTAAATGCAAGAGATGCTAAAAGAAAAATTTTACAAAAACATCCTGAAAAGCACAAACAAAGTTCTGTCGCACTTTCTAATACAGAACTGTTGAAAATTTTTAACTATTGGGACGAAGATAAAAGAATCAGCAGAAAAAGTAGGTCTAGACACAGTTACTAAAAAAATAACTAACTATTCTGCCAGATCAAGTGCAGTAAGTAACCTTTCAAAAGCTGGTGTAGGAGAACAAGAACTAATCAAGGTCACTGTGCATAATTCTGCTAGTTCGATTAAACCATGTTTACAATTGAACCAAGAACATCATTCAAATATAATAAATAATCTTAGAAAAAATACACAGGAGGAGACACTTAATATAACAAGCAATTCCAAATCCTCGAGTCTCGAATTATATTTAAATTGTTAAGTCTTTTAATGTACTCACAATGTTCCAACGATATTTTCGTATGTTCTAATAATTAATTAAATAAAATTTTTCAATAGTTTTATTGATCTTTTATTGTAAAAATTTGTGAATCAAAAAATAATCTAGTCAAATATAACTGGCGAGTTCGATAAATTAGAAAATAATTTGACAGATTTTGTTCAAACTTGTTGTGTCATTTGGAAATAGCCACTCTAGCCCAGCGGGCTCTCGTGACTATTGCCTGGCAACAAGTTTTCAAAAAATCTGACAGTTTGACAGCACCCCGTATAATAAAAATAAGAATTTCATAATATTAACGACATAACATTATATTGCATACATTTTCTATAACATGAAGTAGCAAAAGGATGCCAATAAACCGTACAATTCAATTTTCAGTTTTCAGATTTTGTATATTTTACAGTGTATAACGTTATTGAAGAGGAGTAGTTTTTACTGAGAAAAACTTGTTATTCTAATTTGAGTTTCGGAAAATTCCAAGAAGGATGATTTGATGAGGCAAAAAGAGGTTGATTTGAAGGAAGTTGGAGAGATGAGGTTAATGCAACAACAAAAAAGGGTTAGTCAGTGGTATGATACATAATTGATGGTCGCTTTCAGGGAAATTAAAAAAAAGTTCGAGAGTGGAAACAACATTAACTGTGAGATAAAAAATGTTATTTGATGATTGGAAATAAAATTTGTTTGCATTAATTATGAATTCATTTGCTGGCCTTTAGTTTCTGCCAAGTGAGTTTTTGGTCAAGATATAATCCTAAGTATTTCACTTCAATTTCACTGGAATTTGTGTGCTGTGTAGGAAGATCGGTGGGCGGTTTTTTAGTGGATGTATCTTGGACTGATTTCGCTAAATTTGATTTTCCATTTCCCACACCACCTCTGTAGGACGTCTAGGTTATGTTGTAGGTTCCGTGAAGCGATTATTGGGTTGCTGTCAATTTATATTGAGGCGGCATCATCTGTATATGTTGCTATAGTCGTAGTAGTAGTAGTAGTTGGTAAATCTGAGGTGTATATCAAGAAGAGCAGTGGTCCTAGCACACTCCCTTGTGGTACATCTTCATCTTCATTTATTTGGTGGTAATTTGAGAAGCTTGAGTTCTATTTAGTTTGAAAGTATCTTGAAAGGGGGCTTGGAAAAATTCCTTTTTACTTTGTGTAGGAGTGTAGGAGTCCAAAATACTTTAACTCTCTTGGTCTACACATTGATATACAAATAAGGTAAAGAAACGGTAATAAAATAACGAACGCAACATTTAACTTTATTAGAATTCTAATAAAGTTTGTTAGGTTTCGTCGGAAACACGAACCGTTCTTCCATCTTTAATAAATTAAAAAGAAATACTGTTAATGAAAGAAAATTCAAATTTCCATTTGAGTATGCTAATCTCCCTCAACGAAAATTCCACAGAAAATTGTATATTCTGCATTTCAGAGAAACAGAAAAATCTCATTTAAGAAAAATATACTTCCATTGCATTCCAAGTTTCCCCGGTTAAAATTATTACATTAATTCAATTTCATTAGGGCCGCGCTGCAACTTGGTGCTAAAAAGGATTTTTAAAAGGAACTAGAGTGACAATATTCTTGAGCATTACTTTTTGTCTTTTGCCTCCGGCTAAGATTTCGCAATTTCATTACTTTCTTGTTGAATTTAATACAACGGCGCGGTATTAGGAAGCAACGCTGACGGTGCCATGGAATAGAAATAAAAAAGCACTGAATTATAGTAATTTTTGTATTCGGGACGAAAGTGCAGCTTGGATTTTTCTGTATTAAGTAATCTTTACAGTATAGAAACTTTTCTACTTTTATTTCCAGTAACAACGGTATAGGCATCACAATTTACTCGGAAGAATAAACTTAAATAAAGTAGATGACGCTGTTGCTGATTTTAAAAGATATTCTAAGAGCTTTTGTGAATTTATAAATTTACCTTCTAAGATACAGGATGCAGGAAAAATACGTGTGTTACAATGCCATTGTTACTTTTACATACGTCATTACTATGAAATTAATTAGAAACGTAAATTTTATATTTAAAAAAATAGTTATTTTTGTTGAGGCGTAGATAATAGGCCAGTCAGTAGAAGGAAAAAAATGGGGTTTAGTTGCAAACGGTGGAGTAGTAAATTTTATTTTTGGAACTTGTTTATATGTGTATTATCAAAAATGGTAACACGAAAAATGTCGGGAGAACTTTTGGCAGGCTAATAACTTTCAAAATTTCGATTTTTTTGGCTTAAAAGGGTGAAATATGCACTAAATATATAATTTATGCAAGGCAATTGATAGATTATAAAAAAAACAAAAATTTTGAGCCCTCCCACACATTTCTAGCGTAAATAGTTCCCGAGATATTAAGGAAATTTCACAGGATGCGACACCACGTCTGCAATCTTTGGCCAAGGAAAATTGAAGGTCGGGAATATGATCAATGCTTCAAAAGATCTGAAAAACATATGCAGAAGATTCCTTGATCCAGTTGCAAGCCACAGTGAGATTACGGATGCCGGTGCGCGTGTTTGTTCTGCTTTCTATGCTGGAGAATCAACTAAAGCAACTAAGGTTGGCACACCCGAAATACTAAACAGTGATGAAGACGTCAATCTTAACCCCACAAATGCATACCTCACTATTTGTTTCTGGTCTACAGTATGTTATAATTGATTATAATGAATTGATACCTTTTGAATGTTCTTATTCCTTCTTCTTTCTCGTACAAACAGTGATGTGTTATAACTAGATTTCTAGTTATGTGATGTTTCCACTTTCTGTTGGTTTTTTTACGAAATTAATATCCTGATGATTTCCGCAACAAACCAAATAACTTTCAGGTAAGTTGTTTAAGTATTATTTAATACTAACCACTTATTATTCATAAACAATTCGCCGTAATAATTGTCCTCCCAGAATATAAACGTACTTCTTCAAAATTTGTAACTTTCCTTAATAATTTTTTTACTCTTCAAAATTTATTTTCTCAAATTTTCCTACCAAACTCCTTCTACCATTTTTTTAAAAACTAACTTCTTAAATTTTTTCTACCAAGAAAAACTCTACCCTATGTTACCTTTTTACGTCATGCAGAAATTCTCAAATTATTTCAAAATTTTGATTCTATTATACTTTATTATCGATTTTATGTGTTTTGAATTTGATAATTTTAATTATGACAATTAAGATACTTTCCCTTTATATTCTGGTATTCAATTTTCTACATTTTATCAATTTATAATTTAGTTACTAAAGTTGGTATGCTAACATTTCATTTTAAATAGTTGTCACAACCCTTATTTTATTTTGCCATACAGATCGTCCTATGATTATATTTTGTTATAAAGATTGTCCCAAGATATCTGAATAATAAGATTAAATTGATGATAAAATTTTGAATTTTGAATTTATTTAATTTTGGTTTTAAATTTTTAGATTACTATCAGAGCTTTATTAAGAAGGATTTTTCTAATAATAAGGATCTCACATTAAATCAATCCCTTAGGTAAGTTCACCTTTAACGTTTCTCTTTATCTATAAAATACCATTTTGTTTATTTTTCTAAATGGTATTTTAATAATATGGTTTCTTTATTTTTAGGTGACGTTCATTTTATTTTAACTGACAACATAATTTTAAGAAGAAATATCGGATTGGGCATAGTCTTATTTTCTTCAATTTATTATTTAATTTTACCTAAATATTATATTTTGATAATGTTAAATTTCCATTTCATTTGATAATATTAAAGTCCATTTCAATATATTATCTAACATATACACTTTATCACCATCACATAACAGATGAGGGTATATATCCCTAATACCGGATCTTGTACTACAATGTCTTCAAATCCATCTCCAACAAAATGCATTTTTACTAGTAGCAGTATAATTTCGGTGAAACTCCATTTTCTTGCAAGTAAATGTCATAAAATAAAAAATTCCTGGTAAGGTCTAAATTTAGTTTTAAACACGAAATGGAAGAGTGCTGAAAATAGTGAACTAAAGTTTTGATTCCTGAATGATCCCTGGACGAGAAGCGAGTATCCCTGTTCAAATTTTATTTTTCTTCTTCTTTGTGTTGGGTACATAAGTTTGGAATCGGTGTCAGGCTGAATTACTAGGGGTAAAATCAAAAAAAGCAAAAACGAAGTTTTCGTGCTAAATAGATCAGAAATCCATTTCTCTACTTTAGTGTTAATCCTGCAACCCGTTAACAGCCAGGCAGAGAGACCACAAAGGTGTTAAAGCAAAGTTTACAAGTCAGTAAATAGAATAATCGAAACAAATAAATCGACAGTCTGCGCCCTTCGATCCCCTTAGACACGCCCGCAATGCTCCAGAAACTGGTGTTTAAAATGCCCGTGATTATTTCGTAGATAATTTCGCTTCCGTGTTGATTTTTTTCTGTCGTGTTTCCACAAGCATGGAAGCTACGGGGCTACATTTTTCGTTTCAAATCAGACAACATAATTATATTCATGTGTCTTGGGAGACTCGAAGTGATAGCAAACAGAATTTCTTGCATGCCTTTCGAGTTCCCCCGTTTGTTTCTAGACTCCAATTTTGTTTGTGAAATTGTTTTTGTTTCCACTTTGTTTCTGTACATGTATCTAGCGTTAGTGTAATCGATATACGAAAAGCAAAAAGTACATACAGGGTGTTTCTAGATTACAGGGTTAAACTTTCTCTTTAAATAATTAACATTGAATGCAGAATATTGAATCTATATGGTTTTTTTTGTCTGACTCTGAAATTTCACTTAACACTGTGCTCAACTTTTAAACACTTTCACTTAAACTTAACCAGATCCAAAGGTTTCGTCCTCTTCTACCTTCTTTTGATGTCAGATTGGTCGAGTAGCTGGAGCATATCGGCGTTCACATAATTATAAAGCCTTGTTCGTGCTTTCGAGTTCCTCTTTTACAGTTGAGCTCCTAGCGTGCTTCTATTGTATTGTATTTAAAAATTGTTACATTCTGTATAAAAAAAAAGTGGATAATAAGGAAGTTTTGACATGAGATGGTGTGTTGTCAATCACTTTCCAAAAATTCGTAGAATTTTGTCAAAAACCCTCAATAAAACCCTGAGATTAAAAATATTTGGTGCCTTAGTATCAAAACCAACGTGGGGCTGGCAACAGGAAAGTGAAAGATATATATAGTATTATTTTTTTTTTAGAAAAAAAAGATAATTGTCACTTGCTGTCAAAATTTAGAATTTCTTTTTGGAGTTAAATATAATTTGGGAAGATAGCAAACATGGAAGGACATACAGTTAAGTTACTTAAGGATCTTAAGATAAATGAATTAAAATGTGAATGGGAGAAAACCGCATTTAAAGCAACATTGGTGGAGAGATTAAGAAAATCTTTACAAAATCAAGGGGAAGATCCAGAGTTTTACAATTTCTATATAGAACACGAACAGGTAGAAGGAGATAATGATGAAGAAATAGCAGGAGCAGGAGATCTGGAGAAGGGATCTGCAGAAACAATTCAAACAATAGAATAGAATATACTAGAGATATTAAAAAACTTAATAGAAGAAAATAGAGGTAATATGGTGAATAATATAAACCAAAACTTAAATCAAATAAATATAGACCTGAAGAAATCTTTACAAGATATGCAGGAAAAACAGCTAATTTTGAAAAACAGAGTATTACAAAATGAAAAACAAATAGAAGAACATAAGAACGATCTAAGAAGAATAGAGCTAAAGACAATGAATAATACTAAGGATATACTGGATAAAAGAGATGAAATGAAACAAGGCGATCAAGTGAATATCGATATTATGGAACAAGGAAATTATAAAATAAAAAGAAAGGTTGCAGAGTTGAATGAAGCAAGAGAAAGGGGAATAGAGGAACGAAAAGCATCAGAAAGAGAAATATAACAAGAGAAAGTGAAAATATTAGAACAAAAACAAGTGATTTCTACGGTTATCAGAGAACCATTCTTGGGAGAGAATTATATTGTTTATTATGGTAATTTAAAATGAAATATTTGAAACGTACTGAGAGGTCAAGATGTTTTTACAGAGATGGGGGGCGGAATGATTTTTCAGGAAATTTTCAGTGGGATGGAGTTCATGCAAGTCAAAACAACAGACTTGATCTGTTCAGAAATGAAGAGAAACTAGAAAAAATGAAAGTAATACATGGTAAACAAGGGATGGAACGAGGTAATAGTAGATTTTAAATTTAAAAAGAATAAACAGGTTAAACGATTGACGAAAAGAAATCGATACAAGAAAAATGATAGAGCAAGACAAAAAGAAGGTATGAAATATGCAAATAGTGTAAGAGGTTGTGAGGGAATAAATAGTCTACCGTACACAGAAATGAAAATTGGAAAATACCACATCGAAAATAAATATGTAATAGGACTACAGTGAAGTCATAAATTATATACCTAGTTAAAATAGATAGTTTAAAGTTATTAGAATAGATAGTTGGTAGACGACAGAAAAGTCAAGAAAGAGAATAAAAGTTCAATTTGTATTTAGAATAAGGTATTTGATTCGTGTCCTACAGAATAATAATATAATTATTATTATGTGAAAATGAAGGGGGGCGAATGTATTGTATTTAAAAATTGTTACACTCTGTATAAGAAAAAGAGGATAATAAGGAAGTTTTGACATGCGATGATATGTTGTCAATCACTTGCCAAAAATTCGTAGAATTTAGTCAGAAACCCTCAATAAAACCCTGAGATTAAAAATATTTGGTGCCTTATTATCAAAACAGTATATTTCTGATATGTAGGGCAACGACCACAATGTTCCTCCCACAAACATTGTAAGAAAAAACTAATTTCAATATTTGTGAAATTCCTGTGATGATTAAGGCATTACTGAAGGCTCACTCTGTATATAAAAAATGATAATCTTACAGGTCTGGAAATAAAAAAGTCAAATAAACACAATTATTTTATTTCTTTATTTTTTCAGGTCCCTGCACAAATTCCTTCCTCAAATTGTTTAATTTTTTCTAAAACTGGTTTAACCATCAAATCAACAATATCTTTAGCCCATATGAAATCGCTGTGATCCCATTCCGTTCTATTGATAAAGGTATATCCACATTGTGCATTTGTTATATTTCCATAAATGTAGATGGCGTCCTATGAAAACACAAAAAAATAAAAGTATATAGTAACAAACTACAACGAGCGTATTACTATGAGAGTTACTGAAATAATGGGGACACCACTAAGGTGCTGCCAGTTTGTAATGCTTCATCCATTTCCGCCAATATTTTGATAAGCCGTAAGTTTAGAACCACTCTCTAGATTTCTCTCATACTTGGTACAGGTATCAAATACTATTAAACGAGCAAGGTTTGTATGTGTGTGTGTGTGTATGTGTGTCCAGAGGATCTCGAAATCCACTCGTCAGAATTCAATGAAACTTTCAGGGTAGACTAATTCCTATCTAAATCGGCGAAAAATGTAGGTCTCATGTCTGTGAAAATTCGATCTTCCGAGATATTTACAAGAAAAGTTAAGCTTTTAGTTTTATTTCCTAGCAACGGCACATAATAATAACTTGTTTCTATAGTAATATATACTATAAAGGATAGATGAGTACAGTCAAAGTGGGGATATAACGTCACATTCCATAGGCGTACTTTGCAAAATAAGTTTCTATAATATAAATAAGGTCACAGCATATAAAATATATATACGCACTTCGTAGATTAAATTTTGAAGTTATATTATTTACAAAAAATAAAAATAAACTTTATGCATCCGACACTTTAACATTGAACGAATTAAATTTAACCAATAAATAACAAGGAGGATTATATGTTGGGATTAAATTAAATCTCTTGGCATTAAAAGTAACGCTTCAGTACTTACCTAAACTCAAAGATTAAAAAAAAAGTTAGTTCAAGAACTATCTTTAAAAGTCACTGTCTTCACTAAAACTACTGGCATCACTATAATTGTCTTTTCTGATGTTTATTATTATCGGTTCTATTAAATTATCCATTGATATATCTACTTTCCTAAATGAATTTTCCACATTTTTAAACATGATCAATGCATTTTTCCCAATGTTCTCTATTTACATCTGAAACTGCCTTCAAAAACAAATTTCGCACATCAGGAAATTTAAATGTTTTATTGTTTTGAGAAACATAACCTTTTAATAATTGAGACCAGATCAGTTCAATGGAATTTAACTCTGCGTGGTTCGGAGGAAATCTGAGAATTTTAATTCCTTTTTCTCTGGCCATCTCATCGATAATATATTTTTTGAATTTGTTTTTATGTTGCCTTGCTATTACTAATAATTCTGCCTTCAAGGATTTAGGAGGACTGATAATATTTTTAGAATGAAGCCATTTTGAAATATATATTAATACAAAATTCTGAATCAATTAAAATACATACGATACGGCTATGAATAAATAAAGTCTGACTTATCTGTCAAAAGAACAAATTTATTACAGTAAAAACCATGGAAACAAGAATCTAGACAAAAACTATATTAGGCCGATCAGATGTATTAAAATTTAAATTTTAACTACAAATAAGCATTGAAGAATGAGGTAAAAATAAAATTTCTACCTCTTGAACCTGTACTACGTTCTGCAAATTAAATACTGCACTCCTTTCTTCTGTATAGTATAGTAGTAAAAAGGTTTGATTTTATTTAATTTCTGGCGTTTTAATCAGAAAGAATTCAATTTTAAATTTGTCGCTTTATATAAAAAAGGAAAGGTTCATTTGACGGACATAAATAATTTGCTTGTCAAATGACAGCCATCTTATTAATTCAAAGTTGAAAATACAACGTTGCCAATTCAATTTCAGAAATCATGGGTTTAGGTAAATATTTATAGGAACGTTGAGTAACACTGTTAAAATGGACACCTGTCTTCCCTTCCCCGATAGTGTGAGACTACCCCTTACGGCTACTATTTTATTATGCGGACAGTTTTAATATTTAAGTTTTCATGATCAGAGAGAGAGAGAGAGAGAGAGAGAGAAAGAATTTTTGAAAAAATATGATATCAATATCTGCCACACCTCGAGAGTCTGGTCACAGGTTTTTGTGGAGGTTTTTACCCAAGTATGAATATCAGACCTATAATTTTCCTTCACTGCAGATCAAAAAATAATAAAATCAATTGAACATAGAGTTTTTCTTATATAGTGATAAATAGAGTGAGCTGAGCGATCTTCTGTTGACGGGACGTGTGCCCTACACGCTGCTGTTGCACGTCCCGGAAACGGGGCCTGTCCACCGTGACAATTCGCGAAGATCAAGCGTCAATAGAAGTTGCCCTAAAAGGGTGAAATCCCCAGAAACTAGGCAACTTTAATGCATTTAACTAACCTCTGTGACAAGCAGTTGATAAACGTCAACAACAGCTGCAGCCAATTGAAAATTAACACTGACAGCTTTTTTAATTTTCCCGCCTACTTTCAAGCCAATCGCCAATCAACTTTTTATTTATCTCCCTATCAGTAGTTCAAGTAGATGTCGCCCACTTCGTGATTCTCGCGAATTAATTAATAATTTGTCATGTTATAAATATACTTAAATTATATACTCATTGGGCTGCTTAAAAATGTAGATTTGAATATTAAGAGCGAAGCTCGGTGACCAGATATTATTGTGTTAATAGCCCAATCCTACAGTGTAAGAATTACAATTAAAATCCAGATCCGGAAAGTTTTTAAGTTAAATTTTTTTAAGTGCATATATTATTCCACTACTGGAGTTTTAACGTCAAATTACATCAAATGCATTATTTTCATTTTCACAAGCAGTAACTTTCGAAATACCTGGTAGATAAGGACTACACTACAGTTAAAATCCAGATACGGATTAAGAAAAATTTGTAAAAGATAAAAGTACATCATATTATTTTTAAATTGGATCATACATTCGAAACGAATGGAAAAACTGAGATGCGTGTTGCTTTGGGGATTATCAACTTGTGCAAATTTTTCTTAATCCGTATCTAGATTTTAACTGTAGTAAATGGTATGTGCACTTAAAAAAAATTTCCACTTTAACTCATTTTTTTCCGCTCTTTTCAAATATCCATCCCAATTTTAAAAATCTGATATAGGTACAGGGTGTTGTTTTGGGGATTTTCAAAATTTACAAAATTCTTTTAATTGTAGTTCTTACACTATAGGATTGGGCTATTAACACAATATATCTGTAACACATATGAGAGAAATGTACAGGTGGTTCTAAACTTACGGCTTATCAAAATATTGGCCGAAATGGATGAAACACCCCGTATCTCGGTTATTAAAGGCGTTAGACCCAGTAACCGACGTTATTTGGAATCACCTAAGTACCCTCTATTTACAGTTAACGTATGTCGGTTTAACTATGAAACGCCCTATATAATATTATTATCTATGAGAAAAATACGCAATAAACAATTTAAGAGGTTTTAAAAGTTAAAAAATTATCAAATTGCAAAACATTATAGCGGATAATCAACGATTTTTTATTTTTTAATAGAAACTTTCAACTCCAATTACCAAAAAATTATAAATGACTACACCACTGGTTTTGAAAAATTTTTACATGGAAATGGTTCATATCATTCTTCAAAAATAAACTTGCAACTTTGTGACCATTTAATTTCTTTTTCGTTTAGTGACTTATGTTTCTTGTGAAATATATAAAGTTTCAAAAAAAGTACTTACAGCGGGATCGCCCAAATAGTCGGCCTTTCCTAAAAACATAGCTACTGGCACAACTATTTTTGAGAGGTCATACTTAGGAGGAACTTTAGTTCCGTATTTTTCTACATTTTTTTCAGCTCCATAGTCTTTCTGTTTAAAGCTTTTCGCTATTGCAATTGCACTAAAATGATCGAAAATACCAATCGGAATAACGTCATCGAAAAGTAACGTTTGTACAGATCTATAGACCTAAAATAATATTAATTGTAATGATTAGAGGTCTAAAAAGTTTTAGAAAATCATCTGGTAAATTTATTTGACTATATTTAAATATTTTATTAATTTTGCCTCATGATGGATTTTTATAACTGAAACATGTAGAAATGTTTAGTTTTCAGTGGTTGATTTATCAGTATTCACAATTTTTGGTTATTATTAGCTTACGGGGTCTATTTGTCCAAAATCTGCACCAATAATTGGAAGTCGTTCCAACAAATCTAGAATGTACCACCTCTCTGGAGTAGCAGCCCAAAATTCTACAAAACCTTGACTCCTTGGCAAATAATTCCCAAAAATTAGTTTGAATATGGGCTAAAACAGAGTTATATATTATACACTAAAGAACTAAATTAAAGAGTTTACTCCCGAGCCATATACATTTTCTTTTCTGATGATATACATTTTATTTTCTGATGTCATTTATAAATTATTTAGGTATTTTTGGAAAAAAATATTTTCATGTTTTTAGCCATTTCTGGGTGATTAAAAAAAATAATTTAATGTATTGAAGGTATGGTGACCTTACCCACCTTTGTGGCAAAATAGAACAGAAAATGAACTAGGGTAATGAAGTATACATTAGAAAAAAATGATTAAAATACAAGGTATACTCACTCTAACACTAGGCCATAAAGGTGTTCCAAATCTTAATATTGATCTTATATTTGTTAGGGTAGCAAAAGGACCAAGAGATATGATTCCCTTGAGATAATCATGGGCTTCTTTGTCAAACAAACTCGAATAAATATAACTTATAGTAGAACCCATAGAATAGCCAATGTAGATCGATTTCTGATTTGTTCTGTCAAATATGTAGGATAGGCATGTTCGTAGATCGTAAATGGCCATTTCGTGGAAACTAAAATTATGGATTTTACAATTAAAAAAAATCAGCCACTTATTTGCAAATGATCTAGTCCAAATAGTGCCATCTATAAGCCAAATTCTATTATTTAAAGTGAATTAGGCTAAACAAAAAATTATCAAAAGGTAAAAAAGGTAAAACTTGATATTGTTAAAGTTAAAATTAATTCATTTTAGTACTTGAAACTAACTTCGAAAAATGGTCAAAAGGTTTAATAATCAGTCCAAAATATTAATAATTCATATTCTGGCGTATATGGTTTTTTCTGAGTGGTATAACCTTAAAAAACTAGACGTTACATTGTTTTGTAAGACACACCTGTTAATAAAGATGCTTCTTTGATAGGGTTTAGATGTAATTCATTTCGGAAGCTCATAGTGGTTTGTATTTTAATTTCTCTCTCTCTCTCTTCACTGGATTAAAACCACTTAGTTGTTGAAAAAATTTTTTAATTGACGTTTCGGCTTTCCTATCGAAAGCCGTTATCAAAATGACATAACAAAATAAATAAATTTACTATAGAAACAGAACACTTGATAATCTTGCAAAAATACGACATCAACATGTACACTTAGAATAGATTTTGAGATTGAAGATGTCAAAATCTGTTTCAATCATATTTTTGTGACGTTTCTGGGAACGAATTTTGAAAGGATAACGCATTTGCATATTATAAGAGAATTTATACTTCGTCATAAATGAAGTTTTTTTATTAATATTATCATAAGAAAAAACCAGATAAAAACTTATGATACTATCCCGATATAGAGGGTATCCTTTTTGCAATTAACTCTTTTTGTAAAATAGGTATCCAAATTTTTGAAATATCGACCGAACAATTAGAAACACATTCGTTATTATTTAAGCATATCAATGCTGCTTCTTTAACTTTGCGGTTATAATTATTCGGTTCTTTTAATTATCTAGTTGAAGAATTCCATTGTATTTTATGACCAAAATCCCATGCATGTTCACATATTTTCAAAATTCGTTCCCAGAAGCGTCACAAAAATATGATTGAAACAGATTTTGACATCTTCAATCTCAAAATCTATTTTAAGTGTACATGTTGATGTCGTATTTTTGCAAGATTATCAAGTGTTCTATTTCTATAGTAAATTTATTTATTTTGTTATGTCATTTTGATAACGGCTTTCGATAGGAAAGCCGAAACGTCAATTAAAAACTTTTTCAACAACTAAGTGGTTTAGATGTTAGCCCCATTTTATAATACTCATACCACGTGCCTGATATATTGTCCAGTAGCCCAGATCAATGGGCAATCAGTTTTGTTTGTGTTATATTATGTTATATTCCACAAAGAGTTACGTTTTAGCACTGGACAAACATGCATCTTGAGCATGCTTCTTAAAGCATAACTTTTCAACTGACTTTAGAGATCCGATTGTGAAAAAGGCGTCATCCGACCAATAACAGAGAGATTAACTTTTTTAGTATCGGCATACTCCTTGAACATAAAGTGTTGGGTCGACTATACCTTTGTTCTTTCGTACTTTTGAGTATTAAAAGACTAAATCTTGTATTTTAATAGTATTAAAACTAAATAAGGAATGTTCAATAAAAATGTACAACGTTTTGTCCAAACTGAATACTTACTCAAAATTCCAATACTCGTCATCGTCAAACGAAAGTTTCACGTGCTTTCTGCTGTATTTTGATGATCTCCAATTTATTAAATTCACTTCGTACCCTTCTTGCAGCAAATGATAAACTGAAAAGCATAGACTACGTCAAATTAGTTTTTTGAGATTTCGAGTTATGCGAGAAACAGTTTTAATTCGTAACAACTTTTTAACGATGATTTTTTGACGTTTTGAGGGATTTTGTTTTAAAATGAGTAAAATCAAAAATTAATTAATTGAAAAAACTTTTTTATTACTTTATGCAACTCAACATAACTACCATGAGGCGGTAATGATTTCCTGGTCATCTAGTAGACAGAATAGAATAATATATTTTTTATATTTTGCATCTATAATATTTTACATTATGATACGCATTTGAGAATTCTAATGTTTCATTAGAGTACGCAACTTTTTGTGTTATACGGTTGGTGATATGAATCAACAAATGTCATGAATTGACATTTGTCTATTGAAATTAAATTTCAAATCTGTCAAATTTTAAAAATTCTACAACAGTGCTACTAACTCAATTTTTTAAAGCAAACTTCTCTATAATATGCAAAGTATAAATTTAAGAAAAAATTAATAAAATGGCAAAATATAAAAGTATTATAAGCAACTTATTTCATATGGCTGTTATGACACTCGTCCTTTGAAAAACTCATCGCTTCGCGTTGCTTAATGTATTATTGTAACAAGGTTGGAATGAGAATTCGATACGAATGGAGGAACCACGAGTGTCGAATTTTCATTCCAACAGAGTAACAGACTGTACTTTCTCTACGACCACAGAAAGTAGGAATTGAATATAGTAAAATGAAACCTCAAAAAACGCAGCTTATCTTTGTTCAGGTAAATTCAAACTAAATAAATAACACGTCGTGTAGAACTGTCAAACATAAAATTCATGGCTATCTATGATGCGGACGTGATATTTACAGCTAGTTGTTACAGAATGAATATTCTGACACTAGAGTAAGAATGAAATACGTATAAAATACATAAGAGACAAGTGTTTCAGAATTTTCTTTCAAACTCAAGAGCGAGAATCTTTCTTTTCAGTTAATAGATAAGCTACATTGAGTAGTGGCGTGGAGAAACAATTCTAAATCTGTTATTGGTAATTTTTTTAGATATTTGCAACTAGAACTATAGCTGACGATTGTGAAGTAGATCAGAAATCAGTTTTAATACTATTGAAGAAAAATAAATTCTATCCTTACAAACTAAAAATGGCCCACGAAGTAACAGATAAAAAGACCAATACAATATTGCAAAAGCATCCCTAACAATACGACACCAAATCCTGGTTATCCTAGACATTTTTGTTTTAGCAATAAAGCGGCATTTATTGTCGTGGGAGACAGAAATCATCAGTAAGAGTTTCATCAAGACGGAGCTTCACCTCACCAGAGTACTTGACCCTCTTTTTCCGAAGAGATGGATTGACAATCGGGGACAGAGGGATAAAGCGACCATCAAGATCACCAGACTCGTGTTCATGTGTTCAGCCCTATTCTGACAAGGGAAGAGTCGTATCAAATTTCAAAACAAACAATTATAAGTTCCTCAAAGAAAGTCATTAAATATTTCTTGTTGCAAATAAAATTGATATATTATACAATTCGATGATTGTAAAATCCTATTTTATTACTTACCTAGTGATTTATTGTAATTGGTCAAAAATGAGTCGCTATTATGATGTTGACCATGGGTTATTATTATTGGATTAGGTTTTCTTTTGGTAAAATTATATAACCATCTTCAGTTGTTAGGTAATTTTCTTTTACTGTGGCTCCCCATCTTTCAAGTATTTGTGTCTAAAAAGCATCACACTCACTGTTAGTCAAGTTACAGATTTTTATTTTATTTAGAGGGTACAAAACTAAGGTCCTAAAGGTCGGTTCGTCAATATCTCTGCCCTCATAGGGTTTAAGAAACGGTTTTTTTGGTATTTAAAAATGTTCGTTATAGTAGTTGATACAAATGTCTATAGGAAAATAGGTATTTTGGAACTGAGACAGTGTTTTTAAAATAATTTTTATTGAGAAAAATACAATTTTATATTATTACTGAAGTGAATATAATTATATGCTTTTACGCTGCAAAAGCTAGACAAAATCTGATTATTAAAACATTAAAAAAATTAGCAAAGCCGACTAATACTAAAAGATAAGCAGTAATATGATAATGGAATATAATAAGAATAAAAGATCAGGATCCAGCAGATTGCGATATCGTAACTAGGATTAATTTTTTCCAGCTTAAAATCATGATTCATGTTATAAAATCATTGTAACTCACTAAAAATCCCATTTAAGGTAGTTTTTTTGTCTAAAAATCAAGAAATATTCCAGGAGGGACATATCCGAACCCATTTTTTTCAAGATTTGTACTGAAAAACATGAATTATCCATGAAAAGTAAGAAATAACACCGCTATCGTAATTTCAAATTTTTCTAGACCAAAACTTGCATTATAAAATAATTTTTTGGGTATTTTTAAAGCATTATACGCGTAAAAAATATTTTTTAATTAAAAATCGATGACAATTTTTTTATACTCAGATTTATCTTAAATTGACAACTTTAGGGTAGAAATGTTAAAAACAACTCATACATTTTTGAAGATTTTTAATAATAATAATAATAATAATAATAATAATAATAATAATAATAATAATAATAATAATAATAATAATAATAATAATAATAATAATAATAATAATAATAATAATAATAATAATAATAATAATAATAATAATAATAATAATAATAATAATAATAATAATAATAATAATAATAATAATAATAATAATAATAATAATAATAATAATAATAATAATAATAATAATAATAATAATAATAATAATAATAATAATAATAATAATAGGGGGGTGGGTGGCTCAGCGGTAGAGCACTGGACTCATAATCCAAGGGTTGTGGGTTCGAATCACACCAAAGGCAGAAATCTTTTTCTGATTTTTAATTAATTAAAAATTTAGAAATTGATTTTCATATACCAGGTGTGATTCCTCACTCGACCATTCACTGTTGGGTTCTAATTAACAGTGCTGTTCCTAAAGTGGCGCTGGGAAACAGTAACAAAGCCTACACAGAACACGAGGCTAATGGCCATAGTAGTCGATGCCGATGACACAGAAGTAAAAAAAAAAAAAAAAAAAAAAAAATAATAATAATAATAATAATAATAATAATAATAATAATAATAATAATAATAATAATAATAATAAATTGAGCTTCCGAAATGAATTAATAATAAATTGCCTTTATTTGCCTGTAAAAAAATACAAACAATAAAGCTGCTCTACTTAACCTCAAGTTTACAGATGATAAAATACAAAATTAGTAAACTCAGACATTACACATTTAAAACATACTAAATTATACATCGCAAATGTAAAACATGACGATGCAGCAGAATTTGTATATAATTTTGTTTTAAAAACTGAGAGACTTAACTCTCAGACTTTGAGAAATACTGTTAAAAACTAAAACTGAATTATAAGTAAATGACCGTTTAATAATTGATAACCTATATCGTGCTAGCATGAAACTATGCGGATATCTCAGAGACAGACTATGAGCTTCTCTACGAAAAACTAATTTGTTCCATAAATAAATAGGATTCGACGTCAAAATAATTCGGTATATCAAAGAGGCAAGGTGGTAGTTATACAAGTTACTTATATTCAACCATCCAAGTTGTTTTAGCTTACTTGATACATGGTCATATTTTCTTATGCCAAAGATCAAACGGCAATAATTATTTTGAATTTTTTGCAATCGAAATCGAAAAGCCCATAATTAAGAATTGACATCACCATGGTTTCACAAAGTAATCTGCACAATGATAAGTTTAAAATACCCCGACCTCTATACAATTGACGTAGAACTAGATACGATTTTTTTACTAAAAATGTGACATGCTCTTGAAATCGAAGGCTACAGTCATAAATGATTCCTAAATTTCTACAACTATTAACAATTTTTAATGGTTCATTTATAATAACTAGTTTTAAATTTTGTTCAACAATGGCTTTGGAGGTATGAGGATAATATAGCAGAGAATTACATTTTTTAGCATTTAGTTTAAGGTTATGATTGCTTTAATAGGTACAAATAGCTTCTAAATCCCGATATATTTGATATATTTGAGATGCTAAATTTACAGTTACAGGTACAAATGAAAAATACAGTTGTGTATCGTCTGCAAATGAGTGTAATTTTAAACTATCCAAAGATTTATAAAGGTCTGAGATATATAGGGGTCCAAGGATAGAACCTTGAGGTACCCCTGAAGTGAATGATGTAAAATCGGATGAGTTGTTGTCTATAATTACTTTTTGATAACGATTCTTAAACCCACAATACGATGAGGCAATAATAACTAAGTTACAAGGAGTTTAGAATCTTTTATACATTTTTTTCTTCTTATAAATCGACCTCCCAGTCACACACCCATGGCATATGTTAAAACAATTACAGTTTCATTTTAAACTCACAATCTAAATTTTAAGTTAATACACCCCTAAGCTACAATGGTGTGCAAAATCCATTACAATATAATTGTCGATCTAATGAGGTGCATTAAAACTTGAAACGTATAGCATTATTATTTAAAATATCAGAAGTGTTTGACTCATAGTAACTTATTTACATACTCACTTGGTTAGATTCCCCATCGGGATTATCCCAACAGTCACCATTTATGTAATAATAATCCTTCATACTTGAACAACACTTTATTGCGGAATTTAATCTTGCGAGTGTAAGGGTTAAAAAAAAAATTAGAACACATGACTGCATTTTGAAGACAACTTTATATTTATGTTAAGTTACTTTTATATTTTTCACAGTTCTAAATTTGTTTAGATATACAAAAATTATGTGTCTGAGGAAAAGTGGGTATACTTCGATGATGTAAATATATAAAATTAATAAAAAATTATAATTAGTAAAAAAAGTTGTAAACCCTTCTTATTTGGTATCTCACCGTACACCTAAAAATACATTTTTAGGAATTATATTTGTTTTATTTCTTTAACTATCTTTTACCCTTTTATATAAGTATATCGCTTGTATCCACAACGAGGTTATAGATAGTAACTATAATAAGTTTACACAATAGATAATTACTCAATTGAAAATAGAAATAATTAAAGTTATGAATAGCACAGGCCATTAAAAAATATTTACAAAAAATTTAGGAGTTGAATAACTTAAAATTCCTCCCTACTTGATTCCTGTATGATAAATTCAATATACCTAAAATATTTCAATTTCTCTGTATACTTTTTTACACCCTGAAACTTCATCCACAGGTATAATTTGGAAAAAAAGTGGAAATTAATTTTCTATTTAAAAAGTGCATTAATGAGGAATCAATATTAAAGTCGTTGTTGTATTCTTTTTAATTAATTTATACATGTCGTATGTCGTATTGTTGCTATTTTTATAATCTTTTTTAATTTTTTGGTTATATGATTAAACAAATTTGTACGCTTCCTTTTTTGTTGAGAAAAAATTAACTTTTAAAAAAGTTTAAGAAAAGTAAACTATAAAAAAATGAAAGAATGCGACAAATGTAGAATGGAATATACGCGAAAGATGGGGAAAGTAAAGGAAGAATAAATCTACGGATAAAATATAATAATCTAAATTTAAAATGAACCAATGAAAGAATAAACGAAAACAAAAAATCATTAAGAAGAAAGAAATTAAATAAGGAATAAATAGTGAAGAGACAAGGGAACTAAGTTTACAAAAAAAAAATCTGAACAAATTTTTGTTTTTGTCCTTTTGTCTTCGATTTAATCGTTTAGGCAATTTGTAAAACACTACGTTCTAGAAATTATTTTAAGCATCCGTATCCCCCGTCACCCCTACTAACTCACTAATCAATGGTAAATTTATTCTAATAAAGATTATATTATATTATAAGTTAATTTTAAATGGGTAGAGAGAAGGTTAAACCACGAAAATCAACGGATTTGGCAAGGTTGTTAGAACCAAGATCAGTTCGGATCACAGAGAGAAAGAGTATATTTGTACAATGTTGCAATCAAACATTAACATATTCAAAATTTTATTTCAGCGAGATCAGCATATTTAAGAAGAAAAAAAAACGAAATTCCCTCCTTAAGCAGCGTTTGATGCACTTTAACTCAATTCGTTCAACACACGGTCAAATTCATCCCTCAAATTCATAGGTGTTAGATAAGTATCAAAAAGAAGTAAATTTCTTATTTTATTTTATTGGTTTCCATTTAGGAAAAGAGAATTTGAACATAAGCAGTTTCACCTTCATCCTTTTTTACATCAGTCCACATTCAAAATAATGTAACACTATTCAAGAACATCCATGTATCGATACAAATCTTGTTCTCTTGATAGTATCAATAGTACTGAAACATGGTGCAATTTAAACAGTAACTTATACATACAATTTGAGAATTTTGAAATGCTTTCTATGAATGATTTGCGAAAAACAGTTAACAGTTTGGGTATCCCAAAAATAAACAATACCAATAATGCTGATGAATTTAGACCAATTAATACCTTACCTCCACTAGAAAAAATTATAGAAATTGCTGTTTATGACCAAGTAATGAATTATGTTTCTGAAAATTCGATCCTAATATGTAACCAATCTGGTTTTAGAAAAAATTTTTCCTGTAAATCAGCGCTACAACTTACACTTTTAACATTCAAACTAAATTAGATGAAAATAAATATGTTGTAGCAGTATTTTTGGACTTAAAAAGGGCTTTCGAGACAATTGACAGACAAATAATGTTATCAAAATTGAAACAATAATGGTATTGGGGGTAGAGTATTGGTGTGGTTTAGTAACTATTTAAATAATCGTAAGCAGAGTCCGTTTTGCTGACCAAAAATCCTGTTACACAAATAATGATATAGGGATTGGGTCCTCTTCTTTTTATTTTATATATTAATGATATTGAACCCTTTGTTGATTGTGAATTCATTAATCTTTTTGCTGATAATTTCATTTATAATTACCCCAGGGTAAGTAGTTATGATTCATTGTAAACTTGTTACTAGTTCTTGTAATTATTTGTAGGCCTGAGGATGGCTAATAGCCGAAACTAGTCGCCGTTGTAAAAAATATTTTTCCCCTTTTTTAATCCTGATTATATGTGGTACCGACATTGATTTTGAAGTTTGATTTGTATATTATTTTGTCTACATTATTTTGTACTTGTATTTTATATTTGAAACGTATATATGTATTTTAAGGGTTTTTATTTATTTAGATTTATATATATTTTTTAGTTTAGTTTTATAAGTATATTAGGATCCCTAATTAATAAAGATCTATCTCTCTATGACAAAAATAATTACGGTCGACATTTTGGACTCTGATGTAACAGGTTAAATTTTAACTACAAATAAGCATTGAAGGATGAGGTAAAAATAAAATTTCTACCTCTTGAACCTGTACTACGTTCTGCAAATTAAATACTGCACTCCTTTCTTCTGTATAGTATAGTAGTAAAAAGGTTTGACTTTATTTAATTTCTGGCGTTTTAATCAGAAAGAATTCAATTTTAAATTTGTCGCTTTATATAAAAAAGGAAAGGTTCATTTGACGGACATAAATAATTTGCTTGTCAAATGACAGCCATCTTATTAATTCAAAGTTGAAAATACAACGTTGCCAATTCAATTTCAGAAATCATGGGTTTAGGTAAATATTTATAGGAACGTTGAGTAACACTGTTAAAATGGACACCTGTCTTCCCTTCCCCAATAGTGTGAGACTACCCCTTACGGCTACTATTTTATTATGCGGACAGCTTTAATATTTAAGTTTTCATGATCAGAGAGAGAGAGAGAGAGAGACAGAGAAAGAATTTTTGAAAAAATATGATATCAATACCTGCCACACCTCGAGAGTCTGGTCACAGGTTTTTGTGGAGGTTTTTACCCAAGTATGAATATCAGACCTATAATTTTCCTTCACTGCAGATCAAAAAATAATAAAATCAATTGAACATAGAGTTTTTCTTATATAGTGATAAATAGAGTGAGCTGAGCGATCTTCTGTTGACGGGACATGTGCCCTACACGCTGCTGTTGCACGTCCCGGAAACGGGGCCTGTCCACCGTGACAATTCGCGAAGATCAAGCGTCAGTAGAAGTTGCCCTAAAAGGGTGAAATCCCCAGAAACTAGGCAACTTTAATGCATTTAACTAACCTCTGTGACAAGCAGTTGATAAACGTCAACAACAGCTGCAGCCAATTGAAAATTAACACTGACAGCTTTTTTAATTTTCCCGCCTACTTTCAAGCCAATCGCCAATTAACTTTTTATTTATCTCCCTATCAGTAGTTCAAGTAGATGTCGCCCACTCCGTGATTTTCGCGAATTAATTAATAATTTGTCATGTTATAAATATACTTAAATTATATACTCATTGGGCTGCTTAAAAATGTAGATTTGAATATTAAGAGCGAAGCTCGGTGACCAGATATTCTATCGTAACATGCGCAACCCCAAAACCAAACTCTTAACCAGTGATCATTCCTTACCCCCATGCATTTACAAATGTCAATCACCAAATTCCACCTTTTCTGGAATTCCCACAAAACAAATGCCATAAAGCAACGTTATTGGGATACGACCAGGAATTCAAAAGGAACGTATTAAAACTAACAAGATTCACTGGACTAACAAAAAAGAAACGATTAAAATAATTGAAAATTTCTTACAAATAAACAAAGATTAGATATAGTAATCCTATTATCAGTTTAGAATTTTGGAGGACATGAAAATTGAATATCGAAATTAAGGTTATTGCAATCAAGAGTTGAAATTTTCTCTCAGTTCCATTTCCATTTCAGAGTTTCTAGTATTTGTTTATTGTGGACCGTTTTAACTTTTTTCTATTTTCTTTTTTCTTTAACTACTTTCTGTATCGTGCATTTCATGTTTTACTAATAAAAGTTTAGTTTTCAAAGAATATTTTTGCGTTACGTAAATCTCTGTTTTCATTGCCTTTTATTTGAACATCTGTGTATATTTTTTAAATCTTCTTCATTTCCCACTTTCTTCAACTCTTCTGTAATTTCGTTTAAATGATTTCTAATTTCTTTAACTTCTTCTATCTTTAGTTCTATTCATCATTAATTGAAACTTTCCATCTGAATATTTTTTATTATTTTTATAATCCTTCCAAATACTTCCACATGCTTGTTGGTGTTTTTTTCCTTTGTCTTCATGGATGGTATCTCCAATGCTAATTGTTTTAATTTAACTTTCCAAATTCTTCAGCTTTGTTTTTAATATATGATATAACATCAGATTTAATTTCACTTAGTGGATAAACTTAATGGATTAATAATAAAGCTAGACACTAAAATTGACATTAGGCTGTTAGACTGTTGTAATTTTCCTAAATAGAGCAATTTTTTTGGCAGGAAGATTAATATTGTATACACTTTCAGACCCCAAGTTTGAAAAAAGGCAATACAATTCGGTTCTCTTATAAAAAACATACACAATAAAAGAAAAAAAATCTAATTTGGGAAATAGATGACCGGCAAAGACAATTCCATCAGTGTAATGAGGGTGTTTTTCTCATATGTGTGGCATTAATGTAGTTTCCTTCAAGAAAGAAAAATCTGTATCATTTTCCCCCGCGTTTTCTCTAGTTTATTTACTCTTTCTAAACGGCCAACTATTTTTCATCGGTGCATTCCTTATGACAGAAAGATTTAGGTTTAGAAATGAAAATTTATTATTTTTGCTTCGGTTGAGAAAGGATATTTCATACTAGGAAGGAGTATAATAATGCTCCCTTGTGTAAAATAAAATATTGTTAAGAAACTAGAATATTTTCCTGCTATTAATGGTCAAATGTGAAAAAGTTTGATTAATAGAACGTAAAGACAAAATATTATCTATCAAAAAGGTCTAGAGATGCATCAAATCAAACTAGTTTATCAAGTTCATTTGACTTGAAAAATCAATTTTTTTTATACAGGTTGAGTCAAACTTCTGACTGCGGAGGATTACGTCATTGTGGTAAGAGATATAACTTTCAAATGTTGTATGAGCCAGTACAGTTACTGGGTGCATATTTTGAAAATAGTTCCGATTATACAGGGTATTCCAAAAAGTCGTGGCAGCACAAACTTACATTTTTTTAAATATTTTATTCAAGAATCCGAATGATGGGCGTTTCATTTTTAACACTCTGTAAAACAGAAAATCAAAATAAATCATCAGGTCTTTGCATTCAAATGCCATTCTCATATCGTTGGCTGTGCTCACTATTAAATACTTTTTTATTTGTGGCTTCTTTAATACAGGGTGAAACAGAACTCAAATCAAGCAATATCTCAAACATTTTAAAGAATTTTAAAAGATTTTTTCCGGAGCATCCCTAACAACTATTAAACGAAGTGTTGAGGGTTCTGGAATAAACCCTATGTTGTGCCAGTTTCCCAGGACGACCAACACTGTGTTATCGCCTTTTTAAACTGCATCGTTGTATTCGTAAAAATGGACTGTATAAGGATTGCTTCTCAACTTCATTCAGCAAAAAAACTATGAACCCTTTTATTTAACTATTTATTAAACTTGTTAAATAAAATAAAACAACAACGTAACAAAGGATTACCTTAAACTAGTAATCAATGAACAAGTATTATAATTAATATGTGCTTAACAAGCACTAACACATATTAATGAAAATGAATTAAAATAAATGATCACATCATTCAGAAGATATTAATATGCTGTACTACGAAGCACTGAGTTTAGATTTAAGTATAAAATGAAAAATACAGTGGACTGCCTGATACGCAGCAAGTACCACTGTGAAGAAATATTTTTTAAATAAAATGGACCGCCTGATTGCAGCTAAGTCCCACTGGCTTAACGAGGCCTTGTCTCGGAGCGTCGCTTGAGCACTGAGTTTAGATTTAAGTATAAAATGAAAAATACAGTGGACTGCCTGATACGCAGCAAGTACCACTGTGAAGAAATATTTTTTAAATAAAATGGACCGCCTGATTGCAGCTAAGTCCCACTGGCTTAACGAGGCCTTGTCTCGGAGCGTCGCTTGAGCACTGACTCTAGATTTTACGAATTTTACCGGTTTCAGATATATCCCCTTCTCCGGCCGGCAATTTGCTCTAGAAAGTTCGTTAGCGTGAATCGCGTAAACAAGTGTAATATTTTTTTTTATTGTCTAGACTCGACGGTTAAATTTACGACCCATTAATTAACTTTGATGAGACCGCTTCCGGGTTGTTCGATGCCGCAATTATGAAATGGAGCAAAAAAATTGTTTTTGCCGACACCGCGTCTTTGTGATGCCGCTCGTCAACATATTTTGGTGCATCGTTGCCGGTTTTACGAGTAACGAATATGAGTTTACATGTTTAATTATCTGAAAATTAAACATTCTCCCCCCGCGAAAAGAGGCGGAGTATAGGGACGCATTGGTATTGAAAGTTTTTTTTTTTTTAAAAAAAATTTTTAGTAATTTGGGTCATCACCCTGTAGTTTGGGAATGAATTTAATTGAAATAAGTTTGAAAAATGTAAAAGGTTTTAAAATGTTTGGATATTTGGATCCTGGCCGCTTGTGGGCGCATAGTTTAGTAAAAATTGGATATTTGAATCCTGGCCGCTTGTGGGCGCATAGTTTACAAAAATTGGATATTTGAATCCTGGCCGCTTGTGGGCGCATAGTTTAATAAAAATTGGATATTTGAATCCTGGCCGCTTGTGGGCGCATAGTTTAATAAAAATTGGATATTTGAATCCTGGCCGCTTGTGGGCGCATAGTTTAATAAAAATTGGATATTTGAATCCTGGCCGCTTGTGGGCGCATAGTTTAATAAAAATTGGATATTTGAATCCTGGCCGCTTGTGGGCGCATAAGTTTAAAAGATATGATTTGTGCAAACGATTTGTGATTAGGCATCACCGAGCCATGTTCCTTATTTGGAATTAAAAAACAAAACATGCCAAAATCTTAGCAACATTTGCAAAAATTGCAACTATAGGCGTTGGCTTTCCCAGATCTGCTAGCAGGAATATCCCAGATCAATTCCTTAGCCCTCTCTCTATAACGACTACCTCAGCCTACAATAGTTTTTCCCTACAAATGAATGCCAAAATAGTACATGAATGTTTGAACGAAAATGGGCAAAAAGATCCCAAGGGTATACTATCACCCTGTATGAAAGTAGAATTGTTTAAAATATTTGGATAGATATAAAATCCTAAGGGTATTTGCTCACCCTGTATGAAAATAGAATTGTTTAAATATTTGGATGGATATAAAATCCTGAGGGTATTTGCTCACCCTGTATGAATGAAAAAGTTTAAAATATTTGGGAATATTTTCCGCTTGAGGGAATCACCCTGTATAGGTTTAGAATGTTAGAATGATGGATATGAAATTCTAAGGGTATTTGCTCACCCTGTATGAATGAAAAAAGTTTAAAAGTTTTCTGAATGATGGATATAAAATCCTGAGGGTATTTGCTCACCCTGTATAAAAATGAGAAAAAAAGAAAAATAGAAATTGCATCAAAGCTTGTTTAAGGTATTTGCTATAAAATGAAATGCCTTGTGAAAATTAAAATGAATGCGTTTGAGCGTTTTAATTTGTTTTTAAGATTTATTTATGTTAGTTTATTTGATTGATTTTGGTTTGGTTTTTAAAATGATGGGTTATTGATCCCTTGTATGTATAAAAGTAGAAAGGTTTGATTTAACGAATAGTTTTTTGTTGTGGAATGTTTTTTCCAGTACAACAATTGAAATGAATGTACGAACACCTTTTTTTGGCCACATCAGAGGATTTTTGGTACAAAGTAAAGTAGAAATGTCAAAGAATGTTTATGATAAAAATAATTGTTTGAGGGTAGTTTTCCCTGAAAGTTGAATACATGAAAAAGTGCGATAAATGGATAAGTAATCCTGAAAATAGAGCCTTATTAGAAGGACATTTTTAAAGTTTTTATTTGTTAAAGAGGGTAGTTTCCCTATACAGTTGACAAGAGTTTTTTGTTATTTAGAACGATACATAACTGGGCATTTTAGTATCCCGTCTACAACCCCTTGGACCTAGTTTGGCACCAAAGGGAGGTGTCTCACCATAGAGATCACCTAGCATTGTTGATTGACAGAGTCTGGGCATCCAATATCCCTGGGGGTAGTTTCCCCATACAACCCCTTAGATCTGAAAGATACCAAAGGGAGATGTCTCACCATAGAGATCATCTTATGTTTGTCATAGAGTCTGGGCATCCAATATCCCTGAGGGTAGTTTCCCCCATACAACCCCTTGGACCTAGTAAGGTGCCAAAGGGAGATGTCTAACCATATAGAACATCTTGTGCGAAAATGAAAAGTAGAATTGCTAGAAATTTAAATGTTTGTTGTTAGAGAAAAATCAAAATATATTTGCAAGAGAAGGTATAATCTTTTAGTAGATCACCCTATAGAAAAAAGTATAAAATTGTCAACGAAAATTGAAATATGTTTGCTAGAAGAGGGTATAATCTTTTAGTAGATCACCCTATAGAAAAAAGTATAAAATTGTTAGCGAGGATTTAAAAATATGTTTGTCAAAGAGGGTATAATCTTTTAGTAGATCACCCTATAGAATAATAATGCGAACGAATGCGAATAAAAATAGTACAGGAGCCTTGCTATAAAATGAAGGACTTCCCTTTAGATTGAAAATGCGAAAATGAACGAAATACAAGAAGTCTTTAAATAAAGAACTTCTTGAGTGCAAAACGAAAAAGTAGAAAAGTATGTGCAATGAACGATAGATTGAAAATTGTTTGGCTATGGAGAGCCTGTTGCTAAGGGATAATTTTCCCTATGAACGAGAATAAAAATATAAGGGTATGCAGCCCTTTTGTACCTCTGATGCGGCGCTAGTTTCTAGAATAGAAGAACACCTTGTATAAAAAATGGAAAAATAGTAAAATGTTGTTATAGTATTGAGTTGTAAGTTAAAAAATGGTTTTTATTTATTAAGTGAGATATTAGATCTCGAAACAACGATCAGCTGTTGTTTAAGTGAATTTTAAGAATAAAGTTTGATTGTAAAAATAGCGAATGTTTATGATTTGAGTTTTAAATATTGTTTAGCGATTTATTTGTAGAATCGTAGAACCATATCTACGGGTTTTTTACGAATTTGTTGCGAAATGATTTGTAAAATGCGAAAGTATTTGAAAAATGCGAGAATTATTTTTTGCCGTCGGCAAATGAAAAAAAGTAAGTTAAGAATAAATGCGATTTGATTATTAGTGCGATTTTCTTGTACGAAAATTTGTTTTAATTACGAACGATACGAATTTTTTTAAATTGTGTTTGTATAGTGAACGAGTTGAATTGTTGATTCTTAACTTGGAAAGGTGGCGTTTTAAAAGCCTAGTTATTTTTTAATAAACTTTCGTGCTGTTTACACGAAATGTAAAAATTCGAATGCATATTTTCTGAATGATTGTGACAAAATTGGTAGCGAGAACAATTTTTCAATTTTTGACAGAGAAATGTTTGTATATATGAAAATTGAGTTCATTTTTGAATTGTAGATTTTGATTGTGTGAAAATTTGTTCTTTCTGTTAGAACATAAAATGTGTACGATAAAAATACGTAAATACAAGTAGATGCAATGTATTATAGGTTAAAAATATGCGACAATTATATAAGTACAAATTCCTACAGAAAAAAATGTATAAAATGCGACAAATGTTTTATATGTTAAGAAAGAATGAAAAAATACATGTATCTGAGCTTTATAGCTAAAACTATGTAGAATACATAAATACGAAATGTTTTCTTTTTTGTAAATGTTTGATAGTTTACAGTAAGTAAGTAAATAAATATCTACGGCCGGCTAGTTAGCGCATGCGCCGAGAATTTGGTAAGTTTAAAATACAATGAAAGTTTTTTATACGTAAATGTAACGAAAAAATGTGTGCATTAATTTACCACAAGCCTACGATTGTTATCGGACCGCTTTTAAGTGGTTACAACGAATTTAAATGAGTTTTACAAAAAATACCTTTACCACAAGCCTACAATTGTTATCGGACCGCTTTTAAGTGGTTACAACGAGTTTAAATGAGTTTTACAAAAAATACCTTACAATTTCTTGCTGTGAAGAGTTGCTTGAAGGTTTGAAGTTGCTTGAAGTTTTTAAGCCACCATAGGCCTACTGATGAAGTTGAAGAGTTGAACTGGATCGCTCAGGATCATGGAAGAATCTCTGGAATCGCTCAGGAACCTGGAGGAAAATCTCTGGAACTATTCCTGGAGAGTTGAAGAAGTGGACCATGATGAGGTCCTGGAGAAGTAATGAAGATTGAACCCGGTTCGATGGGACCATGTTGAGGTCCTGATCCGGCTCGATTGGACCATGTTGAGGGTTCTGGAATAAACCCTATGTTGTGCCAGTTTCCCAGGACGACCAACACTGTGTTATCGCCTTTTTAAACTGCATCGTTGTATTCGTAAAAATGGACTGTATAAGGATTGCTTCTCAACTTCATTCAGCAAAAAAACTATGAACCCTTTTATTTAACTATTTATTAAACTTGTTAAATAAAATAAAACAACAACGTAACAAAGGATTACCTTAAACTAGTAATCAATGAACAAGTATTATAATTAATATGTGCTTAACAAGCACTAACACATATTAATGAAAATGAATTAAAATAAATGATCACATCATTCAGAAGATATTAATATGCTGTACTACGAAGCACTGAGTTTAGATTTAAGTATAAAATGAAAAATACAGTGGACTGCCTGATACGCAGCAAGTACCACTGTGAAGAAATATTTTTTAAATAAAATGGACCGCCTGATTGCAGCTAAGTCCCACTGGCTTAACGAGGCCT